>JAJOZX010000108.1:480000-837500 GCA_023014485.1 Bathynomus jamesi | reverse complement strand
GTGTTGTTTTTTCCACTTCACGGTATATGTAAGCTTTTATAAAGTTTAGTCATACAACATAGTTCAATACGTCGCTTGTACCCCAAATCCTGCAATGCTCTCGCCAGAATAGCCGTAGAGTATTTGTACCTCTCGTTCCTCAAGCTTCGCACCGTTCAACGTAGCCTTAAAAGTATCAAAGGAGGGAGTGATAGGGAGTCTTTGAGTATCCACCACATCTTCACACTTTGCCGAAAACCACTTCATAAACGTCGAATACGCAATATTAAAGGTAGCCATTACTATTTTTCTTCTACGTGGGATTTCTTCAAATACACATCTGAGTTCCAGGGCTTGTAGCGGTCAACTGAGCACGCAGGGGTAGAGATATGCCCAGGTAGAAGTACGAGTCACGTGACCATTGATCCATCATACAGGGGGCGGAGCTTAGAACTTTCTCCTGTACATACGCGCGCACACACACACACACACACACACACACACACAAAGGAGAAAGTGAAACGCGAATTGAAACACGATTTATTTAATAAACATATCGAATTATTCAAGGTATATATTTACAAATACGTGTAATAAAATAAAAATATCGTTAACAAGTAAATATATATATATATATATATAGGGTGAGTCAAAAGTCTCCATACATAGGCAAAATGGTAACTTTATTATGCAATAGGGTGGATCGATTTTACATTTTTTTCGATTTCCATATTCTAATAGAGACAAAAACTTGCGCATGCATGAGAAAATAGCCTCTGCAAACTCTTAGCTTAATAGGTAATCATCTTCTGCCCCCGGCAGAGCGATGAAAATCATATTTTAGTAGTCAAAAACGTATTTTTCTTATAATTTTTAAAATATTTCAATATGCATCAAAATTATTCCTAATAACTATAAAGTCGATGAAAAAGACCTCATATGATCGTTTTTCCAAGCGCGTTGTCCTACGTTAATATCTTTTGCCCCCGGCAACAACGTCAACTGTTGAAAAAATAGGTAATTTATATACATATTTTCAGATCGGCTCTTTGTCTTAAATAATGCATTTATATATTTCCCATAGCATTTATATCGTTGCTTAGGCATGAAATAACACACACGCAAAATTTTATGACTCTAGAGTAATATCTTCTGTCCCCGAGAAAAGTCTAAATGTGGATTATAATTACGTTAATGCGATGTTATAAGTACGATAAGTACTAAGTACAGCTCCTCGCTTGCTAATTTTATAAAATTAGCAACCCAGAACTCACCACGAGGAGGTGGCTGTACGTCGAGTTCCACCCTATCCAGCCCCAACCACCCTTCCTTTGGCTGCATGTCGATTTACATACGGTAATCTTTCTTAGAATCAAATCGTGGAATTTTTGTTCGGGAGTGAAGACGGGAGCGGATGAATCCGTCCCTCTCTTCTATTCCACTTACACTGGCAGAGGCTTCGGTTACTAATTTGATGAGTCTCTCGACCGCTTGAGTATGACAAGGGAATAGTGGGATCAGTCCATCAGGCTGGTCTCCCGTCTCAACAAACTCTTTTATTCGGGTATCAGGTATTGTTTTTGTAACGGGGGGTTCGGTCACCTCAGCCGTTTGCCAGTTGATCATTTCGTAATAGTTTTGACTATCGTAGAGCAGCTCAGGCATGGCGAAGGCTCGAATTTCCCCCGCTGGTGATTGTTTTGATCGTGCTTTTAATATTCTTCTCCATCCCAATTCTCTTATGTGTTGCTCATCGGCATGTAGCATGGAGATCAAAATATTTTCTGGGTGAGCAAAGAAAGAATTTCTACGGAGGACTTTGTTGGCGATTGTCTTAGATCTTTGAGGCATGGTCTGAGAGAGACGCATCATTTCGAAAAAATGTTTTGCGCCCTGAGTGAAACGAGTTTTTCTTTATCTTAAACCAAATTGGTGCGTAAACTGTCATAATGAATCGCACAATTTCGTTGAAGGTGCTGGAGGGTTCAGTGGTTGAAACATAGAGGCGCAGAAATCTATTTGCTGTTGTCAGCCACTTGGAATGCGCCATCTTACCTGGATTTCGAGCCGCGAGAGCTGAAGAGCAGCTACCGCTCGACACTGCTCTGTAGATTAGGGCGGATCGAAAATGAGGTTTTTAAACTTGTTTTCGAAATTCAAATATGGCTAGTGCGGAAAATATGTGGGTGCTATAGATAATGACTGTGCATAAATATTAGTCCTGCGAAATTATATCTTCAGGTGCCACAAAGCCGTCGAAAAAAGTGAAATATAATGATTTTCTTATATTCTGCATTAGTACAATAACTGAAACTTACTTGTTATTATTATATATTAAGTGTTCCAATTACCAAAATAGTTACTGAATTACGCAGCTCTTAGTTTATTTAGATCAATGTTCTTTTGATTAATGATCTAAATAATCCAGAACTCACCACGAGGAGGTGGCTGCGTGTCGAGCTCCACCCATGCCCTCCCAACCACCCATCCTTGCGCATGTTTTTTTCTATTAACGTTTTATTTAAACTTTATATTCAGCTTTACTTTCGAATGATGGCATTTTTTTACGTGACTGAAGTGTTGATCTTATGAAGCCATCTCGCGCGTTCAATCCAAATACTTTTGATGATGCTTCAGTCACTAATTTTACCATTCTTTCTACTACTTGTGTATGACAAGGGAATTTCTCGAATGGAGGGGTACTCTTGTTTTCTATGAATTCTTCAATCTCATTTTCTGTCAGGTGTCTTGTCACAGGTGGTTCAGTGACAATGCATTTTTGCCAATTAATTAAATCAGTATAATCAGTAGCTTCAAATTGAATAACAGGTACTGTGAAACGCCTCACAACTTTTTCCTTGTTTGTTTGCCTTGCTTTCTTTATTCGCCTCCACGCTAATTCTCTTTTGGCGCTGCGGTCATCATGAATCATTGATGCTAGAATATTTTCTGGATTTGCAAAAAATGCATTTCTTTGTATGACAGGGTTTACAATATCCTTTACTTCGTCATTCAGTGTTCTTGTTAGTTCAATAGTTTTGAAAACATGTTTTGAGCCATTGACAAAAGACGTACTTTGCTTAATAGAAAACCACATTGGGATGTAGATCTTCATTATAAAAGAAGCAATGTTCAGGAGGTTCTCAGATGGACTTACAGTTGAAACGTATAGACGAAGCAAACGATTTGCTGTAGTCAGCCATCGTGAATGTGCCATTTTGCCTGGACTACGATGAGCAAGATCTGGAGAGCAATATCCCTTTGTTATGGCCTGATGAATATCAATTAGATATTTTTGGTCGGTGGTAAGATCTTCACAGTCTACAGTTGGTTCCTCAGCATCAATCCTTTCAAACTCGACAATAGGAAGACTCTCACAGATCTCTAATTCCCTGCCAATAGGACCGGTGAATCCGCGGGGGCCAGATGTTTTTCCATCCAGCTTTGCAACTAAATGGCGTAATGGCAATTCATTGGCATGGAGCTGGCACACTAAATGTTGAACTGGCTTCTTCAGCTTCAATTCTATAAGCCTTATAACGCCTCCCTTTTCTCCAGTGTTGACTGCTGCACCATCGCATCCAATGGCAACAAGGTTTTCCAGGTTCATGTCATTATTTCCAATATACTCAAACATTCCTTTACATATTTCTTCAGCTGATCCAGAATTCACAGAATAATGGCCCAAATAATCTGAACCAGGTTCTCTCACTAAAGTGATATGTTCTTCTGTTACCTTCTTCTGATATACTTTAGACTCTTTTTTCTTGGAAGAGTGTAGAATCTTTTCGACCATCAAAATAGATTCCTCTGATTGGGACCTGATTTTGATCTTTCATAATTTCTGATCTCTTCTTTTGTCTTTCTCTTCTGATTTTACTCCTATCCACTACTTCAGATGTATTGTCAATAGAAACTTCTCCAATATCTTGCAATACTGCACTAACAATGAATGCTGCAGCTCGATCTGAAACTGCAGTCCTGTCACAAGCAGTAGCCACTGAAGGTAGATTTGTAGTTTTCCTTTTCTTGAATAATTGTTCTTCAGGTTGTTCGAGCTTTCTCTTCGAGCTAACTGGCTCTGCAAATGTATCGTCTGATATTTCGCCAGATTCACTTTCACTATTTGATGTCGATGATGATAATTCAACATTTGTATCCTGCAATTTCTCCTGTGAAGATTCTTTGGTGAGCCTCACAGCTTCTTTTTGCTTTCTTAGCAACGTAGATGCTTTTTTCTTTGAGTGTGTAATATCTACTCTATCAATAAACAGTTTTCTTTCACTCCTTTGATCTAAGAGGAACGTCACTCCTTCCTTTGGAACCGTTTTTTCTTTGGGACAAGAACATTGTGTTAGTACTTTGCAATTGCACGCTGCAATGTCAAAAAGTTTCGTGTGTGCTTCTTTTTTGAACATATCAATCTTTGCTTTGTAAGCTTCAGAATTTTTTCTGCTTTGGTATGGCTTCATAATGACACGATACTTTTCGTGGTAGCTTCTGAACATTGTTTCAATTCGCCTGTCTGACAGAATTGGGACGGAAGCACTTTCCCAAATTGTTTTCAATTTATCAACAACTTGTTCTAATATTTGAGATATTGAAGGATCTTTATTAGTATTCTGTTTCAAATCGTTTCTTACAAACAAGTAATATTTAAAAACTCCTTCGTATGTGGGAGATTCCTGTGCCACAAATCTTCCCCCATACCAAACATGGGGCACTCAGTTGAGGCCCTGGTTGATTTTGCACAAACTCGAGACATTTTGAAAGTATACAAATCTGAAAAAGAAAGAGCTAATATCAATTATACGTTAATTTCAGTTAATAGTACATGGCAAACTTAGGGCAACACAATACAGAAATGCAAAATATATAAGAAATATAGTTTAGACTATCTGAGTAACGCCAACAACAGAACACCCACCTGCTACGAGAGCGACAGCTACACTGAACCGAGGTACTCACGTGACAGCTGAGTGAGCTGACTATAGAAAACTGTTTTTAGAGAATAGAAACTTTTTTTAAAGGTTGACTGAGCTATTTTTATACAAGTGTGAATAAATTCTTGTCTATTGTGCATCGTGGACTCTTCTGTAATTATTGGTTAAAATCTGCTTTTTTCAATTTTTTTCAATATTGAAGGTCATTGTGGCACCTGAAGATATTAATGTTATGATTTTAAATTTATACCAGCTTATTTCCTCACTACTCCACACATTTTCCACACTAGCCAATTTGAAAATTCGAAAAATGAGTTTTTCACTCCGCCCTACTGTAGATGCCTAACAAATATTTTTGGTCAGTGCTCAACTCGGCATCATCTATGTCAATGTCGGGAGATGGAATGGCATCGAATTCTGTAATTGGAAGTTTTTCGCAGTCGTTCAGTTGTTTTCCAACTGGTCCAGTAAAGCCCATTGGCCCAGTTGTTTTGCCGTCCAAGTCTTGAATGAGGTGTCGCAGTGATAATTCATTACCGTGTAATAGGCATATGATCCACTGAACTGGCCTTTGTAGTTTCATTTCAATCATACGAATGGCTCCACCCTTTCGACCTGTGTTCACTGCGGTACCATCACAGCCGATAGCCACAATGTCGTCCGTGCTAATATTGTTAGTCTCTAGAAAGTTGATGATACCTGATGTTATTGCAGTGGCAGAACCTGATGCAGGAGTGAAATGCCCCATGTACTGGGATTCTGGTTCTTGAACTAAAACTATATGCTCTTCTACCACAGTCCTTCTATGCTTCACATTGACTATTTCTTCTTGTGTCATTGTTTTATCTTTACGTCCGTCAAAGAAAATGCCCTGTAATGGTAGCGTGATCGTGTCAAAAGGCTGTCAAAAGGCAACTGAGGGAACTGCGCAGTGCGTACTGGCGCGTCAGTGGCAGCTGCTGCTGGCAGCACTCACCAGAGATGACCTTTAAACCCTAGCCTAGAGTCATAAAATTTTGCGTGTGTGTTATTTCATGCCTAAGCAACGATATAAATGCTATGGGAAATATATAAATGCATTATTTAAGACAAAGAGCCGATCTCAAAATATGTATATAAATTACCTATTTTTTCAACATTTGACGTTGTTGCCGGGGGCAAAATATATTAACGTAGGACAACGCGCTTGGAAAAACGATCATATGAGGTCTTTTTCATCGACTTTATAGTTATTAGGAATAATTTTGATGCATATTGAAATATTTTAAAAATTATAAGAAAAATACGTTTTTGACTACTAAAATATGATTTTCATCGCTCTGCCGGGGGCAGAAGATGATTACCTATTAAGCTAAGATTTTGCAGAGGCTATTTTCTCATGCATGCGCAAGTTGTTGTCTCTATTAGAATATGGAAATCGAACAAAATGTAAAATCGATCCACCCTATTATGCAATCATTTGTAAGTCACAAAATATGCTCTATGTGGGCACCATTACACTGAATGCACATACGGATGCGTTCCCCCAGTCATGGCAAACGCGCGTTAACACGTCTGGTGTTATGCGTGCACACGCATCCGTGTTTTGTATTTTCACCTGGTACACCATGGCCTTCAAGTGCCCCCCTCCACAAGTAAAAATCAACGGGGGTGAGGTCTGGGGACCTCGGAGGCCACTCCACGGGACCACGGCGGCCAATCCAGTGACCCGGAAACTGCTGATCCAGCCACTGGCGCACGCAGATACCGTAATGGGGTGGCGCCCCGTCTTGCTGAAAGTACGCTGGAAATCCCCCGTCCTCGTTCAGCAGGGACGGCATGACTGTGTCTTGCAGCATGTTTAAATACATTTCGGCATTCAGATTGGTGTCAATGAAAAAAGGGCCAACAATTGTGTTGCCCATATCCCGCACCATACCATCACTTTTCCAGCGCCTTGCGTCTTTCAGGGATTCATCCAGTGCGGGTTGTCATAACTCCAATAACGTACTTTTTGACGATTAACCTCTTCATGAACATAAAAGTTAGCTTCATCTGAAAAGAGGATGCCACCCGAGAACTCCGTGTCTTCGTCCACTTTTGTTCTTGCCCATTCACAGAATTCCAGCCGCCTGTCCGGGTCGTCTTCGCTAAGATACTGCAACATTTGCATTTTGTATGGATGCCATCTGTGCTCTTTCATAATGCGGACGATACTCCTTTGGCTGACACCGCATTCTGCAGACATCTGTCGAGTGCTTTTTTGGGGACTCTTTGCGAACGCTGCCAGCAGCATGGTCGCTGTGCCTTCATCGGTGGCTGTTCGTGGACGGCCACTTCTCGGTTGGTCTGCAACACTTCCAGTCTTCTTGAACTTCTCAATGAGTTTGGCAACGGTGTCGTGTGTGATGTGCGTGCCGGGGGCGTGTCTCCTGTTAAAATCCTCGGCAACCTTGCGACAGCTTCCTGATCCTGCCAGAATTATGATCTCTATACGCTCTTCTTGGGACAAAGGCATCTCAGCACATCACCTGCAAAAAAATTAAAAATAAATAATCATTTATTTATCATGACCATTTTGCCTATGTATGGAGACTTTTGACTCACCCTGTATAAAACAATCAAGGATTATGGTATCCAACGGGTATGGTATCATAGGTACCGGGCACCTGGTAACGTTTTCTAGAGGTGTTACGGCATACCTCCGTACCCCTAAGTTCCTTCACGCTTCCCAGCTTCTGCGCCAAAAATTGTGGGGCCCCACAATCAGTTGGAGGGGCTGGTCGCCCCTTCAACGATTCAATGTTAACGACCCGCTGATTCGCCTGGTTGAGCGTGATACCCTTAACCTTCACGATATATCTCATATCTTCCCCCACCCTCACTCGTTCCCCATAAGTTTTTGGCTCTGTTGATAAAAAGGAGTCAGTGAATACGATGTCTCCGTAGTCATCCTTGATTTCATCAGTCAACTGTCCGAGGAATTCACCAATAGGCGGCATGTATTCACCCTCCCTCGCTGTGAATATCACACTATCTGTATCGGCGTACAAAACCCTTCGCCCAAGAGAATGCAATAGACCCCAAAGTTTGATGCGTGTGAAGGCCGATGTGAAGCTGGCTACAGTATACCGTATTTGACGGCTTACAAGACGCTGCGCCGTGAAAGACGCACCTTAATTTTGGAAAGGTAAATTCAAGAAAAAAGTTTTTGATACACTTTATTGTTAATACAATGGAAATGTAAAATTCAATGAAAAGAAAACCCAAAAGCCAATAAAGAAAGATAATATGATTATTACTCTTATTATTTGTTGTATATTTGTTGTATATTATTTGTGCTGTATTGCCACTTTCGGCTTCTAAGACGCAGGGCGATGTTTTTAAGGTATTTATAAGGAAAAAAAGTGCGTCTTATAAGCCGACAAATACGGTATTTGTAACACAAGATGTGTCTGTGGCCAATTCGGTAAAGTCTTACTTTATTAGGTACATATTACCTACATTTACGATCTCCATGACCTCTTTATCGGGAGCGTTGGCATAATCCCAGATTTCACTATAACTTTGGGCCAAAGAAACGTTCCCTTTACCTGTACTCTGTGCAAATTTTCCCCAAAGACTGTTTAGACAACTTTACACTAAAGGGCGTGCCTGCGTTCTTTACAATTTGGGAAGGTCAAGCTGTATCCCTTAACGGTCACGGTAACGTTGAATATAAGCAGATTTTTCATCTTCGGTATCAACTCCTCGCGGATACACTGATGCCTCTACCTTATCCTTCAAGAATGTGTTTATATATAGCGTGAAAAGGTTGGATAGCTTCTGAAACCAACACAAGTAATATATCTTCAATATTCTGTATCCATCGCGAATGGCTGGTTGGTTGTGTGATTACAAGCCCCACTCTTCTCCTCTGCGCACTTCACGCACAGGGGAAACATGAGCTTGTGATCTAAACGACGGGTAAGATCGGCATCCATAAATCGCGAGGGGGGAGCACATCTACGAAAGAAAGACCGAAATAGTACTTGTTCAAATTTGTTGAGAACACCTCGATCGTGGGCAGGTCAGGTCCCACTAGTTTTTCACGAGTACCTACCGGGTACGGGTTGTTCCTCATCACTATGCTTCGGATTTTTGCATATTGCATATTTGTATGCATAAGTGCATAACTTACGGTTTTTTAAGATAAATGCATATTTCCACGATTTTTGTGTTAAAGTGCATATTTAGGACTATTTGGTAAAAGTTTACAATAAAAATTATTAATAAATAATAATAATAATAATAATAATAATAATAAAATGTAATGCATATTGTAGTTATAAAGTGTAATTCAATTTATTTGTAGTCAAGAACCTAATTGCAGTTCTAAAATGTCTTATTTTTGTTGTAAAATGAGTAATGGTTTTGTTATTTTAGTTTTATTATGCATGTTTGTTTGTTGTGTAAACAAAAGTTTGTTTCATATATTCAATAAACTGTAAATCTGGTGCTTCATTATTTGAAAATCCTAATTTAGATTAGGAACGTTCAAATTTATAGTGCATAAATAAGTGCATATTTTCAACATTTTCAGTGCATATTTGGATGCATATTTAGCAGATTTTTAGTGCGTAGAAATCCGAAGCCTATTCATCACGTAGGGGTATAAAGAACAGAAGTCGTAATAATGGAATTTCACGCCCTCCGTAAGCAGGCGGAAATATAGCTTGAAGGGATTTGTACGCCCTCCGAACAAGCTATCACCGCATTTGAGAGGATCGAACACCATTGAACGTATGATCGTGTTTATTTCTTCACGGTACTGTCCATCTGTTTCCATCCGTGCATCATACTCATGCTCCCACAAGACCTTGTGAGTGAACTGGGGCCTATAAGCTGATGGCGGGTGCGGGTCCATGCAAGACTGTCGGCAGGAGATCTACCGTGGATATCTCCTGCAATTCCACACTGAGGACGTGGGCATCCTTGCCACCAGCAAACGTTAAAAGAGTACACAGTCTTCTCACCAGTGGCACGGTTTTCGCTTGGACCATCGACCCAAAAAACACGACCATTAACCTTAATGGGTACTTCCGCCGTGTTGCGGGCATGCTTTATGTATACACCTGCCTGCTGATGTATGTGTATGAGCCAGTAAATAGCCTTGTGCCCATAACTGCGGGTATTGTTTCTGTGAATAACGGCTAGGGTGTCTTTCGGCAAGAAATTGTTCTTGAGCACGTAAAGCCCAATGAGTCGATCGTGGTTGCGACTTGCAACGGATCGCATTTGATACGGTCTATGTACATCCTTCTAAAGGCCTGGAAACATACTCTAAGCACGCGCACATCATTCAAGCACTAAAGCTCACATTCATCAGCTATATTGTAAGTATTAGATTCATTAAAACTGTTGTAGTATTGGTCAAAATCTTCACGTTCACCTCTACTCAAACATTCATAGTTAAAGTAATGTTTGGGTGGAGGTAGTCCTATGTAATTTAAAGTTTCGCTCGTGAGGAATGTGTAAGGGAAATACCCTTTTGAAACTTCAGCGGCTACACCCATTACCTTCGGTAGCTTGGCTAATTTACAAGGTGTGAATAATAAAGTGTCTTTAAACTGCACATTACCTCTTATTTGCATCTGTATAAGTTTGTTTCCTCTTTTCAAGGGATCGCCTGTAAATATCTCAGATGAACTGTGTGTCAAATTTTGCCCCGTTATGGGCAAGAATATACACAGTCATTTTTTTTAACTTGTCCGTTAACTTAACAATATAGGACACAAAGAGTTTCACGGGACTGTCGTGTGCAATCGTTTTAAAAACGTTTGTCCGTTTAGCACATTGTGACACTTATCACACCCGACTTCCATGAACTCATCACAGATAATCTGGCTTACAAGTAGATGTGGGATAACCTCTTGGTTTCAGCAAACGTATATGTTTCCATATCGTAGTACACAGTTATACAAGGCTTATTTTTAGGCTTAGTGGCTTTCATATAACATACATGCTTTACTTCATCCGCCTTATATTTCTCATTGCATGTAGAACAGTGAATTTCATCACATCTATGCTTGAAATTCCCCCAATTATCTATCATATGAAACATACCAAATTCACAGATTCTCATTTTCCTGCACGTGCCAATTGACTTATGGAGCTCAAAGCAGTTATTATTGAAAAATGTGCGTCTGCATACATCACAATCCATCTTCTCAGCTTCAACCACACGGCTTTCACATTTAGTGCTTTTACACTGCGCACATACCATGTGGCAATCCTAACAATGTTTCACTATATCACCCGCAAACTCGAGACATCCCTTACACAAATCATGATGCCTTCCATATTTTCGGCTTTTATCATAACTCGCGTAAAGGTCCCTTAAATTACGGATGGGGAGATACGTTGTCCCTGACAGCCCTAAAATAAGTAGAGGTATTGTACGATCTCTCACACTGCTTTTAAAAACATACACCACAGTCCTTCGACGATCATCCATTCTAAATACAACTATACAAACATCTATTTCCTGCTCCAGCCTTTTCAACTTTTCAGAACTCATATTATAGTTAAACTCAAGCTTGCAATCCGAAACCAGTTTACGAGCACGCTGCACAACCGTAGGCAACTAAATTTCTTGCGACTGTGTATTTAGTACAGTAAACATACGGGCCAAGACTAATGCTATAAAGCCGCAACCACCATCGGCGTTCATATGTCGCCTGTAAATAGCCTGAGAATCGAAGTTAAGAGTATAAGATGTGACACTATGAACCGCAACACAGAACACACGGTCAATATCTACCTTGAAGTTGTCCATATTGAAGGCTGTACTACTTTGTGAGGCCTACATCATAGAGCGGCCTAATATATACCCTATATCTATGTACAACTGCCAAGCGTCTGAATGGTATTTCTACCAAAAATCATCTACATTCCCGTCGTCTGAACCGAACCCGAAGGACAGCCTCGTCCTGACTTCACGTTCTTCGCGGTTCTGAAGGACAAACTCCACAATACGTTCAACTATGCGCCGCAGTCCGTGTAAACACCATTGCTCTACATGGATCCAGGGTCAACCCTGACTATATACCGATTTCTAGTCAGGACTGGGGTGGGGGGCGGCGGTGCACACCAACTCGAATGTGATACCTTCCTCTGAACCACGAGAAGCTGTTGCTGCTGTTGTGGATGTACCCGGAATTGAACAGGAATAAGGGGGTACATTTTTATTTGAGGAAGGTACTATCGTGGGGGTTGTGTCGTAAGACGTAGAGGGTTGGGGCTCTATTACTGGGGGTCTAACAACCGGCGCACTCCTGGCACGATTTATACCTGACGTGGAAGGCCCTTCAGCATGCCTCCGCTTTGAACTGGTGCGTGTTACAGGTGTCGCTGGTGTGGACTCGTCAGTGGGGATGGAGTTTGCGACAACAACTACACTGTCATTGGGGTCGTCTGTAATATCAATGATGGGGCTATGATGCTGTAGCCATCGTCATTCAGGGTTCTGTGGAAGAAGAGGAAAACAAGACTGTAGAATATAAGGAGCACCACTTAAATTTTTATTATATTTTGTAAATGACCCACTTAGGAGTGTGACGTGTTAGAGATGGATTCTTTAGAAAAATTCAGGTTCACAAGCCCCTCCACATGTATTATATCTGGCCCTACAGGATGTGGTAAAACTGTGTTTATGCTTAAAATCATTAAACATAAGTGGGAGATGTTCTCAAAATTTGTGCATAAAGTAATATGGTGCTATTCGACGTATCAATCAGTGTTCAACGAGTACCAAGATGAAATGTTGTTCCACAAAGGTGTATATGACGTTAATTCGTTAAAGGGAAATGAGCATACAGTCACTGTAATTGACGATCTCATGTTGGAAATGGATAAAACGTTTGCCGAGACATTTACAGCGTCCTCCCACCATCTTAACATAAGCGTGTTCTTCATCAATCAGAGTCTATTTTTCAAAAATAGATACATGCGCGATGTGTCGTTGAATACAAAATATCTAGTCTTATTCGCACAACGTAGAGATGTGTCACAAATTGGGGTATTAGCCAATCAAATGTTCCCGAATCAGCGTAAGGAGTTTTTGGAGGTTTATAAAGAAGCTACAAGTCAACGTTACAGATATTTGATTTGTGACCGTCATCCGCGAAACACGTTTAGGGTGCTTCTAAGAACGAATATATTTCCAAACGAGGCTGAAACGGTATATATTCCAGAATGACAACGAGGCTAAAGAAATACCATGAATTAATAAAAATCTATCATCGACTGCCCACGGCAATGCAACAGTTTGCTAAAAATAGCGACTCTGACTTTTTAAAATGCATTTGTGAAATCTGTCTTAACGTTATAAATTGTAATGCATCAATGAAACTCCTTCAGAAGGCTCGCATTCGTCGTTACAAGAAAATAATACGTACACTCGCTCGTAAAAGTCAGACTGTGGGTAAGAAAAAACGAATTATTGTACAAAGAGGAGGGTCATTCCTCCCATCTTATTTTCATTTTTGGGGCCTTTACTGATTAGATTAATGTAATGAAGAAAGTGGTAGTGATTCCACACGAGGTGGATGCTTCACTGCAAAGTTCAAAGAGTCCCGTAAAAGCAGGCTTAAAAGAATGGAAAGCGAATTGTTAGCCCTATTAAACAGTGAAAATACACCTGATGAGAAAAGAATCTTATACCAAGATGCTCTGCATAAATTTTTTCAAGAGTACGAAAATTATAAGCATTCGACAGAGATCCCCATGGTTATTAGGCACAGCACGGACAACGATGAGCATGACGACATAGGACCTGTGTCCGACGATTGAGCTGACCAACCAAAGAATAACGGGTCGACCCTACAACACATCGAGCGTGTATTAAAAAGCACCCTCCCACAGTCCCACATACATGGAGGAATAAAGGTTTAAGTCTTTATAATCTATTGAATGAGGATCCAAACATACAGTGGAGCGATACAGGTGACATCATTTGGAAGGTGCAAAGGTACAGGGATCGAATATCGTAGACATCGTCCATGATCTAGTGAGAAAGTGGGATAGGCCCTCACCATCAGGATGGAAGCATATTAAAGCAAGACTACAACAAATAAATGTCCCCAAAATATTGATAGGAAATCTGAATAGGTTAAAAGACTTCGATCATTCCCCGCATGTGCCACAACTGAGAACGCCATCACCGACAGCGGTTGCACCTCTGAAGATGAAAAAGAAGAGGCCAAACAACAATAACGGTCAGCCCTATCCACGTGCCTTTAAAATACGCAAATGGCTAACATATTAAGTAGACGTTATTATGGCATTTCTAGCCCAGCCTCCTACGTAGGCGTAGAGAGACTGCACAGAAGTGTTTACAGTGATGGAGTAGGGAAAAATGATGTTGAATTGTTTTTGCGGGAGCAGGACGCTTTACACTTCATAAGCAGGTGAGAAAAAGGTTTAAAACAGCCAAGACAACAGCAGCATCGATTGACTCTATTTGGCAAGCAGATTTAACAGACATGCAGGGCCGTATTTAGAGGGGGGCCGACTTGGCCATGGCCCAAGGCCCCGCGCCGAAGAGGGCCCCGCACCAGGGCAGTACTGTACTGTACTGAAATGCCCCAGGTTGATAGAAAATTGATTACACCAACAATGCATATGAACCATTGAACCATCCTGTGTGTGATCAGGAGAAAATAAATAAATACCATATTAGGAAATGTTTTGCAGGCATCTCTCATGCCTTTAAACTTGCTCAGAGCTTCGGAAAGCGACTACCCGAGTTTAGTTGTAGCCCAGCATCTGAACGGGAACGTCGCGTCACTTCTCTGTAATCATTTTCCATTTTGTGTTCCTCACCCCTCATACAGTGATAATAATTTGTAAAGATAGTTGAGTGTAAGTGTGCCACCAGTCGATAAGTAAATCATATTATGCGAGTCGGTTAAGCATTAAGGAGTGTATAAACCCAACAACAGAGTTTTTGTCGTAAATAATAGCAGAAGAAAACATTTTAAATGTGCCGAGTTCTAGTTCGAACTGTCATGGCGCTGTAGGCCTGTAGCCACTTGTAGAAAGAACGCGTTTGCCCTTACTCAGAAACAAATTGGTTTATATAAGAGCTCCTTAATAGTCAAATCGTCTCTTTCGCTGTAAGGCCTCGATAAAATTGTGAAAACATAGGCCGTGTTAACTTTAGTGTGTAGCAACTTAAGAATACATGGTGGTTGAACAAGGCTTACATTTCACCAAGTCTTAATTTAAGTTTAGAAATCACTTTAGGTAAGATTTGGATATTTAAAAAATGTTAGGTTAGGTGGGTTACCTGAAGCTAAGCAACCCCGTAATTGTTTGGGGTCGCTTGTCTTCAGTAGAGGTATTTATCTTATTCATGTAAAAACTAATTGGCTAATAATAACGTGGCGGCCGTAGCGTTAGTACTCGACGTACGTACATGACACACTATTATTAGAAAATTAGGAATTTAATGTAAACTTTGTTTACACACACACACACACACACACACACACACACACACACACACACACATATATATATATATATATATATATATATATATATATATATATATATATATATATATATATCAATACAATGTATTGTTTCTTATTACACAGGAAAACTGTCGGCTTTCTGAAATGGATGAAACAAGCCGTGATCGAGATAAAGAAAGAAAATACAAATCAGGACATGTCAAACAACAGGAAAGAGCAGAAACAGCAGAAAAAATCAGAAAACTGCCTAAAATAACACAATCGTTGCGAACTGAATGCGTGTTTAACCAGAGTGGGAATGGAAACTCGCAGTCTCATTCTGATCATTCGGGAGAAGAGGGCATTTGTGTTGATAACAGCCATCTGCATACTCAAGACAATGACGCATCAGACAAGACTCCGTTGGAAGTTCAAGTTGCAGAAGTGAACGTAGCACAGGAGTTTAGCAATGACCTTGGTTTATGGCCTAGTAAGTTGGACGAAAATATGCGTAACAATTGGATAGCAAAAGGAAGCTCAGATTGCCGTGACTGTGACGGAGATTTCAAAGAATCATCAGTCAAGCGACTGGATAGAACACGTCATTGTACATCTGCGTTATTTACACGTACACATTCATTATCTGGAGAAAAGATTGATGTTACATGGCTGTGTTATTCAAAGTCTACTGGTAAAGTGTATTGCTTTATATGCAAACTAATGTCAAGTAGTGAAAGTTTGTTCACAACTGCTTTTAATGACTGGAAACACGAAAAAACTAGCATAGAGTCTCACAGCAGATCTGACCAGCACAGGAGAGCATTGGCTGATTTAACAATACGAAAGTCTGTTGGTGCTCGAATTGATGCAGGTCTTGTCGAACAATATGAAACAGAATGCAACTACTGGCGGCAAGTTTTGCAGCGTTGTGTTGATGTCTTGAAATTACTTTGTGAACGAGGACTTGCTATCCGTAGCAAAAGATCAACTTGCTGGTTCTGTACATAATGATAATTACCTAGGTATTCTAGACCTTCTAAGTAAGTATGACACCTTTTTAGCAACTCATATCAGTCAACATGTAAACAAAGGTAGTGGACATACATCTTACTTATCACACTTCATTTGTGAGGAATTGATTTATTTGATGGCCGAAGAAGTCTTATCGAAAATTATTAAAAAAGTAAAAACGCAAAGTTCTTTTCTATATCAGTGGATTCTACTCTTGACATATCACATACTGACCAGTTGACATTTACCATCCGATATGTCTTGCCAACAGGCCCAATTGAAAGATTCTTAAAATTCATACCCATGCTCAGTCATACGGGCAAGAACATTGCTGACAGTGTTCTTAATTTTCTAAAGGAAAAGAATATACCTATTACAGACTGCCGCGGTCAGTCATATGACAATGCTAGTAATATGTCTGATAAGTATCATGGTACACAAAGGTACATAAAAGACGAATGTCAGTATGCTGATTATATACCGTGCATTGGTCATTCTCTCAATTTAGTGGGAAACTGTGCTGCAGAAAGTTGTTCTGAAGCTGTGACATTATTTAAAGTCATACAAAACCTTTATACTTTCTTTGTGGCTTCTACTTATCGCTGGAGAAAGCTATCTGAAGCATTGCAACAATGCAAGGGAAAAAATTGACAGTTGTAAAAAGTTTATCAACTACACGCTGGTCAGCACGAGCTGACGCTGTCAAGGCCATAAATGAAGGGTATGAAGAAATTCTATCAGTGTTAGAAGAGCACTCAGCAGATATTTCTCAAACAGCTGAAACTAGAGCTGAAGCAACTGGTCTTTTATGGCAGATGCAAAAAGTTGAGACAGCTATTATGTTGGAGGTATAGAATACCATATTAGATAGGTTCTATAAAACAAATTTGTTGACACAGAAGCCTGGCTTGTCACTCAACACAGCCTTGCAGTTACTCGAGTCTCTTTTAAAATTTGTTGAAAACCTACGAGAACAGTTTGAAGATTTTGAACGAAGAGGTATTGAGAAATGTGGCCACCGTGATTATGAGGAGAATAAACAACGTGCTCGTAAGCGAAAGCGGTGCCATGATGAACTAGGCACGGCGGAAGATGCACAGCTGTCGCCTAGGGATAAATTCAGAGTTAGTGCCTACCTCCCCATCATTGATAAAATATGCGTTGCACTGAAGCAACGTCTTGAAGCATATGAGGTTCTAAAAAATAAGTTTGGATTTCTGTCTGATATGCCAAGTTTATCCACAGATGAACTCAAAGAAGCTGCAAATGCTCTAGTCAAATGCTATCCCAATGATCTCGAGCAATGCTTTGAGTCAGAAATTGTGCAGTTTGTAGCTCTGTTCAACTCCGTTGATGTAGTGTATTTAGATTTTCAAAAAGCGTTTGACACCGTGCCGCACAAAAGACTCATTGAAAAAACTAAGGCTCATGGAATCAGGGGTGTAGTAATAAATTGGCTAGAAGAGTGGTTGCGAGGCAGGAAACAGAGGGTGGTCGTTGATGGAGCGGAGTCGTGTTGGGCTAATGTAGCGAGTGGCGTTCCTCAGGGTTCTGTATTGGGCCCCTTGCTTTTTCTTATATATATTAACGATTTAGATGTCGGCCTAGTCAGTACAGTTTCAAAGTTTGCGGATGACACGAAGCTGGGTGGTAGGGCGATTAATGACGAAGATAGATGTAAAATTCAGGAAGATCTGAATAAAATCGTTGATTGGTCAGTCACATGGCAAATGAGATTTAACGTGGATAAGTGCAAAATTTTGCATATAGGTTCGCGTAACGGTAATTTTGCGTATAGTATGTCAGGGAAAGATTTAACAAGCGTAGAGCAGGAAAAAGATTTAGGAGTTATAGTCACTGGTGATTTAAAAGTAGCGAAACAAAGTACAGCAGCGGTCAATAAGGCGAACAAAGTGTTAGGGTTTATAGCTCGAAATTTTGAGTACAAATCGCGCGATATTATAGTTCCTCTTTATAAATCAGTAGTTAGACCCCATTTGGAGTACGCGGTCCAATTTTGGAATCCGCATATGCGCAAAGATATAGACAAAATCGAAAGAGTTCAAAGACGAGCAACTAAGATGATTCCGTCTCTTAGGTCAAAGTCGTACGAGGATAGGCTTAAGGAGTTAAAATTGACTACTCTCGAGACTAGGAGGTTAAGGGGTGATCTAATCCAGGTTTTCAAAATTATGAATGGGCTTGATAACGTAGATAGAGATAGCTTTTTCGAAATATCTCAATATAATAGGACTAGAAATAACGGGTGTAAGTTGACAAGTAGAAGGTTCGAGACAGCAGTTGCGAAAAACTTTTTTAAGCATAGAATAGTAAATAGCTGGAACAGTTTGCCGGTAGAAGTAATTAGTAGCACGTCTATAAACATGTTTAAAAATCGATTAGACGCGCATGTTGATAGAAAGGGTATAGTTTAAGGTAGTAAAATTAAGGCTTTGTGGGGATAGATCCCACAGCTCAACACAAGTGTTGTAGGATATAGGGAGGCAGCGTCTTGGGTTAGGGGATACTCTCTGTCCTTACACACCCCATTTAAAGAGATTCCTCTGCCGAGCGGTGCCCCCCCTAGTACTGTGAGGTATTGAAAAACTCATGATCTTCACTTGCCCCACAAACACCTTTAAATGGGAGACCCATAATGGGTGCACACACATTTCTACATTACTGTACAGTCTTTACAGCCACACCTACACTTTTCCTCGTAAGTGTATATATTGTAATATATATGGTTGTAAATTTTGACTTGGTCCGCAATCGATATGGACCATGACTTGATGGATACCGTAATGAAATTGACTGGATTCTTTGGATCTGATATATTTGCATGTCCGTTATAAATAGATATAGAGTGTAACATTTGTGGATAGTAGTCTATTATGACTTGATCCTCTGGATCCAGAGATTCTATCTTTAGTTTTAAATCGATAATTAATTAGTTTTAAATTGATAATTATTTAGTTTCGTAAAAATTGGTCGTTGCCAAATTACCGGCAGTTTTTACATAAATTTCTTATGTTCTTGTGGTTCGGAACCCACGTAAAATTGTAGGTCCCCTCCGCCACCACGGAGGACATACACAATACACGATTACGAACACAGTTAGGTAGACCAGCCATGAGTGGATCCTAGGGTCTTTGTTGGTCTGAAACATTATAACATTATAACATTATAACAGCAACAAAGTAGTCATCAGATGATTCAGATCAACAAATTCAGGAAAGTTCCGAACTTCAAATGTTCTTAACTATTCATGCTAACAACTGGAGTATGTATTTGTGCATGTTTGTCACAAACTGCACTGGAGAGCGCTCTTTCTCCAAACTTAAAATAATTAAAAATTACCTACGAAATACAATGGGGCATGAACGATTAAACTCTTTAACGCTTCTCAGTGTAGAACATGAAATTTTCAGGAAAATGGACTTCAATAATCTCATTGAAAACTTTTCAACTAGGAAAGCCCGGAAACGCCCATTCTGAAATATACAACTATCATTACAATATTGTTATATTATTTGTTTGTCATTAACATTTCTCTCTTGTATCATCGTGTTATTTCATGCATTCACTTCTGATGTAAGATGCAAACTAAATAAATTTTGTTGTTGATCCAGCAGTTTCTTGAATATAGGGCCTACATCATGATTTTGAAAGCATAATTTGAAGAAAGGATTTAATAAAGGGTGAAAAAAGTTATCGTGTGTTGCAACATATCTCGTTGGTTCTTGCTTTACCTGTTATTGACGGCTATAAAGTATCATAAAATAATCAAGAATCACATTGCGACTAATATACTGACTACTGCTATTACGGATTATTATATCAAGGACTGATTATTTAACAACCGGCTAGGTTGGGGGTTGTTTAGGTAAAAAAACAGGTGACTAGAGATATTAAAAGGGGTTCATGGCTATATGTGTACGGATATGGGGAAAGAATTTATAGGCCGAGCTTTTCAGAACATGCTGAGAGAGTTTAATATCAGCTACTACACTACCAATTCTATACATAAGGCCTCTTTACCTGAGAGTTCAACGTACCATACAGGAAAGTATACACCGCTATTTTACACAAAAACACATAGATATATAGACATTCTGGAATCATTGGCCTCATCATACAACCGCTAACACCATCGAACGATTGGAACAACACCTAATGAGATTTTAGAAAGTTACGCGCACAGAGCCTGATGTGAGAAGAGATATTTGTAGAACACCGTCAAACTCTGCGCGTTTCAAAATCAATGATTATGTAAAGCTGTCGCGTTCGGGAAATAAAATCGCGAAGGGATTTGAGCAAGGTTGGACACGTGAGATTTTTAAAGGTAGGGCTATGAGACCTAAAGGCGATAATGTTGTATTACGTTGAAGATTTGAATGGGGAAGAAATCGCAGGAGGCTTTTACTGCGAGGAGTTGCAGAAAGTGACATTTAATTTAGGAAAAAATGTGTTTAAAATTGAAAAAATTTTAAGAAGCAAAGGCTCAGGATAGAGAAAAATGTACCTGGTGATATGGCTAGGGTTCCCAGAAAGCTTCAACACCTATATAAAAGCTGATGCAATAATGAAGCTTAAATAGTATGCAACATGGCGCCTAACCATTTCTACGTCCACTTCTTCCCGGTCTGTACATCCTAACAGCACCCTGGCCAACTTTGTAACAGAACTCCATGGCCCCATTGAATTGGGTCGTGATTGATTCGTATGAGGTGGGGATATGCGAAATTCAGCTGGACACCCTCTATTTAAATATTAATTATAAAGAACACGTTTTTACGGTTTTTAGAGACCTTGATGAGTGGGAAAAGCCCAGGGTAACTCGGGATGAAACCATACGTATCACCCGGATTGGGAATGCACGGTATTACAGTACAGTAGTAACACTTGGTCCGGGCCGTCATGGTGCAGTTGAGGATGTTGTGAGAGACTTGAACGTAAGTTTAAAAAACTCAAATCTTACGGTTGATTTAGAATACGAAATCGTAAACAAAGAAAACCCTGTACATATTCTAATCCTAAAATCACAGGCTAACAGAAATATTAAAGACAAAGGGCTGTTCAAAATTATAACCGAGGGGCGATATCGATCAGCATTGCGAAGAGATACCTTTCATGAGGTACAACATGACTTGTCCAGCCTAATGTATCAGATGAAATTGGAGAAATTGGTTGCTGGCTATACACCCCAAGACATGTGCTATATTTACAGCAATATAGTGGAGCACCAGTTTGTTGGGGATACCTAGGCACGCCTGCTGCATTGCTCACATTCCCAACAATAGAGGGAAAAGCTTGAGTATTACATATGACAGGCCCCATTATGTGAATGTCGCGACTAATCTCATAACCAATATCTCTATATAAGAACGATTGAGGAAAAATATTTCCCATTCGGTGACTGGAGCTTAACAGTGAAGCTGCACTTTCGACGCACTGAGTTATAATGGACAGAAAGCCTTTCACAGTCTATCGAGGTGTGAGATATCAGCGTGTTAGTGGGGCTTGGATCCATTTTTTAAACCATACTACGCACGGCTGTCCCCTTGCTGAAGAAGGGTGCCAGATATCTTGGGAGGAAAGCGCTACAATCAGTTCTTAACACGGCAGAAGACATAATGGCTGGGGCTAAACCTCAAGAAGCTCTTAAAAACAATTAAAGCGTACACAGGACGAAATCATCAAAAATGCAAAGAGAAAAATGCTGTATGCCGTACAAATATGCTGTATACCCTGAAACAAACTTTCTGCACTCCATGTTCAACCAGTGTGATGTATATTTAAATCAGGTCAACATATCGGCATGAACTGGTTACTCTCACCTACGAGCCTATCTGGAAAATGTGCTCAACTTTTCAAAAGAAGCAAAGGGCTATTATGAAGCTAAAGACGAAAGGTGTATAAAGGACAAATTTACAAATTCTAAAAAGAAGATATATGAATGTTTTGGGCGCCTAAATACAGACTTCACATTCCAGGAGAAATATGATAATAAAAACCCACTTTAATAGACAGAGTTTATTTCCACAACAGTTTCGATGGCCACTGGCATCCTCTTCGGGTGGATACAGAAAATCTGATTCGTTTTTCTGTATCCACCCGAAGAGGATGCCAGTGGGCATCGAAACTGTTATGGAAATAAACTCTCTCTATTAGAGTGGGTTTTTATTATCATATTTTGACCTTCACGTAGAAAGGTGACGTTTTTTGCATTTCAGGAGAAGTTGCTTGTGAATGTGGTGGATATGAAAATAAAGCTCACCCGCACGAATCCTGAGATCTGTATAAATCTGGGTGCTGATCAAGAAGAGGGTGCAAAGCCCGTTGTGATTCATACTATAGAAACATACCTACGCGTACGCCGTGTGAAATTAAGTTTGCCTAAACAAATAGAAATTGAGAAAAATTTACTACATGCCCAGTAAAATACCCAATTAACAGAGTACAAATCAAACTATACAAGGTGCCAGCAGGGTTGGCATCGAAACAAATAGAAAAAATCACCGTGAGAGTTCTACCTAAAAGGATATTAATTGGAATGCAGGACCACGCTTCGGTGAATGGAAAATATAAAAAGAGTGTCTTTAAATTCGAGAATTTCGGCCTTAAAAATATAACTATACTTCAATGGCGATGCGTTGGGAGGGGTAATGGCTACGGATTATTCATTATACGCTGCGTTCCCGCTTTGCGCGAGAGCATATAGTAATCTGGTCTATATTGCAGGTGCTTGCGATGAGCTCGAGATTGGGGTAACGCAGAAAGAATTCATCGATCAATTTAACCTTTATCCGTTTGACATCACACCTGACTTATCTGCTAGTGTAAATACACACTTAACTCCACAACAGAGTGGAAACATCTCAGTGAGATTGGAATTCGCGTAGCCGATAGACGCGCCTATTAGTGTACTAGTATACCTCGAGTCACAAGCCCTAATAGAAGTTGACAGATTTAGGGGCGTTGTCACTGACTTTTAAAATGGGTGCGATAAAATTAATAGAGTAATGAATAGTGAACGAATCACGCGCTCCTAATTTATCGGTGTGTTTGAGAAAAATGAAACATTGAAATTGGCAACTACGAGAGATTGCGGTAGTCTTAATGTGAATACCGATGTTATTGGTGGTGAAGGGATTCATTGAATAGCTATCTATTTTAAAAATAGGGACCGCTTGTACTATTTTAATTCACTCGGGACTCATCCATGGAATGACGTTATTATTGTAAAATTTCTCGAACAGCTACACATTCTCGAAATTGTATGGAATCCCTATCGATTCCAGGGATACTATAGTAACGTATGTGGTATGTATTGCCTATCACTTCTCATGCAAATGTCACGTGGTAAGGAATTTATAAATTTGTTTAAATTATTCGACCCGTGTCACACTGAGCGGAATGATCAAATAGTATGTGGACAGATAAAAAGCCGTTTTCCGATTGTGCGCACTCGATGTGTTATATGATGTTTTGATCGTATATATAAAATGAATATTTGCATCAATGTTGTCTCCAATAATTTTAGTTTGTGTATTCTTTAGCTTATTTAAAATGTAATGGAAACTAATTTAAGATATAAAAAATTGTACTCTTTTACAAAACATGATTTCTATCATTTAATAAATTGATGAAAATACATTGAGGCTTCTTCTTACCCGAAACACATGTAAATGAAAAAAAGCTCTTACCCGAACTAAAAGAAGCTTACATTACTTCGTTGATGATGTGGCTGGGTTGATTGCACGCGTAAAACTTTTACCTTCGTATTCAGGTCCACGACATGCGTTTCTTCATTGTTATCACGAAAAGATTGTATAACACGAGTCAACTCCTCATCGGACCTTTAAAGAGAAAGGATAATTTAAAATTAATTTGATTAGTTCATACATTTTTCTGAATCTTTTTTAATAAAAACCCATTTGCTTTTCATAGAAAACACATGCAGAGTGTGTATATATATATATATATATATATATATATAAAGAACGACGCTTGTGTAGAAGAGCGTTCCGCACAAGATGAGGAGGGAGAACGAACAAATGAAAAATGAGGTACCTCCCAGGAATCGAACCCGGGTTCATCCAATTGCCTGTCGGGTATGCTATCCACTACACTAAGGTCCTCGATCAATCAGAAGTCGTAATTCTCCTACATACGAGCGGAATCAAATGCCCTGAGGGGGCACCTTCGCATGCCGTACATATATACACATTTTAACTGAAAAACAACACACACAGTATAATTAATGTAAAGAACGGCGCTTGTGTAGAAGAGCATTCCGCACAAGATGAGGAGGGAGAACGAACAAATGAAAAATGAGGTACCTCCAAGGAATTGATTCCGCTCGTATGTAGGAGAATTACGACTTCTTATTGATCGAGGACCTTGGTGTAGTGAATAGCATATCCGACCGGCAATTGGATGATCCCGGGTTCGATTCCTGGGAGGTACCTCATTTTTCATTTGTTCGTTCTCCCTCCTCATCTTGTGCGGAACGCTCTTCTACACAAGCGTTGTTCTTTACGTTAATTATACTGTGTTGTTTGCAGTTAATATATATATATATATATGTGGAAAAGTGTTTCCACAGGAAAGATAAATTTGTGTTAAAATTTAAAGACATTCTGTTTGTATGAATTAAAATATTAATTCTTTAAAAGATATTATTCTGCTCGTATAAATTTAAACATGACTCCGTTAGAATTCCTAATATTTGTGTGAATCGCCTTTATGCCCAGAAGATTCTCTGGCATCCCCTCGATAAGCCTAACGAGGCTCTCCACAATTGCCACGTCTAGAATCTTAAACAGAAATTCCTAAATTCTAAATGTTCTTTCGACTATTATAAACCACAATTATATAAATTCTTGTTAAAAAGAGTTAAGGTGTCGAACCACCATTATATAAATTCTTGACTAATGTCAGTGTTATAATAGGACTTTGTGATTTAACAATCTTTTGTGAACGTGGCAACGCGGAACTTCCTCGAGGAAAATCACCTCCAAGGAGGCAGTCGGTGGCACACCTCTCGAGTGGTTAGTAAACCAAATTTGGGTTCTCGTTCGTTCTTACTACTCTCTAAGCAAGTGTTGTGTTAAGGGTGTTTATTAGTGATTTCGACCTTGTAAAAATAAAAGGACTGATACAGGAAAACTCGTCATTTTATATCCTTCCAACAGAGAGAAGCATTCCCTTCTCTCAACGCACTGAGAGAGAGAGAGAGAGAGAGAGGACGCCATCAACCGAAGGTATAAATCGTTTTCATCGTAACTCGCAGTCAGATAAAGTAAAGTTGAAAAGAAGAACCGTGGATATCAGTCAGATTAATTAATTAAAACGGTATAAACTTCCTTGTTGGTGCGAGGAAGTGACATACTGAGAATACACTAAAGGATAACAACGTTATATCCGACATTGGCGACCTGTACCAGGATTTAAAGAAGAAATCATTCACCCGCCATTTTGCCGAGGAGCAGAATTTGAAAACCTGTGAGCAGAACCCCGCTACAGGGGCATCAACGCATCCGAAACGAACGTCGGATTTCAGTGGAACCACGCACTTGTTTAGAGAGAGGAATTTTACAAATTAAATTTCTCCTGGAACGTCTATGCGACGCACAGCATTGGCGTAAATTCCCACAACGAAGAGTGGAGGAATCATCGAAATTGGAGAAGATTCTAAAAGCCATCGTCAACGAGCAACGTTCTTCAAGGGAGGAATGAGAGACTGCGAGAGTCAGGCGTGTTCGATTCTGTGAGAGCCCCTCGTGCGGAAACGGTTTCGCCTTCGTGGATAAGCACGGAGAGTCGAACGTATTCGACTCTTGCAAACGAAATCATCGGAAACTGAGAGGACTCACTCAAAAACGAAAACAAACGTGCTTTCAAGACGGAATAAAAGGAAATAGAGAAATCTCGGTAACTGGAGTAAAAGTGCGTTTGGCAAGTAAGAGTAACATTAGTATGAATAAAAGGCAATAAATAAATAAATACGGGAAAAAAAGTGTTTAACGCATTGGTTTGAAAAAAAAAAAGGGGAATTTTTTTTTTTATTATTATTCTCTCTTGGGCTGAAGAGTTGTTTTTCCATTATTATTCTTCTTTTGTTGTAAGAAGATTTGTTTTTTTGCATGCAGCAGTATTTTGCGTATATATATATATATATATATATATATATATATATATATATAAGTAAATTGCAGTATATATCTATTGTTCGTAAACAATTTAATTTTCATTGGTGAGTTAAGAACGATTTTTTGTTTGTCGGTGTTTACAATCAATTGAATTAAATTTTTCTTTCTTTTTAGGGTTGTGGTAAGAGGGAAAAATTTAAAGGTTTGTTTTTTGCATGCAGAAATTGAGTATTTAAATATATAAGGATTTATATATTTTATTGTTTGTAACGAAACGATTTCTGCAAAGTATACGGTAAATTTATGGAATTTGAGGAAAAAAAAATTTAAAGTGAATATTTAATTTTTTTTTAATTGGAATTGTCCCACAAACAGAATTTTGGATTTGAGTTTCATTTTATTGACTCTTGGGAAATTTTTTTTTTTACCTAATTTGTTTCTATATAGTTCTTGCGTGTGTTTGTTTGTTTGTTTGTTTGTTTGTTTGATTCGATTCGTTAACGCGCGAATTTGGCGCATCTCGGCAGTTACATTTTGGTAAAAAGAATTCTTTTTTTCCACGCTTTTTCGCGTTCCGTGCGCGAACTTTTACTTCATTTTTTTCGATTAATGAGGAAACGCATATAGATTGGTCGTCGGGTCTTTTGTTTTTCTCATTTCCTTGCATCAGTCCCGTCCCGTTCCTTACAGTTATTCAGTAGAACCCAGTTCGCACCGTCGTTTTTTTTTCTTCTCTTCGCGTATATCGTTCTATGAGACGCGGACGAGGGCACGGAGAACGGCAACGATACGGCAACTCCGGCGAGGACACGGAGAGCGGCAACGATACAGCAACTCCACCCTCGACTCCTGAAACTTCGTCTCCGTTGGACCAGACCGATCCAAACATGCAACGTGGTGAAGATGATCAGGCCTCCACGGCATCCCGCCCCACTTTTAATCTCAACCGGGTTACAAATGTCCCTTCGGCGGTTCCGATCTTCCAGGGTACCATAAATGGGGTTAGGACTGGACCCACCCCACGAGAATGGATCACGAACCTCGAGACATACTTCCAGAACGAGTCGATTAGTACCGACCAGGAGCGACTCAGCGAATCGAAGCGATTCCTCATCCCTCGGAGGGGAACGCCCTTAAATCGGTGCAAACGTCCAAGGGCTTTGCGATGCGACCACCTGGACTCAGTTTCGGGCCAATTTTTTGGCTTTTTACCGGGAATGCCAGGACTCGCAGCCCCTGGAGACAATAAATAATCTTTTTCGACTCAGGTGGAACCCCGATTCGGGTGAAGACTTCATAGACTTTATAAATCGAACCAACGAAGGGGTGCAAATGTTTACAAAAGTGTCCCGGGATGCATGGGGGTACCGGGTACCACTAGAAATGCAACGCGTACTCACCCTGAGTGTTTGGTACGCAAATATGGGAGCTCCTCAGCGAGCGAAACTGCAAGAGGTATGCGACGTCACGACCTCAGAAACTGCCATTGACCAGCTAAACAAGGTCAGGAAAGTGTTCCCTTCTTTGGCAGGGCCTCCCCACCAGTCGAAGGCAGAGGCGAAAGTGAGGGGATCCAAACGGTGCGGGACCCTTTTTTCGCTCCCAGAGGATCACAGCAACCCCAGGCAAGGCAGCAGGACACGCCGCCCACGTGTTACAATTGTGAGAAGTCGGGGCATTTTGCGAGGCGGTGCAGGAGCGTCCCGTACTGTGGGATCTGTGGCAAGCAGGGGCATCGACGAGGGGAGCGGGAATCATGTAAGAATGCGCTACAAAAAACCGTCAGGCCCCACGAACCGTCAGCAGTCAGCCCGATCTAAAGGGTCGTCCACGAGCCAGCAACAACGGCCGCAGTTTAGGGACGACCAACCCCAACGATCAACACGGAGTAAGTTCCTGACCAGAGTCGGGAATAAGCGGGTCTACCTAGTGGAGTGCGAGGACCCCGAAGAGGAAGCAAGGGTTGCTACCGCCCAGCTCTCGCTCGCCACTTCGGCTGAAGGGGAGGATGTACTAGACCCACTGGAAATGGATCCCGGATTCGACCCTTTTTTAGAACAGCATTTAGGGGGCGGGAGTGACCCCCCCCCGGAACGGTCACGCGATTGTGACTATGTAAATAGTAGAGAATTAGATGGTAAGTTTTCGTTCGTACGAAGTATTAGGACTAAGGAAACAAATGGGAGGGCTCCTGGCCTTTGCCATTATACCCTTCATCCACATTGGATGATCCCTCTTTGCCTGTTCGGCACATCCGAGCCACGAACAAGGACCTGCTTGTTGATATCACAGTTTTTGGGAAGTCTGGGAACGTACTGCTAGACACCGGAAGCCAAGCAACTCTCATTAAACTGCCCAGTTTGGAGCGGTTTTGCGGGGAAACGTCAATAAACCGCAAACAATTGGGGATAAGGCCTGCCCACGTTACCCTGCGAGGAGTTACTGGCAACCGTATCCCTTCATTGGGAGTTGTTAAGTTACCAATGTGCCTCGGATCCACGTGTTTCGAGATTTCAGGCATCATTGTGCCGGGAGCGACCAAGTTTCCGGCCGATATTTTGCTGGGAATGGATTTCTTGGCGTCCAGCGCATGGAATGTGATCGGATTCCAGCACGTCGAATTTGGGAATAGGTTATATCCTATTTATAGCTCACGTGGTCGTCCCACGAGTCCGGGCGTCTTTAAATTAGATGCCAGTTCGGTGAATTACGGTCCCGAGGATCGTATGTCGTTTCGGCAGCTATGTGCCGCCGCCCAGTTTCTACAGGGACCCCCTGTGGAAGACGTAAGGGGTAGGAGCCCCAGACCGGCAGAAGGGTGCAATGTGTATAAAGAGCTTATTCCTTTTGCGACGAAGGACTTGCCACTATCAAAATTAGTGGAAGAAGTCCATACGTTCGTGGGGGAGGCAGCCCCTGCCCCCAGAACAGCTCGGCTAGATGATGTCGAGTTGTATGAGCATCTTTTCCCCCTTGTGTCGAAAGACGTTTCATTGGAGAAATTAGTACATGAGGTCCACGCGTTCGTTGGAAAGAGCTCATGTGCTCGCAGACCGGTTCTAACGAAGCAGAACCAACGCGCAGACCCACGTGGGTTAGCGAGGAAGCTTTGGCCTTTCACCACTAGGGACCGTCCCTTCTCGTACTTGTGGAAAAGTGTCCAGAGGTTCATTGCTGACGAGCAACCATGTCCTCACGCCGGCGAGGGAAGTCCCCAAGGGGCTCAGAAACATAAGGATGACCCGAGAGACTTGGTTCTAGCGGACAACGTGTCTTCTGGTTCCAAACGAAAACTTCTATCTTGTGAAATTTCGGAGGACTCTTGTCGGAGCAAGAGACCCTCTCTGAGTGTGAAGACGGTAACGATTCCGCCTAGTTACCTTGGTACACACTCGACGCGTAAAAGAGGACGTCCCAATCCTTCGGCAACTGCCGGACCTGATTTCGTTGGGCCCATCGAACTCGATCCGAATTTTGCCATGGGTGATGTTCCTGAGGATCCAGACGCGTCACTATCATCGACACAGGCCGATGATGCGTCAGAAACCATAACCAACATGGCCGTCGAGCTTGGATCGGATTTCGTACGAGATACGGAAGACCATCCTACCGAGTATAGTCATAATGCTTGTGCCTTCGCTGACGCAGACTCCGATTTTGACACTTTTTCCGAGATCTCCGACAGCGCGAATTTTTCAGACCAGGAGCAATTCCTTTTGTCATCTAGAGATCCAGTCGTTATTCAACCGTTTGAGAGAGTTTGTTTTGCCGCTCGGGTCGCGTCCCGGCAAGGAAACCCTCTTCCGGACGGAACCAATCTAGTCACTGAAAAAAACTGTCCACGAGCAAACTTGCTTGTGGCACAAACGCTGGGAATTTGCCGAAATTCTGAGCTTCCAGTACTTTGCTTCAACCGAGGAATGAAACCGATCAGGTTGGAAACAGGCCAACGGATTGGAGAAGCCTTACTGGCGTATGAGGAAATTCTCGACCCCGGCCACGTCCAGATAGATATTCGCAAAATTTTTGATTCAGCGGAGCTGCCTACGGACGAGCTCCACGCGGAATATCGGGAAATCTTAGACCAGCGGATCGAACAAAATTCTCCAGATTCCCCCTTGTTTCGAAACTCTAAACTGTACCATCAACTTTTAGGATTTTTAGTCGCTAATCGGGACGTGATTGCGCTCAAAGGTGATCCCTTAGGACGAACCAAATTAGCTCCTTTCCACATTAAATTAGAACCTCATACTCGGCCGGTATACGTTCCGCCGTATCGCATCCCTCATTCGCAACAAGCCATCGTTGAACAGCATGTGCAGGAGATGCTTGAGCAAGACCTAATAAGACCCTCAACAAGCCCTTGGTCTGCCCCTATGATTTTGATCACCAAAAAGGATAACACTTTCCGTCCATGTATAGACTATCGTCGATTAAACGCGATAACTATTCCTGATCGATTCCCTATACCCAACATGCAAGACGTGATCCAAAATGTTGGAGGATCTAAATACTTCACTACCTTGGACCTCGCCTCAGGTTACTGGCAACTGGAGGTTAGCCCAGAATCCCAGCCCTACACAGCCTTTACGACCACTCGCGGCCACTACGAATGGAAAGTTTTGCCGTTTGGGTGCAAGAACGGGCCTGCGTGTTTTTCGAGACTGATGGACATCGTTTTAACGGGAATTCTCGGCTTAGAAGTCCTTGTTTACCTCGATGACCTGATAGTCTTCAGCGAGACGAAGGAAGATCATTTGCGGCGTCTCCAAAACGTTTTCGATCGACTTCGGAAGGCCAATCTGAAGCTCAAGCTCTCGAAATGTAACTTCTTCCAGACTTCACTTGTATATTTGGGGTACTTACTTTCTCCGGATGGAATCCGTCCTGACCCCGCTAAAGTTCGAACCCTGAAGAACCGCCCTGTTCCCCGTAACACGGATGAAGTAAGATCTTTTATTGGATTCTGTGGGTTCTACAGGAACATGATTCCTGATTTCTCCAAAATCGCTACTCCCCTCACCAATCTTCAAAAAGAATGTGGGGTTCGAATGGACAAAAACGCAACAGGTCGCTTTCGAGACCCTTCGGGACAAACTGCTCGCAGAACCCATCCTCCAGTTCCCGAACTATTCCAAACCCTTCATTCTAGCGACTGATGCATCACAGTATGGTCTAGGCGCTGTCCTGCTTCAAGAAGTAAATGGTGTCGAGTTGCCTATAGCTTATGCCAGTCGTTTGTTGTCAAAGCCTGAATGCAACTATTCAGTCACCGAAAAGGAGGCCCTTGGAGTAGTATGGGGTCTGAAGAAGTTCAAGAACATGATTTACGGGTACGACATCACCGTCAAGACTGACCATCAGCCTTTGACCTCTCTATTCAAGAACAAGCTCCTGGAGGGACGTCTCAGCCGATGGGCACTATCAGTCCAAACGTTTTCCCCTTGTATAGTCTACCATCCAGGAAAATCGCACGTCCTGCCGGACTATCTATCCCGACTCCGGGCAGATTCTGAGGCCGAAATACGCCGGATGCAAGTTCTACCCATTATGGAGGAACAAATGCTTCGCCGTGCCCAGGTCAGAAATGCCTACACCGGGAAATTGCTCAGGGAACTGAGTGGAACGGCAACGCCGTCGAGTCCGTCCGCTTCTCACCACGTCGTAAAAGACGGTATCTTGTATTACAGAAACTCTCAAGGGAAGGACGTCATTGAGGTCCCAGCCGAGCTCGTCGACCTTGCTCTGCGATTATGCCACGACTCTCCAGTTTCTGGCCATTTTGGTCCAGAACGCACGCAAAAGCGAGTCCAGGAGAGGTTTCATTTCCCGAGTTTGACAAAAAGGGTTTCAGACTATTGCAGCGTCTGCCCATCGTGCTTAGAGCACAAAGGTCCACTGAACCAAACAGCCCACATGCACCAATATCCCGTACCTATCACACCCTGGGATCAGGTCGGCATGGACATGATTGGACCTTTACCAAAGACCGCCTCGGGAAACACACGGATCTTGGTGTTCACCGATCATTTCTCGCGTTACAACGAGCTGGTAGCTATCCCCGACCGGACGGCGGAAGTAGTTGCAAAAGCTCTTTTACGTAGAGTTATAAGGAATCATAACACCCCTTCTGTGCTTATCTCGGATCAAGCTCCGGAATTTTGTTCGAAACTCCTGAATACCCTGTGTAAATTATGCGGGATCAAAAACACCCACATTACAGCCTACCACCCTCAGGCGAACGGGCTCGTCGAACGACAAAATGGCAAAATCATCTCCTATTTGAAACATGTCGTCGACGCCGATGGTAAAAATTGGGACGAGCGCCTCCCGCTGGCACAACTTGCCGTTAACAACGCGTATAATCGTACTCAGGGAGATACCCCCCACTTCATATTGTACCACTACGATAAACGTCTTCCTTTTGATTTTGGTGAAGCCCAAGACTCTACGGAAGGACTTCCAACCCCGAACCAGATGGATGAGTATAACCGCATACTCACAAGTCGGGCTCGGGAAATCTTCAAGTTAGCTAGACAACACCTCGAAATGTCCATGGACCGGATGCAAGCGGAGCAACATCGCCGTTTCCCCAGACAGCGATCTGTAAGGGTTGGCCAACGTTGCTACCTTTTCGACAAAAATCGCAAGCCTCCTCACGCTCCCAAGAAATTTTATCGTCGATGGGATGGTCCGTATCGCGTCATGTAGGATCTACAGCAGAATAAGTACGAGGTGACGCACCTCCATACCGGGAAAAGTAAGGTCATTCACAAGGACCTCATCAAGATCGTTCCCGAAGCGGAGTTCCCGCCTCCTCGGATGCCAAACCCAAGGGAGGGGCATTCTCCAGAACCGCCCCCGAATGGGAATCTCAAAGACACTGTCGATCTGTATGACTACTACTACTCTAGCTGCATATCACCAGCGAAACCCCCTGCGGAGGTACGGACTGAGAATCACCCGCCTAGAGAGACCAGAGAAAACTTAGTCAGTTCTCCGAATGTGGAGCTTCCTTCCGCTCCTCTTGCCGAGGTCCTCGTGCCACCAGCTGTTCGGGATTCAGAAGTGGAACCGAGGACTCTTTCTCCTCCTCTTTTCCGACCGCGGGCCAGAACACCTTCTCCGCCGTCACCAAAGGATGACGAGGGAAAGGACCCCACCTATCGGCTTCCGTTATGTACGCCTCCTCCTCCGCCAGGAGAAACCCGTCTCAGGGGACGAGCACCCCCTCTTCCTGGCCTAGCAAGTGGCATGGCCTCCCTTACCTCTGCCGAAAAGGGCAGCGACCAACCGCGACACACTTACAACCTAAGGCCACGCGCACGCTCTCAAAAGGAACTGAATACACGAAACTAAGAACAGTAAAACATAACGTCGGTTTACCCCATGTACAAACTGTTTCCCTTACCGCACTTTCCAGTTCAAGTGCTAACACCACACACACTCCATATACCCGTTTAGGCGATACCCGTACATTCATGCCCTACGTACAAATTTATTGAACTACGCTTGAGACGTGGAATGATTGATGTCGGAGGCAATGAGCCACCAACGCGTACATCCAAAAACTCGAGCAATGTCCACACGTAACCTTTAAAATTTCATACTTTCCAAGTTATAGAGTTTAGTCAATTCCGAAGTTCTAAAAAAAAAAAATTCTTAAGACGACAATATAACCTTCCAGAATTCGTATCAATTTCATTTAAGTACTTTTTCCAATAGCTCATTGAAATTCATTTCTCTAAATTTTTGTTCTTAAAGTTTGATAAAAACCGTGTATGGTTTAAAAGTGTATGCACACGTGAACTTAGATCAGTGTAAAAAGGTGGACCTAAAGAAATCAGACTCCAAGTGCTCAAGGACACACAAGTGACAGTTAATTATAAGTGTTCATTAGTGTATAAGTATAAATTTTTAGGAAAAAATTTAACTGATAAATATAGTGGATTAAGTACGAAGTATAGGTATTTTGTTTAATTATTCCTTTGTCTCTATGTACACATAAGTGTTCATTAGTGCATAAATATCGATTTTTAATGTAAAATGTAACTGATGAGTAGAGTAGATTAACTACTAAGTAGCTGTGTTTTGTTTAACTATTTCTTTTGTCTTTATGTAACATTACATCCAACTACTTCTTCAATAATATCTTTGTCTGTATACAACCCTACATCCAACTACTGGTGTTTCAGAGGATTTTTCAAACTAACCCCCGAGTACCAACTCTGGGAGGGGAGCCATGTGGAAAAGTGTTTCCACAGGAAAGATAAATTTGTGTTAAAATTTAAAGACATTCTGTTTGTATGAATTAATATATTAATTCTTTAAAAGATATTATTCTGCTCGTATAAATTTAAACATGACTCCGTTAGAATTCCTAATATTTGTGTGAATCGCCTTTATGCCCAGAAGATTCTCTGGCATCCCCTCGATAAGCCTAACGAGGCTCTTCACAATTGCCACGTCTAGAATCTTAAACAGAAATTAATGCAAACTAATGCAAACTAATCTATAATTAAAAATTGAGGATACCTGCTATTTTGATGAATCATTTTACAATAAAATTTAATGAGATGAAAGTAAATTATACAACCCTCCATATATATATGATGAAATAATCGAAACACAGAACGGTACTCAAGAGCATTCGTCTAATGACATGTTCAGGAACACTAAAATAAATAACAAGTTCGCGACTAAATATAAGCCATAAAAAAGATTCATCCGATTTTATCTGAGAATACTTCCGTACCTATCAACCGTGCATCAACTGGGCATACACCACATGAAAGAGGAAATCTCTGTCTTTTACAAGATCACCGCGAGAGGGCTCCAAAGTCACGCCGTGGCCTAGCCTAGCAACAAACAGTTAGTGTGAAAATGGCGTCCGCACAGCAGAAGGCGTTTTGTGTGTTGCAGTTTTCGGGCTGTAAATCGGTCGCCGGATCTTACACCGTGCGACTTCTTCCTTTGGGGGTACGTTAAGGATACTGTGTACGTGCCACCGTTGCCCACATCTTTGGATGAGCTCCGAACTCGCATTGTTACTGCCGTAGAGTCAGTGACAACGGACATGCTGGAGCGAATATAGGAGGAATTCGACTATCGTGTCGACGTTGCTTGTGTAACTAGGGGAAGTCACATAGAGCATTTATGAGGTGAGACAAAATTTGGACAGTTTTTCTTTTGGTTGATGTATCACAAATCACTCTGTATTTGCAACATTAAAAAATATTCTCATTTGAAATCAGGTGAATCATTTTAAATAGCCCTGTATAGGTACATAAATTTTTACACTTACATTTCAACTGCAATCCCTTGCGCCGGATCGTAAGAAGCGTCATTGCAAATATCACCAACGGTTTGCGTTGGAAATAATCCATCCCAATCGGTTGTGTTAAAAAGATTAATGTTAGACACCGCGGCAGTTTCTCCATTTTCATATAAAGCCAGTAAACTGTAAAGTTCTGACTGACTGGGAATGTGTTTGTTTTTTCACTGATGAAGATAACTGCTGTGAGTTCCAGCTGTAAAAACTCGCTTTTATATTCATGATCCCCAAGCATTACCCTCAAAAGACTAATAGGCGGTTCATAAGATTGCTGATTGGTTGTCACTGTAACTGGGCGGGCTATGTTAAATGTATGTACCAATCAGCTGCCGTAACACCGCTATAACGGCCCCACGCTTTGGGCAATGAAATCCTGATTTCTCACCGTCACGAATAATGAAGGTGTATCATTATGAAATTCAGTTTATTCTCTCCGCAAATTTATTTTCAATGCTCATATCGCAAGGTGAATGAGTGAATTGCCCACTCGCAGACTGTCACGGTGCTTTCAAGTATTTTGCATTATTATATATTTGCATGCATACTTCTCTCAGCTTGATTCTCAACTTTCCCATTTTGGACATGGGTTAGGTTAAGTTAAGTTAGGTTAGGTTAGATTAGGTTCCAGTTACAAGGAGAATCTATGGTCTGAACCATAGGTTAGGTTAGGTTCAGGAGCCAGCATGCTGGAGCGAACCAGCTTTACATTCCCAACAGTGTTTACCATTAGTTCGATTACATGAACTTTCCTTTGGCGGCCCCTTTCTATTTCCTCTTAATTTAAAGCATTTCCTCAATTTCCCCGCCATTCTCTCATGCCTCGTGCAGCTCCTTAGTGTTTACGACTATTTCCTGCTGTTTCCCTTCCAATGAGGCCTCCTGTTAATAAGCACAGAGTTGACATATCCACTCTATTGATTCATTATTGTTCGAATACCTTTCGCGCACCCTGATTAAATCCTGGGAGCATGAGAGGACGCCCGAATGCTAGAAAAAGTAACAGACGAAACGACCGATTCGGGTATGCGACGAAAGAGGGGCGAAGAGAAACGAAGGAAGAAGCCTATAGAAAAGACGAATTGGAAAAGAATGAGAAAATAAGGAGAGAGAGAGAGAGAGAGAGAGAGAGAGAGAGAGAGAGAGAGAGAGAGAGAGAGGGAGGGAGAATAGGTAAATAGAAGTTAAAAATAGACACAAAAATTAGACCGAGTATACGATAGTTTGACAAGCAGGAATATGATTTGAAGACTTTGAAGAATTTTAGTCCGTTTGTAAATAATAATAATAATAATAATAATAATAATAACAGAGACGATGTAAAGAATGGGAGCAAAGAAGCTACAATCCAAATTACACGCAAAGAAAAAATAAGACATAAAAACAACGAAGTTAAAAGCGAAACTACAACCCAAATGCGACTAAAGAAAAATAATTACATCAGACATGGGATAAATCAGACAAGGAGAAGATAAGTGCTTGGAAAGACCAGAAAAATAACTAAAATAACTAAATAACTAAAAAGATAACTAAATGATTAAAAATTATATATATATATATATATATATATATATATATATATATATATATATATATATATATATATAACCTTTGGTTAGCTTCCGCCCGAATTGTTCATTCTGACGAAGGTCAAGCTTTTCACTCCACCTTAGACCTACAGTTTAATGTGGAATCCGAACCATGCGTCGCTATATCACCTGGACACGGATTCCCCTCCAACTACTACCCAGACCTAGGTTCCTAAGAAGGACCAGACCTAGAGACAAATAATAATAATATAATAATACAAAAGAAAATTTATTGTGGCTGCAGAAAATACTCGATTTGGTAAAGGTAAAGTTATAAGTTATAACAATAAAAAGTTTGCTGAGAAATAAATAAATATATATTTATATAGAGTAACAGGGAAACAGATCCGTACGAGAGAGAGAGAGAGAGTAAGGAGACATAGAGAAAAAGGAGAGACAGAGAGAAAAGAGACAGAGAAAGGAGAGACAGAGAGAGATAGGAGAGAGAGAAATAGATTTTTTCCACAAAGCTGGTCGTCAGTTACAAATTGGGGACACCTGCATTCCAATATCTCTCTTTGTAGCTTTCGAGTAGCCTCAGGAGGATCACCCGCTTCTAAAGTGTATCGAGTTTTATCTCGTTACACACTTGCCTTTCTTGGAATAAAAGAGGCGTTTTTTGAATGCAATTCTGATCTTTCGAATTAGGTAAATTAAATATTATTCCCTTAGAATATTTAAAATGTTTATTGTCAATTTTAATATACTGTAATCAAATAATGAATGTTAAGAGGAACGAAAAAAAAATTGCACGAAATTGAGAAGCGAAGACATATATACACAGAAGAATGAGAAAATTTAATAGACACATTCGGACTACAATTCCTCCTCGGCTAAACTTTAGAGTGAAATACTGTACTGACATGTGTATTTATATGCTAAAGGAAGGCGTTCTAAAGTACAAGATATCAAGTACCAATGTATATTCCTGTTTTTGAACCACTTAGACCTATAGTTTAACATGGAAACCGAAACACGTTTGCTATTTTTTATATTTTTTTTCTGGGTTCTATCACTAAACTTTTTCATTTTATTCTTGTTGCAAAATAGTAAAGAAAATGCGTTGTGCTTGCTTGCTTGCTTTCATATTGGAAGTTGGCTAAAGTTTTAACAATCTGTTCACTCGCTTCAAAGAGGAGTTTGTTAAAATTTTATTAATATAAATGCGTGTATAGATTTCTCCTGCATAATTATTTAAGAATATATATATATATATATATATATATATGTATGTGTGTGTGTGTGTGTGTGTGGAAAGGTGTTTCCACAAGAAAATAAATTTATGTTAAAATTTAAAGATATTCTGTTTGTATAAATTAAAAATATGAATTCGTTAAATTCTAAATTTTGTGTAAATTGCCGCGATGCCCACTGGAAAGTTTGGTTTCCTTTCTCTATAACACTAACGGAAAACATTGTTGCCACATCTACAATCTTAAACAGATTCCTAAATTCTAAATGTTCTTTTCGATTATTATAAATCACATAAAAGAGTTAAGTGTAAAACTACAATTATATAAATTCTTGTGCTAATATCCAATTATATAAATTCTTTGTTAAATATCATTATTAGAGTAGGACTTTGTGAGTTAATAAGCTTTTGTAACACGTAGCAACATTGGGGTTTCTCAAAGACAAAGGGAAACCGCCTTGAGGAAGGCAAGACGTTTTGAGACAGAGAGTCGGAGTCTCGCCTCGGCCTCGAGTGGGTGTGAGTGTTTTTCCCTTGGGCCGGGCCGTTCGGCTGGTCCCCTTAGATTTTTGATGTAATCATTTGTTCGTTTAATACTTCTCTAAACCAAGTGTTGTGTTAAGGTTCTGATTCTCTAATTACTCTGTAGTGTAAAGAAATCTAGTATTTTTTTAAAGTGTTTCCAACCCTTGGAAATAAAGGCTACAAAAGGAAAACTCGTAATTTATATCCTTCCAAGAAAACATCCCCGTCTCTCAACGGACTGAGAGAGAGAGGATACGCCACTGAGCGAAGGAATAAATTGTAAAGTTGAAAAGAAGAACCGTGGACGTCAGTCAGATTAGTTAAACGGTATAAACTTCCTTGTTGTTGCGAAGAAGCGACATACTGAGAATACCTTTAGAGGATAACGTCATATCCGACATATATATATATATATATATATATATATACACACACACATATATATATATATATAATATTATATATATAATATATATATATATTATATATATTATATATATATCGTATGGTGTGTATTATTATTTTGCTTTATTTATTTTATTTGTCATTTGTTTTTCATTCAATGTCTGAAATGTTAATGTACAATATAAAGAGTCCTGTGTATTTCTTTTATCGTTAATTTTTTAATAAATAATTGGGAATCGTTTTATTTATTTCTCTTGTTAAGCCAATTCTATTATTAATTTTTGATTAAGCATTGAGAGCATCTCTCTCTTACCTTTAATAAATAAATAATTAAAATAGTAGTATATGACAACCCTCTATATATAAATAAATAAAATAAATAGTGCTCTCTGGTAACCGTTCCCTATATAAATAAATAAATAACTGGCAACCCCTCACTATATAAATAAATAAATAACTGGCAACCCCTCACTATATAAATAAATAAGTAACTGGCAACCCCTCACTATATAAATAAATAACTGGCAACCCCTCACTATATAAATAAATAATTAAAATAGTGGTATCTGGCAACACCAGACCTTCTTTATAACAGCTGTTGGTACCCAGAGCTCTCATTATGCGTCTGGCGGAATCAGGAGAAATATGCTCTCTCTCTCTCTCTCTCTCTCTCTCTCTCTCTCTCTCTCTCTCTCTCTCTCCTTTCTCTCTCTCTTTTCTCTCTCTCCTCTCTCTTCGGTTAGGTATACCCCTTTTGGGGGTGAGGCCGTCCAACCTTTTCCCCCAAAGACTCTCCTCCTCCTTTCTCTTAGGTTAGGTACACCTGTGTGGGGGGGTAAGGCCGTCCCACTTTCTCCTCCAAAGCTCCCCTTCATGCGACTTGGGGGTTTCTCCCCTACCTCTTGTCGCATAACCTCCCCTTTATGCAATTTGGGGGGCTACCCACCCCTTGTTGCATACCCCCCTCCCCATTGTTGCAATACCCCCAACTTTGCACCATTAGTCCCCTTGCAACATTACCCCTACCCTCCTTTGTAGCATTTATAAACATTTGCAACATTGTAATTGCACTTTCTCATTTTGCGCCCATACTACTAATTATTATGATAATCCTATTTCCTCAGATTTCTAATAGCTCACAATTAGATTAGTTAATCAATGGATTAGTTAAGTTGGTTCTTGACCGAGGGATAACCTCGGTCTTCATTCGATTGATTATGTAAGTTACTTAAATAATTAACTGCAAACGAACACGGCACTGTGTGGCAAGTTAAAGTTCATCCGTTGGGCGACGTTGTTATTTTTTGTATATTTCATGTACCAACGTCAGACCAAAAGATGCATGCTGATTAGGATTTTGGGTGTTATCATATCCAGTAGAACTTGGATTATCCGAAATGATACAATATGTACTGAATTAGCAGCAAGAAAAAGATCAAATGGGATAAAACAAAAGAAAATGAAAGACTTCTTTCAATCTTAAAATATGTAATCAAACCTTTTTTTTTCTTGACAAAGTTTGACTGACTGACATGTACAGTTTTTGAACTTGTACTCCAAAAAGAGATTTTCGTTTGTTACGTGGTAAAATTAAATACAGTTTTACATAAGCCTTTGTTTTTTATCTCCCGGTACGTAGTTTAGCAATGGTTTTGGTTTTTATTCTTGTGTACTGTTTATCCGGAAAATTTGATTACCCGGAAAATGGGTGGCATTCATTATTCAGGATAATCGACGTTCCACTGTATGTTGTATGAGATTTTTGTTTGCTTTCTGTACTCTTTATCTTATCTAAATCTTTTTCGGCCTGGGCTAACCTAGAGCGATCTTTGGTCTTTGTCAGTCTGTATCTTCTGTATCATTTTAGTTTAAAACTCATTAAAAACGAAACTATTAACTACAAAATTGCCACTATAACTACTTCAGAATGTGATTATCTGAAAATGTCTCAAATAAACATCAGATTTACTAACATACTGTACACAAACGCTTTAAAAGTATACCTTCATTATTCTCAGAGTCTTTCTGGGATCCTTTTGTCCCTTAAATAACTTTATGGCCGCGGCATATTCCAGGAACGCAATATTTTGTAGCATCATCCCTCGTTCATCTAACACGGCAGAAAAAATGTCCTCCAAGTTGTCATAGCTCACAAATCTTTCCGCCAGGCTCTGCCGCAAACCAAATATAAATAGCGTTAATATTTCAAATAATATAATGAGAATAATAATAATAATAGTAATAATTAGTTGAAATATCCTTTCATCTAAAATATATAACAATGCTAACATAATTTTTTTTAATGTATTTACATGCACCATGAATAAATTTCTTGTCAAACAATTATTATTAATAATAATAATAATAATAATAATAATAATAATAATGTATAGATTGTAACTCGAATGTGTTGGTGTGTGTTCCAGAAGTCCTTGAATCAGAACAGACATATAAGAATTAAACATCACAGATATGCAGCGCAAATGGTTCCATTAATGATGTCACATTATAAGCTAATCAGTAGCACGCAATCATGGAATTGACTGTGATATTGCAAAATTCATTCACGTTTCTACAAAATTAAAATATACAAAAATTTGTAGGTACTCTTAAGGCAATGTTTCTCAACTTTTTCTAGCACTGTAAACAGTCACCAAATTTGTTGTGGTACCCCACCGACATGGACACCCCGATAGTGAAACTGAAATCAACGAAACACGGTACTTGATGCTAGATGAGATAAAAATAAAGTTGACTCGAAAAAACGAAATATTTCCTTACAACCCGTATGTAACTTTTCTTTCATTTTTGTTGAAATATAATTATAGCTTGCTGAAATGCATGGTCGCACGGCACCACTATGACCTTCTAGGGGCACTAGGGTTTGGAACCTCTCCATTAAGGACTAATTGGTAGTTCACAAAGAAAGTAGTTCAGAAGGTTATACAGCACAGTATACACCTAATCAGCTCAGTATAGAGATGCACCTAAAAAATTTCTTTGTTGTGTACGTTTTTTTATGCAGGAAGGGGTTGGGGGCCAAGGGCGATTGCCCGTAAAAACGCACCTTTTCCCAATTACAGGAAGAAGAGAGCCAAAATGAAGGTCCAGGGTTTTCGAGGTGCATGAACACTGCGAAAGTTTGGAGGTCATGGACAGGGGAAAAGATGGATTGCGTAAGATTGTTCCAGAGTTGACCGGTTGGGTAGATAAAAGATTAAGAGTACCGATTAACACTTGCGTTAGAGTGAAGTTAGACAGTTGAACAGAAAAGGAATGAAAATGTATCTTTCACATACCGTATTCGGACCTGCAGAAACCTCTAATTCAGAATTCGAAATGTTAGTAGTTTTAATTTTAAAGGTAACTTTACGTTTCATTCATAAATAATTACATAAATTTAGGTGTTAACCTTTAAATCTTGGTCTGTTGCGGAAGTAAGTGCTCCTTTGAAGAAGGGTCCCAGAGCAACGACATCCAGTTCTGACTCCCGAAGTTCGCGAATGGTTTCAATTGGCTTCGAAGTTTTTTGAACCGTTAAGAATGCCGTTAAATTGGACGAGTAAGCTGTCGTTAGGATGGTGCAGTAAAGCCACAGAAATCCCAAGAGAAGCTTAAGAAAAAAATAAATAGCTGTATCGGACCAGAAAAGTTAATGGTTTGATAAAAATGTAAAATTGTCCTATGGTTACAGTGTACTCGTACATAACATCACTGATGTATTTTGAGTACTGGTAATTTAGTACTTATAATTTAGTTGGTTTAGTAATGTTAAATTCGGCTTTCTCTCCCGGGGTGACGTCCCTTCCCCAGTGCCTTCCCATGAATGAAAATGATGATAATCCCTCACTGTTTCTCTTCGTGGGTGAGTGTGACGACACAGTTTGCACTCGATGCGGTAGCGCCGACATTTTATGTTGTCCTTCATTTCGTATTATTTTTTCCACTTAATACAGTGTCCGTAAAGTCATGGTGGGATTTTAAATAGCTATATTATTGCAACGAAACATGATAATGAGATGAAAAAAAGGCAAATTGAAGAACAACTCTAAAAGAATAACTTTATTTAACGTAGTTCGATATGGGCTCCTCTGGTAGCCCTGCAGACATCTAGGCGGTGATGTGTGTCCGTAAAGTCATGGTGGGATTTTAAATAGCTATATTATTGCAACGAAACATGATAATGAGATGAAACAATGCCAAATTTAAGAACAACTCTCAAAGTTGTATCTTGTAGTTAGTCTAGGCTAAGCTTAACCTTTATCTCGTAGTTAGTCTAGGCTGTCCACATGCCTATGTTGAACATGAGCGTAATAGCCCGAAAGTTAATGTGTGGTGTGCTCTAGCACGAGATCGAGTGATTGGCCCATTTTTCTTCGCGGAACCCACTGTGACGTCACACAACTACCTCGCTATGTTGGAACATTTTGCAGTACCCCAATTTATTGACAATAATGTCATCTTTCAGCAAGATGGTGCTCCTCCGCACTATGCCAACGTTGTTCGAGAATTCCTTAATGAAAAATTTCCACAGAGATGGATAGGAAGAGGAGGATGGAAGCCATGGCCTCCACGCTCTCCGGACCTGACACCTTTGGACTTTTATTTGTGGGGTTACGTCAAGCAAAGCGTGTACAGTAGGGTGGAGCGAAAAATACTTTTTTCTAGTATGAAGTTCTAATAGTGATTAAAAGTTGCATTTACTGGACGATATATACCTGCCAAAATATGAGTTCATTTGTTTAATATTTTCAGCTGCCACCAGGGGGCTAAAGTTAACACAATTTTGGGTAAAAAGGAAAAAAATGCTTCTATTTTAGGTTTATCAAACTATTATAAAATTTTATCTTAGAATTATCTAATAGTTTGATTAAGATTCTTAAATGATAAGAATTCGTTTTGTAAAAATGCCTTTTCATATGCTTAATATCTTCAGCTGCCACAAGAGGGCTGAAGTTAACTTAAAAATGACAATTAAGTATGATTCTGTATTTACTTGAAAAAGGGAACAGTAATAAATTAGGATGTCTCTCCTCCTTTATACTGGCTTGAGACAGTTAAAGTTAAGAAACGTTATTTCGTGCCTTAGCGGAGTTACCACCCTTTCCCCAACCAACCTCCCTCTAGAAAGGGTTCTTGCTAAAGTCTATTTAGTAATTTGCTTTTGTGTCAAATTTTGGCTGTTTTTTCCTTGATTCTAATGTAGCACGAATCCAACCGTCTCTGTTTGTAGGTCCGCAGACTGATCCAGCAGCGTCTGTAACGAGCTTGACGCATCTCTCTACGGCTTGTGTATGACATGGAAACTGAAATAATTCTGAATGAAGAGTAGTACCATGTTTGATGCATGATTCAATATCATCAAGAGAAACTCCTTTGGTTATCGGTGGTTCTGCTATCTGAAAATCTTGCCACATAATGAGATCTGTATAGTCTTTGGCATAAAAATTTATTTCTGGCACCTTAAAATACCTGATAACATCTGTTTCTTGAATGCATGCCCTTGCTTTTATGATACGCCTAAATCCCAACTGACGCACATGCTCCCTTTCATCAGCTATCATTGCAATGAGAATGTTTTCTTGATTTGCGTAATATGCATTCCGCTGAATGACTGAGTCATGTACTCTCCTAAGCTCTTCACGGAGATACCGGCTTCTTGCAATCATATGCCACATATGTTTAGCACCATATTGGCATAATGGTTTACGCTTTATCTGAAACCACATTGGTGCGTATACCCTAACAATGAAAGTAGCTAATTCTTGTAAATTGCCTGAAGGATTCTCTGTGCTTGCATATAACCGCAGAGTCCTGTTTGCTGTGGTGAGCCACCTTGAATGTGATATATTGCCTGGACTCTTATGACTAAGACTCTTTGAGAATGTTCCACTTGATATAGCCTTGTGAATTTCAAGAAGGTATTTCTGGTCAGTACTTATGTCATCTACATCAACTTCACACATGTCCTCTTGAATTTCAATGGGTTTGAAGTTAACTATGGGAAGCTTTTCACAGTCTGAAAGTGCTCGGCCAATTTCTCCTGAAAATGCTCTTGGTCCAGTAGTGGTACCATCCAAGTGATGAAACAGATGGCGCAATGGAAGTTCATTAAGGTGTAAAAGGCATATCAGCCACTGCAATGGCTTATTAAAGGCTTCTTCCAGTAATCTTATTGTGCCTCCAATACTACCAGTGTTAACCACTGTCGAATCAGAGCCAACTGCAACGATGTTCCCTATATCAACATTCCTTTCTTTCAAGCAATTCACTAGCGCTGTGCAAGTGTATTTAGCTTTGCCACTGGAAGGTGTCACATGTGCAAAGTACAGAGAGTGTGGTTCAGATATTATGCTGATATGCTCTTCGCGTTTGGTTCTTTGGTGGTTAGAGCCATCACTCTCCTGGACTTGAATCATTGTTTTATCCTTTCTGCCATCAAAGTATAATCCCCGCATGGTTTTTGGCTCTCCTATCTGTTGTAGTTCCTTTCTCTGTTTTTGTCTTTCACGTCTTAGCTTACTTCTGTCTATAATATTCCCTTTGTCTTCGGGAGTAACAATTTTAAATCTGCCAATACTGCAGAAGCAATAGCAGCCCCAGCTCTGTCCGACATTTTAAATCTATCACAAGTAATTGCTAATGAAGGCAGTGGCTCACGCATCTGTTGTTCTGATATTACATATTGAGTCGAGGTTGTATCTTCCTCATTATCTTCAGATATCTCTTCTAGTTGTTGAAGTTCACTTGTCTCTGTTTCGATTTGTAAGTTGGACGTATTGGTTTTTGCAGCACTAGTTGTTTGTGAGGATTCCAGAAGTGCTTTTTCCATTTCCTTTCGATGTTCTCTTGCTTGTAATCGTCTTGTGTGTGCTATGTCAATGCTTCCTATCACCATTATTCTGCGTGTTCGTTGGTCATTTAAAAAATCCTGCTCTTTTGGAGGGACTTTCTTACTCTTTTCACATGAGCATCTCCTAAACTCCTTACATTTGCAGGTGCAGATGTCAAACAAAGTGCATTTTGAAGAGTTTTCAAATTCTTCAAGCTGATTTTTGTACTTAGGCTGATCCTTGCGTGACTTGTATGGCTTTAATAAGGACCTGTATTTATCATGGTACACTCGCATCATCTGTAAAACGCGTGTATGTGAAACTATTGGCAAAGAGGCCTTCTTCCAAATATTTTCTACCTTTTTGGAAACTGCCTGCTATTTCAGAAAATGAAGGCTCCTTGTTATTCATCTGCTCCTTCACTAAATGTTTTGTGAACAGGTAATCTTTCATAATGCAGTTATAAGTTGGTAGTTGCATATCACTCATCTCACAAGGTACTTCAAATATGGCACACTTCATATGTTCTCTAGTGAAATGTTTATATTTAGTATTTGATGCCATAATATTTTTAAGAAAAATTCACAATCACAAAATATCCTGTAACATCAAAACATTATATAATTAATATATATAATATATTTTATAAGTATATATAATATATTATATAAATATATAATATATTATATAAATAAACTAAAATTATATAATACATTATAACAAGCATTTTATAATAAAATCAATATTATCTCTATATAAATCACTTTAAAATAAAGTTTTATAATATTTCGATCATATTAAAAATCTCTCCGATCAACTGAGCGACTATGCCTACTACCTAAGAAGACAAGTGTTAACACACTGTTCTAATGACTCACAGAAAGAAATTCCTTCACACCAAAACCCTCCCCCACAACCCTCCCCAAACCCTCCCCCACAACATTCAGTGTAGTCTCAACATGACTCAGTTACTTTAAATTGTGTTAACTTCAGCTCTCTTGTGGCAGCTGAAGATATTAAGCATATGAAAAGGCATTTTTACAAAACGAATTCCTATCATTTAAGAATCTTAATCAAACTATTAGATAATTCTAAGATAAAATTTTATAATAGTTTGACAAACCTAAAATAGAAGCATTTTTTTCCTTTTTACCCAAAATTGTGTTAACTTTAGCCCCCTGGTGGCAGCTGAAACTTTTAAACAAATGAACTCATATTTTGGCAGGCATATTTCGTCCACTAAATGCAACTTTTAATCACTATTAGAACTTCATACTAGAAAAAAAGTATTTTTCGCTCCACCCTAGTGTACAGTGTACCCATTAGGGATATTCATCACTCGCACGAGCGAATCACGGAAGCTATCGCATCCGTCACTCCTGATGTTCTTGGGCGTGTGTGGCTGGAATTGAATCACCACCTAGATGTCTGCAGGGCTACCAGAGGAACCCATATCGAACTACGTTAAATAAAGTTATTCTTTTAGAGTTGTTCTTCAATTTGCCTTTTTTTCATCTCATTATCATGTTTCGTTGCAATAATATAGCTATTTAAAATCCCACCATGACTTTACGGACACACTGTACTTCAACTAAGGAACTTATATTGTTTATCTTTATTATTTCAAAATTTACCTTTGACTGTTATAAAAACAACACAGTTTTATACTTTTAACCTTATGTTTCTCCCAAGTTAAATTTCACTTATGTTATACAATTAATAAAAGGGAATAGAGTTTGATCGGAACTCAAATAGGCCTAAGAAAATTAATAATATAGTCTAACGCGAAAAATAGGACTAGGTCGTACAGAAAGATCACTTAAAATAGGTCCTAGAAGATAATTTAATTTAATTTAATTTACTGGCCTAAGTTCATATTGAAAGTGGTTCCATTTCCCATGGGCACGATGAGACTATTAAAATAAAAATGACAAGGGATAATGCGAATTTCTGATAGACGTTGTTTTAGTGTTTTTTCCCCATCAGAAGAAAGATTTCAATGTTCCATTCGCGCTTTACACATGATCTGACATTTATTTCTTATTGAACCTAGAGCTTAGGAAACAGTCATTAGTACATTATTTTAATAGTTTTATAAATTCCTAATTGTTTTATATTATTTAAATAACTTTTTTGGACTATTTAACCATATTAAATCCTTTTATTATATATATTTGATACCGTCTGAAAATTAAACTCTATTTTAATGACATGATTGGACGAAAAAGAGGACGTTATATCACGTGATTGCCAAACTTATTCCTTATTTGTGGAACAGTAATTTTTACCTAAACATGTCTGAACGTGTTTAGACTTCTCTGGCTGTTCTCGTGCCAGAGGTCACGAACTTCTTTTTATTCACTTGAGGCCTATTTCCTAACTTTGTAATCTGTCTATTAGACCTAACTTATGTTTTTCATTTACGTTACAAAAATTCTGTCATAAATCATATTATTAATTAAACCCCAGTTTTGCAATACCAACAGTAGCACTTGTCGGGATTTGTGAACTTCATCAGAAAGATTTGGTGTAATTATTATTTGTCCCCAAATTACCTTGACAAATTCAAACCATTTTAAAAGAGTAATGAATTTAGATACAATGATGCAGTTTGGTGCGTGTGAAAGAACATCTCACAAAGTTTTTTGTTTTTTTTACATGACGATGATTGTTGATATTTCAGACTTGAAGAACAGGATTACTGATGCTAAATTGCGACCGTAAATGCAGAAATGCTAAATCGAATCTGGATGGAGATCGAATATCGCTTCGACGTGTTACGTTCCTTCACCTGCAGCAAGATGCATCTTTATATCTCATCATTACTTTTTTATTACGGTGTGATTTTGTAAAAATAATTTACAGTATGGACGGGATCGAGGATCGAGTAATTTTTCTTGTAAACTTTTGAAGATGGAGGTATTCCAGATTTCACTGATAAAAGTGACTCTGCATTGTAGCGACATGATATGTAAAAATATGAAGACATGTTCTGTGGGGAACGTGAGGAAAATCTTGGAACTGTAATATTTTTGAAAATGAAAAGTAATTGATTGGTTAAATAACAATGTCCTATGACATCATTCATGCCTGTATTACATGTGAATTCCTCCACTCGGGGACACAACATTTCGTTAACGAGAATTTCTATTGACAAGGGTTCTGAGCGTTAGTTTAGACTGTAGGTTAGCCTAGGCCAGGGGTGGGCAACCTTTTTAATTAAGTGAGCGTGCCAAAATCGTCAAATCTTTGATGCAAAATTTTCTCACGTGCCAACCGAAATTTTGGGGAACATATTATTATTTGGTGCCTTTTAAGTAAGGGTGTTTCAAAAGTCCCTCATTATTTTTAAAATTTTATTAAAATAGCAATTACAAGAGGAACCAAATGACAATTTGGTTGCTGAGTCTACGATTCATGAGAATTTTGGTGGCATCAAACTTGGCTTCATAAGTCTACTGGAAAGTCACTGGTACACCTCAACGTGGGCACCGTCTTTTTCGAAACAAGCGAGCCACCGTTTTACGCATTCTTGGCCGACATTGGACAACATTTCGGGAGTAACAGAAGCACACGCATTCCTGATCCGTTCTTCTAGTGTGGGGAGGGCTCGCGGCTTGGTGGCGTACACTTTGCTCTTAATGTAGCCCCACAAAAAGAAGTCGCATGGGGTAAGATCAGGCGAGCGAGCAGCCCATTCGATGGGACCAGGGCGACTAATCCACCGATCCGTGAACTGCTTATTCAGAAATGAGCGAACCTCACGCGAGTAATGAGCAGGGGCACCGTCTTGCTGGAAAATGACTTCTTGCATGTCAGCTACAGCTGACAGTTGGGGGATGCAGAACTCCTGAAGCATACGAAGGTAATTGTCTCCGTTGACGTTCACGGAATTTCCATCTTGATCCCGGAAGAAGAACGGACCAATCAGCCCAGCTGAGGAGATGGCACACCAGACGACCAATTTCGGCGTGTCCCTTTCATGTTCACGGATCTCCGCAGGATTGTGAGTTCCCTAGATGCGGGTGTTGTGCCGATTGACGCGACCAGAAAGGTGGAAGAGAGCTTCGTCGCTGAACCACATGTGCTCCAGGATCGATGGGTCTCTTTCGTAGTGATGCAGCAGTGTCTCACACATCTCCACCCGGCAATCGTAGTCTTGAGGTTCCAGCTTCTGAACCACCTGGATCTTGTACGGATACAGCTTGAGACCACGCCGCAAAATCCGTTGGATAGATGTCGCGCTGATGTTCAGTTCCGCAGCAGCTCGCCGAATGGACTTTCCTTGACTCTGAGTAAACGCCTCACGGACAGTTTCGACATTCTCCTCACTCCGCCCACTTCGAGGTCTTCCTGATCGTGGTTTGTCCTTTACGGATCCGGTCTCCATAAACTTCCGGTGGGTGGCGACGATGGTGTTCCTATCCGGTGCATAATGCTGTCCGTAGACTGCCCGGAATCGTCGCTGCACTTCGACCACAGATTGAAAAACCTCCTGCCATGCAGCGATTTTACACCTCTGCTCTAGAGTCAGCATGGTAGCAGAAGAAAACGGAGCAAAACTTCAAATGTAGACTCAAAAAAATTATCAACTACTGAGTAAGAGTTTACCACAAGATGAACGTCGTTGGTCGATTATCTGCAAAGAAAATTGAAAATCAAATTAGTGAGGGACTTTTGAAACACCCGGTATTGGGAGAACCTTTTCAAATAATCAAAAATTACACTGGAGCGGTAAAATCAAAGAATATTGTAAGAGTGATTATTGTAAGTCATGTAAGATTGAATAAATGTAAAATTTAGTGACGGAATTTTTACTTGAAGGTCGTTCTACCCTGTTGATAGCGTGGATATTTTGTATTAGCCTTTAAGTGTAATTATAGCTGCCATATACAGCCACACAATTTTAAAACGCAATTTTTAACATCAGCAAAAGAGTAAACAATAATTCTGATTTTTTTTGTTTTTTATATATCAGATCAATCAGCCATAAGTTTTTTCAAGTTTTCCCAATACATTACAGTGCCCAATCTCATAATCGTTTTACTTGACAAAAGCACAATGAAAGAAAATAAAATTAAAGATATTCTTTTATTGATTCTTAATCCCTTATGAATAATACATAAAAATTACAGAGAAAATAAAATGTTATTTTACCTACATAATATATTAAACAGAAGTTAATCTTTACCATTTTTTAGCAGAAAACATTAAGTTAAAATATAAAACTCAGCGAAGAATTTGGATATTTATTTATTTAATTTTTTTTAAGGTGAGCCCGGGGAATCGCGTGCCGGAAAAAAGTCGTTGGCGTGCCACGTTTGGCACGCGTGCCAAGGGTTCCCCACCCCTGGCCTAGGCTATATGTTACGTTAGGTTAGCAAAGCACAGCAAAGGTTAGGTTGTTGTTAGAGCTATGTCGTGACCATGTCGCAACACCGCTTACCGTAAGATCAGCGATGTTAAGTAACACTGGATTTGGGCACCAGTAATTGGATGAGTGGCCGTCATTTGCGTCCAAATGATGTAATGAACCCTGCATAGTTTGGATTTCACTTTGAGCTGTAAATCCCCTTTGCAATGACCTTGGCCTCCTAGTAAGGAGGATAAATCATGCACTTAATAACAACAATAGGTTAAGTTATAAGTTATTAGTGTGTTAATAAAATGGGTATAACTACTCCTATTTAATAATAAGATGCCCCATAATAATATATTTACCCTTATGCTGCTTCCATTTGTAATGATAAACGCTGTGGACTGCCGCAAATGAGCTTTCAAAGTTATCAGGATGCAATTAATGCCTGGTTTCAGCTCTCGCCGATTCATACTGTAATGTTAATTTAATGTTATAAAGGAGATGTAATGTGCTCTTGATGTACTTGCGTTCTATTTTAAGAATGTATAATGAATATATCAACAAATTTTATATTGAATAAAGGCATGCTTATATAGAACAGTTTGTTTGACGATTGAATGCATTCTCAGTCATATTTATCGGTCATACTTATCAATCATAGTTATATACATCATATACGTTAGTTTTGGTGATAGTCATCGACTCATCGTATAATAATTACTTCCAGTTCACCAATCCAAAGATGTATAGAATGATTGCCATAAGAATTAAGGCAATAGCGAACGACAACCAAGCGATCGGTTGAAAAGGGAATAAGAGAGATTGCCATCTTGGTAAAGGAGAAGGAGGTACGCCCAAGAAACAAGTTAGCTGCAAATATTATTAATAAATTAATTAATATTTGCTATTAATTAGTAATAAATAATTAATCTAATTAGTCATTTTAGTCATAAATAACAATTAAAATGATAAGGCAACCAAAATATATTTTGAGAATATAAATGAGTTTTGAGAAGATAATTATTTTCATAATATAGGAAATTTTCGTTTATAAAGTACCTGACTCGGATTCTTTAAGGTTTCTTTCTCTTCGCACTCTTTAAAACCATTTAGTAGGGAAATGGGCATATTTGGTATAGTATCATAATCTGAATTGTTATGGAGGGGTACCTGCCAATTAGGCCTATGCCTATATCTTCCCTCCAAGTTAAAATCCAATTTAAAAACCCTAATGGTGGATGAAAACAGAACCAAAACGATGATACGTTTGCCCGCACCTACAGCGTCGGGAATATCTCTACTAGGAATTAATATTAGATAGTTTAATTTGCGATTTAGAGGTATACCAAATACAACCGTACCTCGTTTCTCATTTTATTAATAATTGCGTACTACAAACAATAAAAATGGATTGCAGCCCTGTAAATATGATGATGATGAATAATAACAACCTTAGTTTTTGCTTGCGTCCAAATTGTTCATTCTAACGAATGTCAAACTTGTTGCTATTAACTCGTTATTAATGGGAAACCTGAGTGTGTTTCACATGCACAGTTGCTTATTTTGAGGTTCTGTGAAGCGTTCTCGTGTCGATTGCTTTCAGTAATCGCTATGGAGACGAACAAAACAAGTTCTACAAAACTCATTCCAAAATCGGAAATACTAACGGTTTTTTCCGCCATGATATTTTTTCATTTCATCTAAAACATTTTATATACATTCGGTCACCAAAATTTCCAGGCAAATTCTATGTACTAACTACACCCGCTTCCCATCCTTTCCTACAACTCTCAAGGACTACTAATCCTAAAAGGGGTACAAGACATAAAATTAAAGAACTCCAAGGGACGAAAATTTACAGCTACAACTAATGCATAATCTCAGTAGGAAAGTATCTCAATCACTACATCATATAAAACTTTAAGTTAAATGTTCAAAACTTTAATCTCAAAAGTCGATACTAAATGTCGCCATCTAATTTGTTCATTACATGGCTTACAAACTGAAAAACAATCCGAAGAATGCGTGAACAATTCCATCATATTTTATTCGAGCGAGATGATTGTGTTTCGAAACAATAATTTAAATTATCTTCACGAAATGACAACCTGAAATCAACGTTTCTGTAAGTTATTTTGTATCAACTGATATACAGTATAAACTGGATAAAGTTTTTTGGCTAAAATATATGAGGCAACAGTCCCGTAGCCAGGACTTCCCGACGAGGGGGGGGGGAGTCGAAATTGTTGAAAAGCGAACAACCTTTCGGTGCAACGCCCCAGTCACTGCGGAGGGGGTTTAGAGTAGTTTAAAATAGTTTAGAGTAGTTTGTGAAGTTTCAAAAATTAATGCCAAAAAAAATGCAAATGTTTATTTACTAAATGATGTTATATATTATAATATCACATCATAAGTTCTAACTATGGTTACAAAAGTGGCCCTTTCCTGTCAAGGGGGTGTTCGACCCCCCGACCCCCCTGGATACTGGTCTGGGTAATACGCGTAAACAATTTAGTTTTCGCTTTGAATTTGATTGTATAACGTACTTCCATGGTGAAGGGGAAGCTGTAATCCACCAAATGTTTGCGTTCGTTTGTAATAAATAAGTCTGCTATGCCGATGTCCGCTTCGCCTCTCGACACCATTCCAACCAAACCAGTGTGAGTCCCATTGGGGAGTACAATTCCCCAAAACTCATCTGAAAAATCGGCGAAATAGGAAAGCATTGAATATTTAAACCATTGAAATTTTCCATTTATTTATGTATTATTGTATACCTTCTTATCGAACTATTAAACATAGCATTAACTTAACAAGCTAACACAACTAAATTTAGTTAACTTCGAGCATATACTGTATTTACTGCATACCAGCCTTCTATCAGACATATATAGCATTTAAATTTATGAACCTACAGTAAAACTATGTGAAAATTTGAGCAGAAGAAGAATACGATATGGATGACCAATTTACTGGAACCAAATAGACCTAATTTCAAGAAGTAAAACCTGCGACTCCATACATGTGGCAACGTCGCAGGTACCCCACCTCGGGGAAGGTAGGGTGGAGGGGGGACAACATATAGGTAATTATAATGTAATGTCTGTGTTCATAAAGATAAACAATTAATATGATCGTGAACAGCGTTGAACTCCATGTAGTTTACTATTCTTTTACAGTAATAAGGTTCCATGTGTAGATTCTTAAGTTAGTAAAGGTTTAAAGCTGCACTCGCACTCTACAAACAGCTTTATTACTATTGTTACATAATGATTTAATATACACGAGACTGGTGGGTGGGGAAGCGGAATGAGGGAGTGTGGAGGTTGGTTGTGTAATGCATACCTAATTTTAGTGTGTAGTGATAACCAATATGCGCAGTAATAATTTCAAGTTGTGCAGTGATAAATTGAAAATCTGCGCAGTGATAAATTAGGTTTTATATCGGATGTAGAACCTAATTTATCACTGCACAGATTTTCAATTTATCATCACACAAATTGAAATTATTACTGCGTATATTGGTTATTACTGCACACTAAAATTATTAAATTAGGCATGGTGTAATGTCTAGTTTTGGTTCAAATTCACTAATATATAAAATGTATTGTGGTAGCTGTTTATATAGACTTGCAATAATCATAATGGAACCTTATTACTGTATAAGGCAGTAAACATGGAGTTCAACGCTGTTCACGATCATATTAATTGTTTGTCTTTATGAACACAGACATTACATTATAAGTACCTGTATGTCATTGTTATATGTTGTTGGACTCGGTTGTCTCCCCGCCCGCACCTTCCCCCATTTGGGGTACCTTGACTATCACTGCGGTATTGCCACATGTACGGAGTCACCTGTGAGGCCAGGAACGTTACATATGCGGGAAACAGTACCTTTTCATTGCACTTTCAGTCAGTTAGTCGGACGGTTATTACAACTGAAGGAAATTCAAGAATTATACTCAACTTTCTATTAATTTTATTCAGTCTAACACTAAACATATTCATGCTTGTGTTGAGTAAATTAAACTATGTAGTTAATTACAGAATGAAAAAATAAATGAATATTAGCATTTCATCATCAAAGAAAGAGAAAATGTATATTTGAACCACTCCTCTTCAGGTTGGCCACAAAGTTCCTTTGCATGAAAAACAAGGGCAACATATAGATATGCTATAATTTCACTGCAAAGGGACTTTGTGGCCACTCTGTATATGTACTTGCTGGTGGTGGCTTGTGATAAACTTGTTTATCAATAAAAGTTTTGTTGTTATAAAGTAATCTTACTTGCAGGGGGTTCCAAGTACTTTAACGAAAATTTAGGGCCTTGGATATAGTTTCAGTGACGAAGACGTCCGTTCCGGAGTAGCCGTATATTACTCCTTCAGCGTTTTTCAAGTACATAATGCTTGGCCTCCAATCAAAAGTAACGACCTAGAAGAGTTGAACTTGAATGCACGCAACATTTTAGCCTAATTTCAATATTCGTATAGTGTTCACCACTTCATTATTTTCAATAAAAATTCAAATTTTAAAGTATATTCTGTCTTAGGTCTTAAAGAAACCGTCATGCATTGAGTGTAATGTTAGACTGAGCGTTTACACAAATAATTACAAGACATATTGTCTACATCCCACTTCACTTCACGTAGGCGAGGTTAGGCTGCGTCGTGTTATAAAGGGTGTCAACAATGTCTTGTCACCCCAGTTAAATACTAACTGATTTTCGTTTTTCTTTCAGACCCATTTATCATTTATTGTAGATGGCCTGCTAGTTCTTGGTTTATCTTTTATAGTTCCTGTTTTGAACAGTTTCTTCTCCCATCTCAACAGAGTCCTTTTTGGAGGAGCTGCACGATTGAATCGGTCCTGGAAGTCTGCACGAATATTTTCAATGGTTTTGCCATTACGTGGTCGCTCATGGACCCAAGTACTAGCCACTATGTGTTGTTCAATCGTATAGTTGCTGCTATCACACATTTCAAATGGGTTTGAAAGAAAAACGAAAATCAGTTAGTATTTTACTGGGATGACAAGACCGTGTAGATCAGAATGGACCTGGTTACTGGTTAGATTAAGAAAGTCGATGAAAGTGACTTGTCGACGATGTGAGTGTAACTCCATTACATGATCTGTGTTTGTGACAGTACGAAATGATTATTAAAAATGCCCAAAAGTATTCATAATCATTTTCACAAATTTAGACCAGAATTTATACCCGCGAAAGTCGAAACACTGTTCTTTCAAAGAGTAAAATGAAACTTAAACAAAAATCTTTGTTTAAAAAAGACTAAGAAAATCTGTAAATTAACCTTTACAAAAAGAATGCAGGTTGTGGTTGGCATATTTGACTATAATAATTTCAAGTGATTTTCATAAAATCTTTATACTGATTATAATGAAAATATGAATTTATACTGGAAAAGTGTCATATGAATTTGCGGTGCTTAAAAAATTAATTCCAGAATATGCGTTTCAAAGATCTCCAAGTGAAGAAAATCAGTAGTATACCCGCAAAAATGTCAAGTGCAAATCGCATACACATGCACATGCAACATGATCAATAATTGCAACATTGTCTGCAACAAGGGGGAGTTAGACACTCCAAGGGGGGAGAGGAGGTTATGCATGAAGGGGGAGATGGGGTATGCATGAAAGGGGGAGAGAAGGTTATGCATGAAGGGGGAGAGGGGGTATGCATGAAAGGGGGAGAGGAGGTTATGCATGAAGGGGGAGAGGGGGTATGCATGAAATGGGGAGGGAGTAGGTAACCTAACTACTTAACAAGGGAGGAGAGTGGGGGGGTTAAACATGAAGAAGGCCGGGGCTAGACCCTTCAAAGGGGGTGTGGGTAACCTAACCTAACAATGGTAATAAAACACAAGAAGGAGAGAGAGAGAGAGAGAAAAAAAAGAGAGAGAGAGTTACAAGGAGTGACAAGGACAAGGACAAGAATCAACAAACTTTAGATCTTTTTCCTCACACATGCGTTTAACTCTCTTATTTATGTTAATGGCTTTACTTAAAGTATAGTCACTAGCACGCATTCGTGGGAGAATCCCTACAACCATACCCATATCTGTCTTTTTCCCTAACCTTGTCGGTTAGGATCTTGAACTCTTTTACAATGGACGCTGTCTGCCCTCCTGTCCCCCCCTGAAAAACGTCATTGCCACCAACATGTACAATGATGGGGCAACTCTTATTCTTGATATTAATTTTGACTAATTCCCTATTTATTATGACGCGTGGCACCTGGAAAACAGAGAGAGAGAGAGAGAGAGAGTTACAAGGAGTTACAAGGAGTTACAAGGACAAAAAGTATCTCAAAAGGCCTTGCGGCCCATACCGAGGAATTACCAATGGCAACGGGTGCCAGGGAAAAATTCCTACACCCTCAAATAGTATGCAAGATTCGGCCTAACCTTTTCTTGAACTGATCCACAGATGAACTGTCACAACTTTTGAAGGTAGCCTGTTCCACGTGTCATAGATCTTATAGGTAAAGTAATTTCCACACACACTAGCGCTAAACCGTTTCAAATCCAACTTCCAACCATTTTTGCGAGTTGAGTTATCATTTAAACTAAACATGCTTCTAAAATCGACATCGTTGAACCCGTGTAAGAGCTTGAAAAATTCGATGAGTTGACTGCCCAGCCTCCGAGTTTCCAGCGAAAACAAATTCAGGGCGCGTAAGCGTCGATTTTAGCCCATGTGCCTAATGGAAAGGATTAACTTTGTGGCCCTCGCCTGGACTCGCTCCAGCCTGTCAATATTTTTCCTGAGGGTGGGCGACCAGAACTGCACAGCATACTCCAGGTGCGGCCGAACCAGTGAATTGTACAGAGAAAGCACAATCTCCTTGTTCCGAAATCGAAATTGCCTCCAGATATAACCCAACAGCTTCTGGGCTTTCTTTTCCACCTCTACGCACTGTTTGGTAAACTTAAGGTCGCTGCTAATTAGCCCACCCAAGTCCTTCTCCAAATCAGTGGCCTCGATATTACTTCCCAACATCGATTAGTCCGACTTGGGATTGGCGTAGCCAATGTACATCACCTTGCATTCACCCAAGTTAAACGGCATTTGCCATTTTTCGGACCACACCCCTATCCCACGTAGGTCCGCACGCAGTTGCTCGATCGCTTCGGGCGTCCCAACATTGGCCTCAACCTTGGTGTCATCAGCGAATTTGGCGATCCTACTGAAGATGCCAGCGTCAATATCATTTATGTAAATGATAAACAACAGTGGCGCCAAACCGGAACCCTGAGGAACCCGGCTAGTGACCGAGGCCCAACCTGAGCTCGCCCCTTTAATTACAACCCTCTGCCACCTATTCTTCAGCCAGTTCCCAATCCAGCTAACTACTTCCTCACCGATAGCCAGCGCGCGGACTTTGGCCATTAGCCGGCGGTGAGGTACCTTCTCAAAGGCTTTCTGAAAGTCGAGATAAAGTATATTAGTCGCCCTACTATTATCGTACTCACTCCACATGAAGTGGAAAAACTCGAGCAGGTTGGTGAGACATGACCTATGCCGTCTAAACCCATGTTGGGAGTCCCCAAGCAGCTTGTAGGAATCCAAATGGTCAACGATCCTATCCGCTATTATTCCCTCTAATAATTTACCTACAACCGAAGTGAGACTAATGGGACGATAGTTCCCTGGACTTTCGTGATCCCCTTTCTTAAAAATAGGGGTCACGTTGGCTTCCCTCCAGTCACCAGGCACCTGGCCCATCTAAAACGATTTGTTGAAGACTGTAGCCAGGTGGGGAAGCACCTGGTCGCGCACTTCCACAAGACTCTGGGGAGGAACTGGTCTGGCCCAGGAGACTTAAACGCGTTCAGTTTGTCTATTCTATCGGCAACGCCTGTCGCGGTACATCGAACACTATCCACTAGAGATTGATTCTCGCAGGCATGTCTCGGCGCATAATGGGGTCTTGACTAGCCTTCCTGAGCGGCTTTAGTATCACAGCCAGTTGGCTTAAAAGGCAGCTATAACCGACCCAATCGTACGGTGTAAACGGCTGTCAGTCAGTTTTTTTAGAGGACACAGCCAGAGAATACAGACAGTCGCCTTAGATACCCACACACACACACACATACATATAATATTTAGTAGCACAGCCCGTGTCTTAAATATCAGCCATGACAGAGCCAATCGTATGGCGTAAGCTGCTCACAGCCAGTTCGTTTAGAGGGCAAACAGGCAGGGGCACAGCCAGTTCGTTTAGAGGGCAAACAGGCAGGGGCACAGCCAGTTCGTTTAGAGGGCAAACAGGCAGGGGCACAGCCAGTTAGTTTAAAGGGCAAACAGGTAGGGGCACAGCCAGTTGGCTTAGAAACCAGCCAGAGAAACAGTCAGGCGCGTTATTTTAGAGACCTATATAGGCTAACTGGAGCGGCACCACCTCTCACAACAAATTCTTAAAGTAAAATGAGGCCATCTGGTCGGCACAGCCAATCGTATATGGCTTAGATACACACACACACACACACACACACACACTCGTAATACTACAACACAGCGGAGATGAGCCCTACTCGTCTTGACTTTAAGACCTCCCAACACTGTAGGGCGGGTCGTACTCAGGTGACAACATGAATCTGAAGGAAATCCTACCATCAGGGGTGTCTAAATTATGTGTTTTTACATGGGGAATTCAAATATGAGCTTATTGTTTGGATAGGATAACTCTAACCTACATCATTTTGTATTTCTAAATTGCCAATTTTACCCTTTTGAACCCCTTTATAATATATTAAAAGATATAAGGTAAATCATTTATATTGACAAGGCCAAATCAACTTTACATATATTTATTAATAGGTGAACTGCATGTATATCACTGGATATAATTACAAAGATCATTCTCCTGACATCTTGAACTTTTCCAGGTTGCACAAATCCTGCTTTGACTCAGACTTGGACATCAGCTTCCTGCTGGTCTCCTGAGCCCTGATCCCTCCATCCCTCTTTTCCTGTGAGAAGTACTTAGCAGAAGCCTCAGTCACCATTTTAACAACCCTCTCAATGCATGCTTTGTGTGTGGCAAGGCCAGTTGCGCACCTCCATGGGGGTGTTGATGAAGTTTTTCACCTCTGAGGTGCTTAGAGAGTAGGTGAGAGGTGGCTCTGACACACCTTCTGACCAGCTGATCAAGTCACCGATGCTGGAAGCATCACAATTGATGTCAGGTGTCCTTCTGCTCCTAACAGAGGAGTCCCCCAGCTGAGTGTCCGGGTCCCCCTCTCCCCTGATGGCCAGGATTCTCTCCACCCCTTCAATCCTCTCCTTCTGATCCTCAGAGCAGAGTAGTGTTTGGAGGATGACTTCACTGTGGGCATACCAAGTAGATCTTCTCACAGTTGGCATCACAATATCCAGCACCTCCTTTCTCTGGGACTTGAGGCAGTCCAGCTGAAAGAGGATGTGCCTAGGCCCTTCGATCCAGGCGTGCTTGACCTTCACGTTGAACCAACATGGGTAATACACTCCAATGATGAATTCCACAATGAATTGCAGAATCTTCAGGTTCTTTCCTTTAAGTCCGTGCTTTGACACCCAGAGCCTGAGAAGTCTGTTCGCTGTGGTGAGCCAGCGGCTGTGGTTTACTGTTCCTATCTCTAACAGAGCCAGCCCTGCAGGAAGTACTCCATCCCTGACTGCACAGACAATTTTATAGCCATAGTATTGATCAGTTGAGAGATCTTGAATGACCTTGTCAGGAAGCTTGATCAGTGGAGGGCCAACAGAGATTCGGGTGAAGTTTGGATTGATATCAAAGTCTGTAGCAGAATCAAGGAGCTTTCCTATTGGCCCGGATAATTTTTTGTCTGACAGAGTAGGGCCATCAAGGTCAACAATGAGATGGCGCAGGGGAATTCAACAGTGTGCAGGTTGCACACCAACCAGACCAGCTTTCTCCCCAGGTGCAGCTCCAGCTTCCGCATTACTCCAGCTTTCACACCAGTGTTGACATTTGTTGAGTCTCCTCCAATGGCCAACAAGGTCTTATCATAACCCCTCTCTTTCATCCAGGCAAACAGGACCTTAGCAATCTTCTCCGCATGTGACTCCTCTTTAGTTGCTTTCTCTGGGGTAAAGTGGAACAGATAGTAGCTGCCAGGCTCACTAACAACACTATAGTGTTCTTCCTTGATCTTTGCGGGAAAAGATTGGTCACTGCCCTCAGCTTCCATCATCACATTGGTCAGGTCAATCCGCCCATCAAAGAGGATGCAAGAGATCCCCCCCCTCCTCCCTGCACTTCTTCTCGAACTGTTCCCCCAGCTCTCTCATCAACTTCTCCTGTGCTCTCTTGACCTTGCTCTTATCAATCACTTTACTTGTATTGTCTTCTGTGATGATTCCTGCGTCAATCAGAGCTGCTGTTGCTATCGCTGCAGTTGGCCTCAGCCCTATGCCATACCTTACACTAGCAAGGGCAATGTTTTGAATCTCATCATAGTTTTTCTGTACCTTTGCCGAAGCTGCTGGCTCAGGGTCAGTTTGAGGGAAGAGCTCAACTTCAGGAACAAACTCATCTTCATCACCACTTCTCTCCAATAGCTTCATAAATCATGAGTCACTTCAAATATTTCACAAAACGTTTTAGAATGTTCTGAAACGTTACATTCTAGCCTCTGAGAAAGGTGGCTCAGAAAATGGCCTTATGCGCGCCAGAAAACCGTCAAAATATTTCATATACCAAACTGTATGATAATTACAATTAAGTGGAATGGCACACCTTTTTATTTGAGTATTTAAATATTATTATTATTATATGAATTACATTATATGTGTTTATATGAATTAGTTAGAACAATGCTCTATAAGAGATAACATGAGCAGGCATGATAGAAAACGTGAGAAGACATATTGTGGGGTAACTACAATAGTAAAATAATCAACAATTTAATAATAATCAACTGCAAAATGATGTAGGTTAGGGTTATCAGAATTAAATATTTTCTTCAGAATTGTGTTCTATACACCAAAATATGTCATTGGAACACCCCTCTCCATTGATTTAAAAAAAATGCATAGTATGACCCGCCCTATACCCAACAGTAACACAGTATAAATAAAGACTTTTAGGAACCCTATCCATTACCAGCACGAAGCCGAGATGGGGGCTACACCAATCGGCCAAATATAGACTTTAAGGCAGTGATACAGTATTGGTCTAAGTATAGACATTAGGAGCCCGACCCATGAGTAGCACGAGGCCGAGATGTGGGCTACACCAATCGTCTAAGTATAGACTTTAAGACCTCCCAGCAGTGATACAGTATTGGTCTAAGTATATATATATTAGGAGCCCCACCCATCAACAGCACGAGGCTGAAATGGGGGCTACACCAATCGTCTAAGTATAGACTTTAAGACCTCTCAGCAGTAACACAGTATTACATCGCCGACTTACCTACGGTTTTTACTTACCACCTAGATTTTACGTACTAACACCTGATAGACACAGACAATAGGCGTGCTATTAGTCTTCTCATAACGTATTAAAATATATTTATGAGGCCATAATAGACCAGTGAGGTCTCAAAAAACGACACAGATGATAGGCATGCTATTAGTCTTCCCATAAAGTATTAAAATACGTTTATGAGGCCAGGGTTGTAATGTATTGGTGTGCTATCCGTTCTTTCAAACTGAAACATGATCAACAAAATTTAAAACAAAAACAAATTTTTGCCTTAATATACAAATATACCTTTAAATTATATTATAAGAAAATGTTTGGCCAGTTGGCAAGTTCCCGTTACGTAGCATGAAATGAATTCTAGGTTCCTTTATTTATTTTTCTATGCATTTACATATATTAATGAAAACGAAACAGATCTGCCTTCGTTATACTAACAAGCTTCAAACAGAAAATAATTTATTATCTAACTCTCACATTACTATTAATCATTGCTTTATAAATGTCTGAATTGATTATAAAAAAAGGTTGGACACCCATGCTTTATATAAATTATCGAAATTAAAAAAAAATCGGGGTGCAATTAATATTTAATTTTTGCTGCTTCTCTCTCTCTCTCTCTCTCTCTCTCTCTCTCTCTCTCTCTCTATATATATATATATATATATATATATATATATATATATATATATATATATCGTGGAAATTAAAGGATCTCCGAACAGCGAACAAAACACCATTCAAGCGCATTATTTTGCGTAAATCTGAAGCGATTGGTCGGACACTGTCTCTGGACACTCCCACCATCAGAGTACACCCAATGAGAACACTATGTTCTGAATGTGGGAGGATCCTTCTTACTTGGCCGTCGTTTGAAAGGGGCGCTTTTCCCCACATATAAAAGAAGCATCTCCATCCGTGGCTGCATTCATCAGTCATCTTTTCCCAGTGTGCGCTTCACTTGATTACAATCCACAATGAGTGCGAGCAACTGTGACTAAATAAGATCGTAAGTGGGGGGCTTCTCCCATATTCCACATCGTTTTTTTTCATGATATAATTTTGCATTCGCCGTTTTATATATAGAGCTAAATTAATTCACAAGTGACGTTTTCGTATATTGAAATGTGCTTTTTTTATATTTCCGCAGTGGATGCAAATTCCGTTAACGATGAATTAGACAACTATATCACACCATCCGTTTTTGAAGTTTGAGATGTGATGTGAATAATAATTCGTACTGTGATTTACAGGGGTACATACGAGGGTAATTCAATAAGTATCCGCACTTTTTATTTTCACAATTTTATTTTCACATCTGATGGAATATAAATACATCACTTCTCAACATAGTCTTCCTGTTTCTCAATACACTTAGTCTAGCGATCTACAAGCTTCCTAATGCCATCACAAAAGAATGTTTTTGGCTGTGTGCGTAGCCAGTTATGCACCGCCTCCTTCAGATCATCATCGCCTTGGAATCGCTGACCTCTCAAAGCGTCTTTTAGTGGTCCAAACAGGTAAAACTCCGAGGGTGCCAGATCTGGACTGTAGGCTGGATGGTCGAGACCTTCAAATTTAAGTTCTTGAAGGCATTTTTTCTAGTCTGTGCAGCGGTATGAGGGCGCGCATTGTCGTGTAACAGAATACCACCTTCCGACAATCTCCCTCTCCATTTTGTGCGAATTGCTTGCTTTAACTCATTCCGAAGCACGTCAGAATACGATGCACTTGTTACTGTAGTTCCACGCTCTAGATAATGTTCAAGGATAGGGCCTCGTGTATCCCAAAACAGCGTTAGCATAACTTTACCTGCTGACGGCTGCGCTTTGAACTTCCTTGCAACGGGAGATGTTGGATGCTTCCATTGCATGCTCTGTCGTTTGCTTTCTGGTTCATAGTGATGGATCCAGGTTTCATCTCCAGTGATAATGCGCTCCAAAAAGTTTTCACCTTCATTATGATACCGCGCCAGAAAACAAGAGCAGACGTCCATACGATTACGCTTGTGCTCTTCTGTCAACTGGCGATGATTAAGGAGGCGGTGCATGACTGGCTGCGCACATAGCCAAAAACATTCTTTTGTGATGGCATTAGGAAGCTTGTAGATCGCTGGACTAAGTGTATTGAGAAAGAGGGAGACTATGTTGAGAAGTGATGTGTTTATAATCTATCAGATGTGAAAATAAAAAGTGCGGATACTTATTGAATTACTCTCGTATATAGTGTATACACCTTTCAACCTTTCAAATGTTCCGCCCGATGATTCCTCATTTCACGAAGGTCAAGCTTGTCGCCCCTCCTCTCGAGTTGGCCTGGTGAAGTAGTGAGTTGGTTTCTTGTGCTCTCCACCTCACATAGCCAGGTACGCCCAGCTCATCGGGGATTGTTCTGAGCCAGGCGTCTAGTCTTCTTTTGAAGATGTCCACTGCAACTCCTTTCGTGTTTCTTAGGTCTTTGGGCAGCTGATTAAACAAATTTGGTCCTCTCACCACAAAACTATTTTCTTTCAGGGTTAAGGATGTTCCCTGTCTCACCTTCAATTTGGGAATACGACACAGTCTACCGTTTCTACTTTCCACCGTTGTTTGGGGAGTTATAGGGTTCAGAGTAAGATTAGGGACTAGTTTCTCTATTATTTTCCAAGTGTAAATAATGCTGTATCTCTCTCCTCCTTTCCAGTGAATACAGGTTTAATTCGCATAACCTTTCCCAGTACTTTAGTTCTTTGCACCTATTGATCTTGACTGTGAAGCTTCTCTGAATCCCTTCTAGTTCTCTAATGTCTTCTTTTAATATGGGCATGTTAGGACGGAACAGTATTCCAATTTGGGTATGATCAGTGTTTTCAGTAAAGGAATCATTATATTCCTATCCTTTCGTTTAAAGGTTCTCAGTATCTGCCCAGTTACTCTCTTTGCTCTGTCTACTGCTATCTTATTTTGTGTTTCAAATTTCACATCATCAGTCATTACAACCCCTAAATCTTTTGCTTTAGAATTTCTCTGAATTTCCTGTCCATTTGGGGTATAATATTCCATGGATTTTTGGTCCTCTTTTTTTCTGTACCGTAACAGCCGAAATTTCTCAGTGTTAAACTTCATATTGTTGTCTTCCGTCCACTTGTAGATTTTGTTCATATCTGTGCTGTCTCTAGTAATGTCCTCATCTATGTCAGTTAGCATGATTATGAGGAGTAGTGGAGCTAATACTGTTCCTTGTGGTACTGGAGCTGAGGACCTCTGATTCTGATGATATTCCTGGTACTATAACGAATTGTTGCCACTCACTAAGAAAATTAAATATCAATTTCCCTACTTTTCCTGTTATTCCCATATATTTCAGTTTATGTATTATGATTCCATGGTCACACTTGTCGAACGCTTTGGCAAAGTCTGTGTATATTACATCATAGTTTTCCTTACTTTCAAGTGCATCAATAATGTTGTTATAGTGTTCCATTAGTTGTGATAGGCATGATCTGCCTGACGGAAATCCATGTTGGTCATCATTTAATTTTTTCTGAGTTTCCCAAAAGCTATAGATTTTCTGTCTAACTATTCCTTCAAATATTTTAGTGAGATGAGATGTAAGCGACACTGGCCTATAGTTTTTGGCCTCAGATCGATCTTCTTTATATATTGGGACTATGTTCACGCTCTTCAGGGTGCCCGGTATTTCTCCCGTGTCTAGTGATCGTCTCCATATCCAATATAGGGGCTCAGCGATTGGATTCCTGCAGTTTTTGATCAGTGTGGCATTCCATTTGTCCGGTCATGCCACCGAGTTTGCTTTTAGTTTCCCTATAGCTTGTGTAATATCATCTGTCATAAAGTCGTAGTCCGTTATACTTTCACCTTGTAGTTCTTCTTCAAAGAACGCGTTTCTATCACATATCAATTTGTCAGTTTTGGGGATACTGAAAGATGATTCTTACTGAGCTCTTAATATTTCGGATACTTCTGTTAGATCAGCAGATAAATCACTGTCTTCGTTTTTCAAAGGTCCAATATTCGCATGGTTTTTCGACTTCCTTTTTGCAAAATTATAGACGTACTTTGAGTTAACCTTTATCGCCTCTATAGCGTCGCCTTCTTTTTCTGTATGCTTCTCAATTAGTTCCTGTATGACGCAATCGATACTCTGCAGTTTATCATTTAATATTTTTCTGATGTTGTTATCGCTACACTTATTTAATTTTACAGGCACTTTTTTTCTCTTTCGGAAAATGACCTCTTTCGTCTCTCGAACCTGCTTCTCTTTCCCCTTTGTTGTATTTTTTGGGACATGTCTTTCCACAATTTCCAGCGTCTTCTCCTCTAAGGTTGTTAGCATCTCTTCCGTTGTCTTGGCCTCGAAGATGAATTTCCAATCTATTACTTCCATGCTGGATGGAACATCTTCCCAGTTTATAGCTTTGGAGTGAAAATTAAAAATTTCAAATTTGTTTCTTTCTGTTGTTCGTGTTCTTTCCTCTCTTGTTGCTTTTATATTGGTTGTTATTTCAATAATATATAATATAATGTAATATAATATATTATAATTCAATAATATATATATATATATATATATATATATATATACGCATGCATACTGAAAAGTGATTTTTTTCTGCTTTCCAGACAGAACTAAATCGGGGGTACTGTTATTTGAAGCTGTAGATAACGGCACACTTTTTACATCTCAAGAGTTTGACAGCGTTTCTGGAACCACAGAACCGGTGGCACTGGACGTTTGGAATACCCGACGCTAGTTCTGCACACGAATTGTAAGTGGAAAATTATATGTTTGCATTTCAACTCCGCGTTTTCTGTCTATTTTAGTTTGAATTGTTAGTAAAAAATATATGCGTATAAACCTTTCCATTATAGAAGAGCTTAATTCTTCATTTTCACTGAATGAGTGAGTAAACAAAATATACCTTGTTCTTTTTTTAAAGCAATGGAGAAGAGATGGAGTGTTGTGCAGAAGCGTTCCAGAGCGGTGTGGAGGAAATCCAACTTAGCGTCAATGATGTGGAAGAGGGTGAAGGAACAGAAGTTTTACAACACAATCGTCAGTCCTGCAGAGAATCACAACGCGTTTACGAATTAATTGCAGAAATAATGAATAATGTGTGTTTTCTTTATTAACCGAAAAGGATAAGAATAAACATCGGTTATATTTTGATGTTTATTCATTTTAAAAATCGTTACGGAACATAATACTCGCCCTTAAGCGTTACAGAAATTAATATTTGTAGGTACATTTTATAAATTTACACATTATAAGTGTTGTGACTGCAAATTTGTGTGCCGAAATCTCATACTAAAATAGGAACGAAAATTTTAGTTTTAAGATTTTGTTGTTTAAATCTCTAAAGCAAAGTAGTTTAGATTATTGTTATTGAAGAATATCAATAGGTTTCTCGCTACAGGTTTAAAATATAAAAATGTTTCAAATTGTTTAAAATTCGTTCGATTTTTATTTTTGTCTTCTCACGGTAATTGTATCACCCAGGTCAGCCTTGAGGTAAAGATTTATGATAGGGTCTTGAATGGCGTCTCTCGGTTCGTAGGAAGGGAAAACAAACTGTCCAGATTCTAATGTAAGATGGTTTGTTTTCTCTTCGTTTCGTGGTTAAACTTTTGGAAACTGACTTCGAACCCACTTGTTAAATTGGACCATAAAGTTGGTAATAAATTTGAGATACAAGTGGCTTCGAAGAAAGGACCTTATTTAAGTTGATTTTTAAGGAAAAGGAGGAGCTTTCCTTTGAAGGGAATGTCAATGTCCAAGCAAAGGACAATGATTCTTGTAACACCCAGTGAGGAAAAAGGGAAACTCCTTCTTCCCCTTATGTATGGATGGAGGCTTTCGTAGGGAAGACATTATGAAATGAGAATGGTTTTGATAGGTCTTTCAGAGGACTATAAGGCGGAGTCCTTGTAATTTTAAGGTGTAACTTGGAGTTCTAAGTCAGTTATAGTTCCGTCCTCAAAAGTTAAAGTGGCTTGTAAACAAATAAATCTCTAAACTCTGTGGCATGATTGAAAATTTCTAAGTTGAGTTAAAAACTGTTTCACGTTCTACGTAAATCTGAATTGTCTTTCTTTTACGCGGACTTAGCTTGAAGCGCTTAAGGTTAGCCGACAGAAAAAGAATTTTGTAAAATCTCTTTAATTAAATTTTTGTTCACATTAAATGTTAACCCTTTAAGCCCTGAATTTTTTGTAGAGTTAAGTTATGAATGCTTGTATTTGAAACGTTAGCAATTTTACCTTCAGTCCTTAAAGGGTTAAACTTGTAAGTTTGCGAAATATTATGTTTCCTCAGGAGAGAGTAAATCTCTTGTGGTGATCTCGTTTCCCGAGGAAACCCGTGAAGTTAGTGCATGACCATTTAAAGCCTTTGTGAAAATTTATTTGATCTAATTGACGGACTATTTTCCGGGAAAACCTGCGGAATTCGTGCAGGACTTTTGTGAGTAAATTTCTTAAATTTTTTGTCCGTAAACTACTTTTGTACACGTATTCTTAGATTTCGGAATTTGAATTTAGTGCTATTTTTAGAGTTACACGCAAATAAAAAACCCTCTGTATAAATGCTTTTTGAGACTTAAATATTTGCAAACATTTTCTTTAAATTGAGAATTTAATTTTTTTTAAACAAAATTTGTAATCCACATCCGTATATTTATTTTCAATTTATGTCCTATTTTGAGTGAAATAAAATAAACTTCATATGAGGGAGGGTGTTGTTTTATGCTACCTTGCAATAGGCCTCTCTTATAAGTTGAGGGTAAATTAACATTGAAAGTTTGAAACAAAGTGGGCTTCAAGTAAGCCGAAGAAACTACGCGTATAAAATTGAAAGGCCATCCGAGTGGATAGGCAGAGTCATCCTGAAATAAATGAACGCGCGCGGCGCGCGCACAATATCTGCAATCGAAAAAGGAGTTGCACCACATAAGATTAAAAGCTATACAGCACATGGTGGATATTTGGAACAAATTAAAATAATTAATAGCTGAAGATATTTGCCGTTACAATTTAGGTACATTTCAATTTTGGTACATTTCAATTTTATCTTGGTGAAAATAGAAGTTATATATACATATAAAATTCCACCCCAAATTAATATTAGTTGGTACATTTCATAAATTTACACATTATAAGGCTACACTGATATAAGTAACTAGTACAATTTTAACTATTAACACACACAGTTCTCGCTTATTGCGTCAATAGATGATATATATATATATATATATATATATATATATACTGTACACAGTTCTTTTCATTTTATACAATACGCGTGTTTGCTTCATTTACAAGAGCGAATGTGTTGACCACCTCGCTAAACACTAGGTTATCATTAGATTCGTAATCGCACAAATTCAGCTTTTTTAAGAAAGTTGAATAGCTGTTCCCAAGAGCCAGAAATGAAATAAAGCAGAGGCAATGATGTCCATGCAAATTTGAGAATAAGCTTTGATAACGTTGTGGGTTTCACACGATTCGTCGTAAACGTAGCTGGTTTATAAAGCTCATAATTACGGGGTCGAGCCATAATTCTAGTGCTAAAGAGCCATAACACTAGACACATTCTTTATTTCTAACAAATATCCTGAACCAGTGGGTACCATGGCTACCAAGTGAATCGGTGCTTACTATAAATGCCGCATTTTTTTTCGTAATCGGGTATTTCAATTTTTCATTTTTTGCATAAGTCCCAACGAATATGTTTCGCGTGGAATAATACTACATCATTACCTTGCGTATCGTCATTTCATCCATTATTTTTTTAAAAATCACCAGATACACTTCTGAAACGGTCAATGTCGACGATGCTCTGACTTTCCAAGTATAACAGCACACTTATCGGGTTGGATAATACTTTAAAAATTCAAATCTTACCCCAAGCCTGCCTGTAATTCGGGGTTTAGATGTGTCCTTACGCTACTACAATGATCAGACGAAAGATCAAAAGCGTACAAAGCATGTCCATTTATGAACTCGTCTATAGTCACAGTCGCATCAAATACATCACAGGCATTAATATCCCGGGCCAGATTGTTGTGTGCGCGTGAACATAAAGAAAACTCGGTGCCTGTAGAGTAATTTACTTCCAAATGTCCGTCAACAGATGCGCCATTAATATGCAAATTTACACTTTTCAAGCCGAAATTTTGGAATTTGAAAGCCGAATTCTTATACTCATCAACCATAGCGTTATGGTCGAGTATGCCGATAAGGATGCGCTGTGGGAGAATACCCAAGGCCAAATTTTCTATCTGCTTGCTAGTTACACCGGCCGTGACTGTATACATTTTTAAATTCGCGTGTCTCGTTGGATATTTATCTGGATCTTTCAACAAGAATGTCTTAATTTCCATCTGTTTGGTGGCGGATAGATTTGCTCGCTACCCTCATCCAGATTTAAGCATATCTCGGGAGCTGTGCATGTAATTTTTATTTTCATTTCAACACCGTTAAAGAGCAGTTTTTCTTTTGACAAAAAGTCAGCGTTTAATCTTCTGTAACAATCATAGATCTCTTTTTAGAATTTTGTAATTTATTTTTTACACGGTCCACCATATGGGCTTGTAATATCCCTGTCCTGCTAAATAGGCTCTATAATGATGATAGCTAGCGCTTGGCGAAACGTTAGTTTCGTTTAGGTACACGTCACATTGATTTAATAGCGTATGTAGGAAGTTGTTTTCAGGGTATGCTGCGTATCCCTCTTCACAATCTGTACCATCCGAATGTGCGATCCTTAATTTAGTGTAAAGAAACACGTTTGAAGAGTAAAAAAAAATGGCTCCTTGACGAAGAAACCACGAACTCTATAGGGGCAGTCGTTGACCCAGTAGCGTGGAGAGGATGAATTGTAGCGAATTCGGACTCCACAATACTTGTTTACGTTGGAGGCACATCAAAGAGAGCTAATTTCGGATTTGCAACACTTCGAGCTGTGTGGGTTTATTAGTCAGATAGCTTAACAAAATGAAGAGGACATTCCGGACAAAAGCCCCAACTTTTTTCTGAACTTTATTACAGCGATGGCGATCCCTTGGCACCGGTGCCAAACTTGGCACCGATGAAGGTTTTGACAGGCACCAGTAGAAGTACCAATAATCCAGAAATTCAAATAGTAAAAAATATGCTCAGAATAAATAATTTTTGTTTGGGGGTTATAATACATCTATTATAAATAGAATGTACCGGTAGCCGTCATTATACACCGAATACCTTTGTCTGTCCGCTAAGTCTGCCTGTCAAATAGATTCAATCGAGGCGGCTACTGTCTTGGCAGTTTTAAACCTTCTTCTCACGGTTTATGAAGTCTATAAGCGTCCTGCTCACGCAAAAACCTCTCAACATCCTTTTTCTCTATTCCCTCATTATAAACGATCATAAACGCCTATGTACAGTCTATTAATTCCCCCGTAGGAGTCTGGATTAGAAATGTCATAATAATATTTTCTTAATATGTTAGGCACTCGAGTAGGGCCGGGCGTTGCTGGATGGCCTCTTCTTCTTCATCTTCAGAGATGTTACCGCCGTGGGCGAAGGCGTGCTCTGGTGTAGTACACGCGATGCTTGCCCCAAGCCTTTTATTATGTTCTGATTGCCTATCAGCGTTTGTGGAATGTTTATTTACTGTAGTCTTGCTTTAATATGTTCCCATCCTGTTGGTGAAGGCTTATCCCACGATATCAATAATATTCGAGCCATGTACCTTTGCTCCTTCAATAACAACCTCGTCAGTATCGGATCATTGTATAGTGGGATCCTCACTCAATAGTTTATAAAGATTTATACCTTTATTCCTCAATGTATGAGGTAGACTACTTTTTAATACATGTTCGAAGTGTTGCGGGCTCACTCCGTTGTTCTTTAGTTGTTCGTCTCGAGTCTCGGCTCCAGGCCCTATGTCGCTACGCTCAACATCATCAGTGCTATGTCTGATAACTGGGTATCTCGTCCGGTTTCTTATAATTTTCGAGTTCTTGAAGAAATTTCTGTAGAGTTTCTTGATATAAAATTCTTTTCTCGTCAGGGGGCTTTTCGCTGTTTAATAGATTTATCAATTCATTCTCCATTCTTTTAAGCCTATTTTTACGGGGCTCTAGTACTGATTCCTGGTTCTTTGTATTTTGTAACGAAACATACCTCATGTGGAATCATGACCACTTTCTTCATTATATTATACTAGAAAATAAAGGCCCCAAAACTGAAAACAAGAGAGGGAGAAACGATCCGCCTATTTGCACAATAATTTGCTTTTTCTTTCCCACACTTTGCTTTTTACGAGCGAGTGCACATATTATGCTCTTGTAACGACGTAAGTGCGACGTCTGAGTGGCCTTCATTGGTACATTGCATTTTATAACGTTAAGACAGATTTCACAGATGCATTTTAAAAAGTCTGGGTCAATATTTTTAACAACAGCTGTTAGAGAGTGCGCGGCAATCGTTGATAGATTTTTATTAATTCACGGTATTTCTTTAACCTCTTTGTCATTCTGGGATGTACACCGTTTTAGCCTCGTTTGGGAATAAATTCGTTCTTAGAAGCACCCTAAACGTTTCGCGAGTGAAGGTCACAAACCAAATACCCGTAACGTTGACTTGTAACTTCTTTATAAACTTCCAAAAACTTCTTACGCTGATTCGGGAACATTTGACTGGCTAATAACCCAATTTGTGCCACATCTCTACGTTGTGCGAATAAGACTAGATATTGTGTATTTAGCGACACATCAAGAATGTATCTATTCTTGAAAAACAGGTTTTGATTGATGAACAAGCTTATGTTAAGATGGTGGGAGAACACTGTAAATGACTTGGCAAACGTTTTGTCCATTTTTAACATAAGATCGTCAATTACAATAACCTTTTGCTCATCGCCCTTTATTGCCACAGCCTGTATGACCGGATATAATGCATGTAAAAGGGTTCGTGAACCTGAATTTTTCCACAGAATCCATATTTAACACGTCACACTCTTAATTGGGACATTTACAAAATATAATAAAATTTATAAGTGTTGCTCCTTATATTCTACAATCTTGTTTTTCTTCTTCCCCAGAACCGTGAATGATGACGAGAATGAGGTACTGTACCAGCAACATGTCCTCATCATAGATATTGTAGATGAAGTTGATGATAGCGACGATAGTGTAGTTGTTGTTGAGGCTACAGACTGCACCATCACCCCCACTAGCGTTCTGGAACCATCAGCAGTGACAGCCGTAGCACCCACACTCCAATTAGGAAGAAAGCGGGTGCATGCTAACAGCCCCATTCTTGAAATACCTTCCGCGCAAGGTATAAAGCGTGTAAAACTCTCCACGAACGCGCCGGCTGTTAGAACCTCAGTAAGTTTTGAAAATGTGATAGAGCCTCAACCCTCCACGTCTTATAATACATCCCTTACAGTAGCTCCTTCTACGAATGAAACTATCCCCACTTATCCCTGTTCAAGACCTCCCACTGTAACCACCGTCTCGGGAGCGATGTCTCATCCTGTAGACGGCGGTATATCATTCGAGGTGGTGCGCAACGTCACCTCAGTTGCAAGAGGTTATGCAACTATGGGGAAGGGGTTATCCCCCAAGTTGCAATGAACTCCCCCAGCTTGCTGAGGGAGAAGGTAGGACGGCCTCACCCCTCAAAGGGGGTATACTTAACCTGAGAGAGAGAGAGGAGAAGGAGAGGAGTGTTCGCTTGGCTTCACATTCGTCGCGGTTCTGAAGGGCAAACCCCATAATACGTTCAACTACGCGTCGCAGTCCACCACCGTTGCTATACATGGATCCAGGATAAACCCTGACCACGTACCGATTTCTAGTCAGGGCAGGGGTGTGGGTAGCGGTGCGCACCAACTCGAATGTTATACCTTCCTCTACAGTATGAGAAGCTGCTGCTGCTGCTGTGGAGGAAGTGCCCGGAACTGAACGGGAATAAAGGGGTATATTTGAGGAAGATACTATTGTGGGGGTTGTGTCGTAGGACGTAGAGGGTTGGGGCTCTATTACTGGGGTTCTAACAACCGGCGCAATCCTGGCACCCTTTATACCTGACGTGGAGGGTTCTTCATCATGCTTCCGCTTTGAATTGTCGCATGCTACAGGTATCGCTGGTGAGGGTTCGTCAGCGGGGAAGGATTCTCTAGCTACACGGTCATCGTGGTCATCTGTGATATCGATGATGGGAGGCTGTACATCGTCGTCATTCACGGTTCTGTGGAAGCAGAAAAACAAGAATATGAGGAGCGGCACTCAAAATTTGTAATATTTTGTAAATGACCCACTGAGGGGTGTGACGTGTTAGAGATGGAATCTGTAGAAAAATTCAGGTTCACAAGCCTCTCCAAATGTATTATATCTGGCCCTACAGGATGTGGTTAAACTGTATTTATGCTTAAAATCATTAAGGATAAAGGGGAGATCTTCTCAAAATTTGTGCATAAAGTAATATGGTGCTATTCGACGTATCAGTCAGTGTTCAACGAGAACCAAGATGAAATTTTGTTCCACAAAGGTGTATATGACGTTAATTCGTTAAGGGTTAATGAGCATACAGTCATTGTAATTGACGATCTCATGTTGGAAGTGGATAAAACGTTTGCCGAGACATTTACAGTGTTCTCCCATCATCTTAACATAAGCGTATTCTTCATCAATCAGATTCTATTTTTAAAAAATAGATACATGCGCGATGTGTCATTAAATACACAACATCTAGTCTTATTCGAGCAACGTAGAGATGTGTCACAAATTGAGGTATTAGCCAATCAAATGTTCCCGAATCAGCGTAAGGAGTTTTTGGAGGTTTATAAAGAAGCCACAAGTCAGCGTTACGGATATTTGCTTTGTGACCTTTACCCGCGAAACACGTTTAGGGTGCTTCTAAGAAGGAATATATTCCCAAACGACCTTGAAACGGTGTATATTCCAGAATGACAAATAGGCTGAAGAAATATCGTGAATTAATAAAAATCTATCAAAGATTGCCCCGGGCACTACAACAGATGTTTGTTAAAAATATCGACGCCGACTTTTTTAAATGCATCTTTGAAATCTGTCTTAATGTTATAAAATGTAATGTACCAATGAAACCCCCTCAGAAGGCTCGCTTACGTCGTTACAAAAACATAATACGTGCGCTCGCTCGTAAAAGTCACACTGTGGGAAAGAAAAAGCGAATTATTGTACAAAGAGGGTGATCATTCCTCCCCATCTTATTTTCAGTTTTAGGACCTTTACTGACTAGATTAATATAATGAAGAAAGTGGTAGTGATTCCGCACGAGGTGTATACTTCATTGCAAAGTTCAAAGATTCCAGACACGGCTCTAGAACCCCGTAAAAGCAGGCGTAAAAGAATGGAAAGCGAGTTGCTAGCCCTATTAAACAGTGAAAAGTCACCTGATGAGAAAAGGATATTGTACCAAGAGGCTTTGCACAAATTTCTTCATGAGTACGAAGATTATAAGAATCTGACAGAGCTCCCCGTGGCTATTAGGCACAGCGCAAGCAAAGCTGAGCATGTCGATATAGGACCTGGGCCCGACGTTAGAGATGACCAACCAAAGAATAACTGAACGCAACACATCGAACATGTATTAAAAGTAGTCTTCCACATACATTGAGAAATAAAGGCTTAAGTCTTTATAATCTATTGAGTGAGGACCCCATCATACAGTGGGCCGATACAGGCAAGGTCATTGTTGAAGGAACAAGGGTACAGGGATCCAATATCGATGACATTGTCCATGATCTGGTGAGAAAGTGGGACAGGCTCTCACCAACAGGATGGAAGCATATTAAAGGAAGACTACAACAAAAAAATGTTCTCAAAACATTGATAGGTAATCTGAATAGGTTAAATGACTTGGTCAAGTCTCGTATGTGTCACAACTGAGTACGCCATCGCCCCCAGCAGTAGCGTCTATGAAGAGGAGAAAGAAGGGAACAAACGGCCAACCTTATCCACGTGTTTCTAAAATACGCAAATGGCTAACATATTAAGTAAATATTATGACATTTCTTACCCCGCCTCCTATGGAGGCGTTAATAGACTGTACAGAGGTGTTTACTGGGTAGGAGAAAAAGGTGTTGAGAGGTTTTTGCGGAAGCAGGATGCTTATACACTTCATAAGCCTGTGAGAAAAAGATTTAAATCGGCCAAGACAACAGCGGCTTCGATTGACTCTATTTGGCAAGCGGATTTAACAGACATGCAAAGATATTCAGTGTATAATGACGGCTACGGCTACATCCTATTCATAATAGATGTATTCTCTAGATATCTGTGGCTAATTTCCCTGAAAAATAAATCGCCTGAAACAGTTGCCAAAGGTACCAAAACGTTGATGTTAAAAGAAGATAGAGTTCGTGGCTATTTTTGTACGGATATGGGGAAAGAATTTATAGGCCGAGCTTTTCAGAACATGCTGACAGAGTTTAATATCTGTTACTACACTAGCAGTTCTATACATAAGGCTCTTTAGCTGAAAGGGTTCAACGTACCATAAAGGAAAGCATACATCGCTATTTTACACATAAAAACAGATACAGATATATAAACATTCTGGGGTCATTGGCGTCGTCATACAACCCTTCACACCACCGTACGTTTGACACAACACCTAACGAAGTTTTAGAAAGAGGTACGCGCCCAGAGGTGAGAAGAGATGGAGAACCGCCACCACACTCTACACATTTGAAAATCAATGATTGTGTCAGGGTATCACGTTCGGGAAATAAATTCGCGAAGGGATTTGAGCAAGGATGGACACGTTAGATTTTAAAGTTAGTGCTATGAGACCTAAAGGCGAGATAATGATGTATTACGTTGCAGATTTGAATGGGGAAGAAATCGCAGGAGGCTTTTACCTTGAAGACTTGCAGTAAGTGACATTTAAATTAGGAAAAAGTATGTTTAAAATTGAAAACATTTTAGGCAGCTAAGGTTCAAGAAAGAGAAAAGTTTACCTGGTGAAATGGCTGAGTTACCCAGAAAGCTTCAACACCTAAATAAAAGCTGCTGCAATAATGAAGCTTAAATAGTATGCAACATGGCACTTAACCACTTCTGTCACACTCCCGTCCTCTTCGTCTCTCTCTGTACATCCTAACAACACCCTGGCCAACTTTGTGACAGAACTCCACGGATCCATTGAATTGGAGCGTGATTTGTATGAGGTGGGTTTATGTGAACACCAGTTAGCCACCAAATTTTTAACTCTTGTAAATGATCAGATCATATTTCTAATCCTTAGAAAATTCGATGAGTTTGAAAAATTAGGCATAACCTTAGACAACATGCTAGGAATCGGTCATTATGACACCGCCATGGACATTGTGACGGGGTTAAACAAGAGTCTTGGAAAGTCATACCTGACAAGGGATTTACTTTTTGAAGTCGTAAACATAGACACGTCTGCACGCACATTGAAGTTAAAATCAACGCTAAGTAGAAATATTAAAGATAAAGAGCTGTTCACAATATAGTGCAGATCTCCAAAGAGATACCTTTCACGAGGCACAACATGACTTGTCCAGGTTAATGTATCAGTTGGAGATGGAGAAATTGGGTGAAAGCTGTCCATCCCCAGACATGTGCTATATTTACAGCAATATCGTAGCGCATCAATTTGTTGGGGACAGCCAGGCGCGCCTGCTGCGTATTGCACACATCCCCAACCATAGAGGGAAAAGTGTGAGCATTACATATGACAAGCCCCATTATGTGAATGTTGCGACTAATCTATTAACCAATATCTCGGTATACAGGGTGTCCCATAAGTCCGGCATCATAGGAAAAATAATAAAAAGGCAAAACAAAAGCTTTTATTTACAGAACGTGCTCAATATGTCCACCATTGTTTTCAATACACAAATTCAGACGTGATACCCAGTCAGCAAGCACACGGTGGATGATGTCAGGAGTAATGGTGTTACATGCCCCAATAATGCGCTGCCGAAAATGTTCAACACTCCTAATTTTCTCTGCGTATACCAGCGCTTTCAAGTGGCCCCAGAGATAAAAATCTAGTGGCGTGAGATCCGGGCTTCTAGCTGGCCATTCCACAGGCCCTCGGCGTCCTATCCAATGACCATGGAATTGTTGGTACAGGTATTCCCTTACTTGGGTGCTGTAATGTGCAGGAGCGCCGTCTTGCTGGAACCATGTTGGGAAATTTCCTTCTTCGTTCAAGACACTTGGAAATGCTTCTTCCTTGAGCATACGTAGGTAGGTGCCTCCAGTGACATGTTCATCGAAAAAGAGGGGGCCTATGATGCGATCCTTTCAAATGCAACACCATACCATCACCCGAGATGCACCTTGTTCCTTTGAAGAGGTATACCAGTGAGGGTTGTTTTGAGACCAGTAGCGGGTGTTCTGTCGATTTACCTCGCCATTTCCATAAAAAACAGCCTCGTCACTGAACAGAATGGTGGACGGGAAATTGGCATCCCGAGCATAGACATTATGGCCTGCAGAAAGAGAAAAATATGAATTATGGTTTGTAGAAATAGAAAAATATGGATTTCTCCTATGATGCCGGACTTATGGGACACCCTCTATATAAGAACGATTGAAGGAAAAAATTTCCCATTCGGTGATGGCCTTTCACTCTTTATCGAAGGGTGAGATATCAGCGTGGGAGTTGGCTTGGCTCCATTTTTTCAACCACACTACGCACCGCTGTTCCACTGTTGAAGAGGGGGACTAGATACCTAGGGAGGAAGGCGTTACAATCAGGTTTTAACGCGGTAAAAGACATAATGGGTGGAACTAAACCTGAAGAAGCTCTAAAAAAGCATTTAAAACGTACACGGGACGAAATCATCAAAGATGCAAAGAGAAAAATGTGTGGTAGCGGGAAGAAATTAACATGATTAACTCATACTGATTCTTTTTGATCTATGAAAAAATGGACTTTAATTGAGTTGTGTTCAGAAATCATAGCTCAGTGCTAATGCAAACTAGGCTATAATTGAGGATACCCGCTAATGAAACATTTACGATAAAATGTGAGGAATAGAAGTGTGTTATTACAACCACACCGTAAATATATATATATATATATATATATATATATATATACATACCGAAATAATCAAGAAGACGACACAGAATGGATATTAATTAAGAATCTATTGTTTTTCACCAAAATACACAGAGGAATATATATATATATATATATATATATATATATATATATATATATATATATATATATATGAATAGAGACCGGGCCTCGACCTCTGGGCTGATATCTTTTCACATCGTTTTATACGAATTTTAAAAATTATAATACTTGCAATGAATGAAACGTTTATATAATCACAAATTATTACGTAATAACTTACATCTCTGTGAAGTCGTTAGCGGGAAAATCGTTCTCGCCGTCAGAAATTTTTGCAACAGTCTGCGTGGATAGAAGGTCATTCTCGTCTACAGCGTGAAAAGATAAATTGTAGACAGCGATGAGGCATCCCCGTCTTCAAACAAATCCGGAGAGAGGTAGAGCTGCGGCGATTGGCTCATGGCGAGGTATTTCTAAAGCACTGTTCAATATAAACAACTGAATTGGAAGCCTGTGATGAAATTGCCTCCTTTTATAGACTGGGTCGTAATTGTGAACATCTCACAATACCCGAATCAGTAGTTTCCTATTGGCTATCGGTGAAAATTGGGTGGGCCATAACGTGTGAGTGATGCCGTCAACCAACCAGAGGTCCTGGGGATCCGCCCACTGGTTTGTGATTGGCTGTCCCGTGAAATCTGGGGCGTGTCAGATATACCCATTCGTGGAGAGAGAGAATCGCTTCGTTTGGAAATAAATCTTGTATGCTGGGGCGCCGCTGAGAAGAGTGGGGGAAGGGAGATTTGAACATATAATAAACATCCAATTATATGAGGGGCTTAACGAGATTGGAAAATAAATTTGTAAAAAGTTTACGGTACGCTATCTAAAATTGATTCGGAAAATTTATTATTTCCTCTGAAAAATAATTCGTCACAAACGAAGATAATTTTTAAAAAAATTAAGTGGCCGTGAAGGATCGTAGTTGTAAAGTTTATGGTGTCCTAAGCTAGTGCACGATACAATCTCGTAAAATAAATTTTAAAAAAATAACAGAGATGGGTGGTGGATGCGGTTCATTAACCCCCAAAGTTTATGATCTCGAAATAAACTGCGAAAAGAAGTTTATTTATTAGAATTTTAAAATTGATATTAACTATCGCTTCCGCCAAACTGTCGCCACTAAACTCCACAATTTTCAAAACGATGTTTAATATAATTGTGTATATATAATTATATATATATATATATATATATATATATATATATATATATATATATATATATATATATATTTCCAATAATATTTACATCGTTTAATTAGGATTTTTTAGGTAGGTTTTTGTTTATATCGCCTTTGCCTTTCTTCTCTTCATTTTCCTCTTTTATCTTCTTCATATTTCCTTTATACTTATTCATTTGTGCTGCAAATTTTCACCTTCATTTTAATGCTATGTGTATCATTTATCCTGTTTTATTTTTAATTTGCAGAAGTTACAGATGAAAAAGACCTTAATATCCAATTCATGTTAGCTCAAGAGAGAGAGAGTGGGAGTTAATTAATGCAATTTGACGTGATTGCTAATTATAAATTTTGGATCTTTTGTGCACGCTTCTTGTACCAATTTTTATAGTTTTCAGCATTTTTTAGATGAACTTCATTCCGGAACTGTACATATATAGGCTCTCCTTTGATTTCGATGGCTTCAGCCGAATTGTCCATTCTGGCGAAGGTCAAGCTTTACACTCCACCTTAGACCTACAGCTTAACCAGCAACCACTAGGATACACAGGGTTCCCAGTTATCTACCAGCCGTGGAAGGGTGTTTACAATCCACCTTAGACCTACTTTTTAACGGGGAAATATATATATATATATATGTTAAACACAGACCGTGCATGGAACAAGGAACTCTTCTGGGAAAATTAAATCCACTATAGTCCGAATAATCATGAAAAAGGAAAAAAACTATGGTATTTTGTCATTTACCATTACTTATTCGGACTATAGTGGATTTAATTTTCCCAGAAGAGTCCTTGTTCCATGCACGGTCTGTGTTTAACATATAATGTTCTCAGGGAACCATTCTGAGTTGTATATATATATATATATATATCTATATATATATATATATATATATATATATGAGAGGGAGAGAGAGAGGGGGGAATAAACAAACAGATAAACAGACAAACATGACCGCGTCTTCCAATACAGTTTAACGGGGAGCCCTGCGTATTAGTCACTAGGATACCCTGGTTTCCTATTTATCTACCACCAATTTGTGTGGAAGGATGTTTACACTCCACCTTAGACCCACAGCTTAACCAGCACCCACTAGGATACCCAGGGTTCCCATTTATCTACCAATCGTGAAAGGACGCGCCGTCATCGGTGTTCGAACCCGGCGCATGTAATCGCGCATATAGTTGTGTGTGTGTAATATTTTATGGGGGTATAGGCGGGAGTGTACGTGCACTTGTCAAAATGATGTATACACTGCGCCAACTGGCTGATAATGCCTGGAGGCACTGGCTTCTACGCCAACCGGCTGATTAGGGTCTTATAAGAGAGCAAGCGCTGGGATGAAGTCTTAATATGCGCTTGGTTCCTGTCAAGCGAACACTCCTCTCTTCTCTTCTCTCTGTCTTAGGTTAGGTATACCCCTTTGAGGGGCGAGGCCGTCCCACCTTCTCCCCCAGAGAGGTCTCCCCCAGCTTGCTGGGAAAGTTCCTCTTCATTGCAACTTGGAGGATAACCCTCCCCTTGTTGCATAACCCCTTGTTGAATAACCTATTGCAACAGTCCACCTTGTTGCATAACCTCTTGCAACACTTATTTTGCAACATTGATCAACATTTGCAATTGCATTGCACTCTCTCCTTTTGCGCCCATACTACTCACCTCCACCCCGGCCCTAGTTAGAATGCGATACTCCATTAGGATCGACCCGTGAGCCATGTATAGCAACGGTGTTGAACATGGATTGCGGCGCGTAGTTGAGCGTATTATGGAGTTTGCTCTTCAGAGCAGTGAGGGACGTGAAGCCAGGACGCGGCTGTCCCTCGGGTTCGGGGCAAATGATGGAGATAGAGATGAATTTTGGTAGTAATACCTTTACAGACGTCTGGCTGCCGTAGATGTAGAGTACATTTTGGGGCGTATAATGCAGGCCTGTCAAAGCAGCACCTAGTTTAATATGGAGAACTTCACGATAGATATAGACCACGCTTTCATTGTTGCGGGACATACGGCTACACCTTATACACTTAACTTTGAAAGTTATCAACTATTCAGAAACCACACAAACCTCGATCGTGGGTGCGGCTTTATAGCAATAATCTTGGCTCATATGTTTACTGTACTAAATACAGTGGCCAAATAAATTTGGTTGCCGACGGTTGTGCAGCGTGCCCGTAAACTGACCACAGACTGCACGCTCGAATTTGACTGTGATATGGGGCCTGAAGAGTTGAAAAGGGTGGAGCAGGAAATGGATGTGCGTATAGTTGTATTTGGGTTGGTTGATCGTAGGACTGTGTATGTTTTTAAAAGCAGTGTGAGAGAACGTACAAAGCCTCTACTTATTTTAGGTTTGTCGGGGACAACGTATCTTCCCATTCGCAATATAAAGGCTCTTTCCAGGAGTTATGATAAAAGCTGAAAATATGGAAGACATCACGATTTGTGAAAGGGATGTCTCGAGTTTGCGGATGATATAGTGAAACATTGTAAGGATTGCCACATGGTATGCACGCAGTGTAAAAGCAGTGGTATAAAGCATGTTTTTTATATGAAAGACACCAAACCTAAAAATAAACCTAATATACTACGATATAGAGACATACACGGACCCAGAAACCAAAGAGGTTATTTCCCGCCTATTCGTAAGTCAGACTATCTGTGACGAGTGCATGAACGTCGAGTGTGATGAGTGTCCAAAATGTGGTAAACGAACAAACATTTTTAAGACGACTGCAAACGACACCCCCGGGAAACTGTAACCTATACTATGAAGCTAGCGGACCAATTAAAAAAATGACTGTATATTCTTGCCCATAACGCTGCAAAATTTGATACACAATTCCTTTATAAGTAGCTGCTTGAACACGAGTCCTCAGAGATATTTACAGGTGATCCCTTGAAAAGAGGGAACTACAATCGTGTCATTGTGTTTTACCATATTCAAGAATAACTTCATGCCTAAAGACACGCTAGCCCGAAACGTTCCACGCAGTTATGGGTATAAGACTATTTACTGGCTCACACACATACAACAGCAGACATGTGTATACATAAAACATGCGCGCAAAACGGGGAAAGTGGCAATCAAGAGCAATAGGCGTGTTTTTTGGATAGATGGTCTTAGCGAGGACCCCGCTACTGTTGAGAAGACGGCGTACTACTTTAACGGATGCTGGTGGCATGGATGCCCGCGTCCTGAGTGTGGTATCATAGGAGATATCCATGGCAAATCTCCTGCCGACAGTCTCGCATGGACCCGTACCCGCGACCAACTTATAAGCTCCCAGTTCACTCACAAGGTTTTGTGGGAACACGAATATGATGCCTAGATGGAAACCGATGAGCAATATCGCGAAGAAATAAGGGCTGTGAAACGTACAATGGTGCTGGACCCCTTCAAATGCGACGATAGTTTGTTTGGAGGACGCACAAACCCCTTCAAACTATACTTGCAAGCTACGAAATGGGTGAAGATTCATTACTACGATTTCTGCTCATTATACCTTTACGTGATGAAGAACAATCCGTACCCCGTACCGTAGGTGCACCTGAAAAACTCGTGGGTCCCGCCCTGCCTGCCATCGAAGAGTTCTCAGCTAATTTGAACGAAAACCACTTTGGTTTTTCTTTTGTAGATGTCCTCCTCCCTCGCATATGGATGCCAATCTTGCCCGTTGTTATAGACCACAAACTCCTGTTCCCTTTGTGTGTGAAGTGCGCAGAGGAGAACAGTGGGGCATGTATGAAGACAGCGCCTACGCCGATTCTTTTGTCTCAACAGGACCAAAAACTTAAGGGGTATGGTTGAAGGTGTGGGAGAAGTTCAAATACATCGTGAAGGCAAAAGATATCACTCTTAACCAGGCGAACCGTCCGATCGTCAATTTTGACTCGCTGAAAGAGCTAGTGAGTGTAGAAGATGATGGAAATGAGAGTGACCAGCCATCCCACCTGGTTATAGAAACTCATAACTTCCGGGCACAGAAGTTGGAAGGCATGAAGGAACTTACGGGGACAAAGATGTGTCGTAACACATACAGGAAACGATACTAGGTGCCAGGCACTTATGACACTGTTCCCTTTGGGTACCTTGAGGTGTGAATATTTGTTATCTAAATATAAAGTTTGTATTAGTCTATTTATTGTTGACGAAATTTTGAAGTTTATTTATTTTTTCTATTTATTAGGTGTGTTTAAAATAAATTGTTTCACTAGCGTTTCATTTTTTCCTTTGTGTGTGTGTGTGTGTGTGTGTGTGCGTGTACAAGAAAAAATCTAAGCACCCCCACTGCATGTTGCGGACCAATAAAATGAATCGCGTGACTCCTGCTACTAATCCAATTGGCGGACATATCACTTCCCTGCGTGCACAGTTGACCCCAGCAAACACTGGTTCTCAGACGTATCTTTTACCTGTTAAGGAATTCTCGCGTAGAGGAAAAATAGCGATGGTGAGCGATGATTTTGCATGCTCTACATTCCTGAAGTGGTACTCGCTAAAATCTACAGATGTGGTGAACACAAAGAATTTTTAGTCATCCCTCCTTTGAAACTTTTAAGGCCACATTAAATCGTGCGAAGCTGGAGGAACAAGACGTCCAAATACTCTATGGATATTCTGGTGAGAGCATCGTGGGGTTTCGCGGCTGAAAAGATATAATGGAATATGTTGTAGGATTAAATTGCGTTAAAGAGCACATATATCGTGAAGTGAAAGGATCAATGCTTGAAGAAGCGAAACAAAAGATCTGGATTGTGAACCTTGTTGATGATTGGAATTACAAGAGGTATTATACCATGTTACATCACACCGAGTACACGTACACTAGGGTGGAGTGAAAATATTAAACCGTCTTGCCTCACTCATGATTTGATGTATTGACCCTCTAGAAGTTCTAAAAAGATAATATTTTCTTTTTAGGACCATCCACTCGCCGCATTTTTGCCGAAAACAAAATGGCGGAAGGTCATAGTTTGGAAGACCCCTAGTATAATATTTATTGGTTTGTGAGAGAAGATATCGCTTTATATTGTGCGTTATTTGGTTATAACTATGATAACGAGTAAATATATTCATACAACACAAGCGATACTAATCATCGACTACTTAAGAACACACAGACGCTTATCTAAACATCAGTCTCACTCGAGGTCAATGACATCTTGCATATGACTGATAAGGGATGGGGGTAGGAGCCGCATGCTGCTTATTGTAGCATGGGTGGCTACAAAGACTATTGAGTAAAATATGTTTACATTTTAGTTTTAGAGCTTACATATAATTTGTTTTAACTAATTTCGTGTTTTGTATTTTTTCAGATTTTCATAATGTGATACTTCTGTAGAAATTTAACCTCAGATCTAAATATGACAAAATCCCTACTAACCAGACAGTCGGTGAAGCAACATTTTCTGTTCGGAATTCCAAGTGAATTGCCACATAATGTCTTACTCTCTAATATGCAGGTTGCAGGTTGAAGGAAAGCTCATCTGCAAAATTGACAAATAATGATATTCTCGAAACGATAGCAGAAGCATTGGTCGAAGTGTGGAAACGTTCATCAATACCCTCAATGAGTAAAAAATCCATAATTACCAAGCTGAAATGCTTTACCGACAAGGTTACGCAACTCAATCGATCCAAATGCAATGCGAAGCTTATTGAATTGTTAAAAAATCATTGGTAGAACTCTTTGACATTTGTGCCTGTAAATGCGATTTCGTTTCGCACCAAGATTTTGGCTGCCGAAAAAGCGGATGTAAAGAAAAATATATTATTTGTTTGTACAAAAGAATCAAGAATACCCAAAGAAGAACTGGAATTCCTTGAGGATCAGAGGACTATTCGAAATATGGTGATTGGAGGTGTGGATGTTACCCTTTCAAGATCTATAGCAAAAAGAAATGCAAGAAAGTTGAAGGAGCAACAAGGAAGTAAGGGAAGAAAAATAATCATGAATGAAGAATTCGAAAAGGTAGTCATTGATGATGTGCTTTCACCTGATACTAATACTGATCTCTCTCTAGTACTGAAGAAAGTTCAACAACTGAGTCTGAATATGAATGCTCCAACATTCAAATGAGAGCCCCTTTACCCAATCTCGCCATGGAAGCCGACAGATTTGGTGTTTCAGATAGGGCTGCATCGGCCATTGCTTCAGCTATTTTGGTGGATTTGGGTATCATTACCGAAAAAGACAGTAACTTTTTTATTGATCGAAGTAAGGTGAAGAGAGAGAGACAGAAATTGAGAAAAACATTACAAGTTGAAGCTGCACAAAGTTATGGTGATGTTAAAGCTTTATATTTTGATGGGAGAAAAGACAAGACGTTGGTAAAGACAAATAAAGATGGTAAATGGTACCAGGATATAAATGTTGAGGAACATTATGTACTATTGAGTGAGCCTGGTGGAGAATACCTTAACCATTTGAGCCCTAAATCTGGAAAAGCAAGTGATGTATCTGAATCGTTGTTCGCTTACTTGAATGAAGTGACACTAGACCAGAATCTCCAGGTGATAGGGTGCGACAGTACGAATGTCAACACTGGATCTAAAGGTGGCCGAGCAGAAACTGAACCGACCATTGCAATGGAGCATTTGTATGTTACATATAGATGAACTTTCCTTAAGGCATCTGTTTGGGCGATACGACGGGAAAACAACTGGGCCAAGATCATTCAGTGGATCTATTGGTAATGCTCTTAAGACTTGCCATGAGATGCCTGTGATAAAGTTCTCCCCAATTACGGATGGGGCCGATAGCATCCCAGTTCTCACAGATGAGCTCATAGAAGATTTAAGTAATGATTAACAATACATGTTCAGAATAATTGGGGCCATAAGAGAAGGATATGTTGACGGAAGCCTAGAGAAACTGAAGCCTGGTCCCCTTAACAACTCTACATGGTTAACTCTAGCTAACAGACTACGTCGTTATTATGTCTCCCAAAAGAATCTCTCCAGAGAGTTACGTAGCCTTGTTCTGTTCATAGTAACAAACTATGGTCCTAACTGGTTCAATATAAAATTTAAACCATATCTGCCTGATGGACCCAAACATATCTTTGATGCGATAAAAAAGGTTCAACCTGTTACCCCAAGATATACAAAAAGTTGTCCAACCTTATATATCACGGAATGCCTATTTTGCTCACTCAGAAAATATTCTTCCATCAATGCTGTCAGATAGTGAGCAAAAGCTGCGCAAAGTTGCAATCGATCGAATAATACAGACAAGAAAGTGTAAGGAAGCCAATACGAGGAAAGTCAGAGAATTTAGAATACCAGAATTGAACTTCTAAGCATTACATTGGACAGACATCATCTTCTGGGATAGAATTGATATCAGTGAACCACCTCTCACTTCTAAATTGTGTGATGAAGAATTGCTTGAGTACGAAACAAAATGTTTCAAAGTTGAGCAATACCCCATTCACACACAGAACGTCGAAAGATCCGTGAAGTTGGTTGCAGATGCATCAGCATCAGTAATATCACAGGATTCAAGAGACGGATTTATTAGGTCAAGAATAAAAAGTCGCTCTCTGCTTCCCTCAGTTAAAACCAAAAAGGATCTGATGTCTCTCCTGAAAAAATAATAATATTTGAGATGAGCGGGTTTTATATCGCATTCAAATGTAATTGATTTATGGCATCCAACCAAGTGAGACCAGATACAATTTTATTTCAATACAATGTATGCAGAATGGTGTTTTTTAAGTATAGTTTTATATTATAAAGCGTTTTTCTTCAATTATTTTTTTTGACAGAACACTTGGTTTTTATGTTATGAGCATATTTTTATTTATGGACAACCGGCTGATGGCCATTTTGCTTTTATGTAAAAATGCGAGAAATGGTTTGTTACAAACATTAAATGACTGAATACATCATTTTTATGATCTGATACACCAAAAAACAAGTGAAGCAAATAAATTTGAAATAAAAAGTTGTTTCACTCCGCCCTAATGTACACTGTGGCGGAAAATGTAAATCTTGTGATTGTGGACAGTTTAAAATATTTCTACCACTATATCTATGTATATCATGATGAGGTGCGCAGAGAAATTGTAGCTAAAGGTTTATGCGAATTTCTAGTAGAGTTTAGGGACGAGTATCGTTTGTCCAACAAAAAGAAGTATGGACACATGTTTCTCTGAAATAGATCGCCAGAGTGTTAATAAATTGTATATGTGCATAGTTCTTTCCTGAGAAAGTACAATGGTGAATACATTTATCCCTGAACGTTGTAAAAGATGTATGTTGCGCATTTCAGGAGGTGTGTGTGATAAAACTTTAAAACCGATATCACTTTATGTATCACAGATGGAAAAATTCTCTAAACACCTTCCCAGTATAATGAGTTACAGTTTTAAATATTCGGACGATTTACCACGCGCGTCGCGTCTTTGATGTTGGAACAATCTCGTACATGAATCTGCATTACTAACACTTGGTGGCATTCATGAGGCATCCCGTGTGAGTCATACCCACCTCCACACCTCCCACCTCCCCAATCGTCCCGCACGGTCCCGCCGAGTCAAAGAGCGCACCGCCGGCTCATAGTGGCCTCAGAACGTGACCCGACTGGACGTTCTCTCCTCGCAGAATCAATAGGAAGCTTAACTCAGTAGGTCTCAGATGTCCAATACTTGTGTTCCAAAGCATATTTTCTTCTCTTCTCTTTATTTCCATTCCTTAAAAGTGGCTTTTTTGCTGCAACACATCCTTTAAGACCTACTGAGTTAAGCTTCCTTCGTACAGTAGAGGGATCAACTGAGACACCTGTTGTTTTTTCGAGATCTGCTGCAAGTGAAGTGCTGGATTTGCGTCTGTCTCGAAGGGAAGTAATCTTCAGATATTGTAGATCAGATGGAGAAAGCTTAGAAGACCTTTCTAATCTAGGACGACCAACTGGGGGTCCCATTTGATCTCTGACAGCCAAGATTGTTTTTACACCAGTTTTGGAAACACCTGTAGATTCACTTATTTTTCTTTGACTCAGTCCCTCACCATGCAAATGTATTATTTTATATCTAATCTCATCAGAAATTGTACTTTTCGTCATTTCTTAAGCCTGTGAAAGAAAAAAAAACAGCATGAATTAGGATTATAATGAGAAACGTTTTGACTAAATTTGTTTTTCAGAATTTAAGTGAATATATCAATACTTTTAATTGTAAATACTGATATAACAATAGCTTAGGAGCATTTACTGCAGATCCATCATCAATAGTTAGCTAGATCTTTAAACACATGCGTTATAAGTAATATAATAAATCAACCCTCAAGTCCAATTTATGCAGACTAGAGGGTCATCCAGCTAATACAACTTTATATACTTAAGTAATAACTTAGTTATACGTTAATATGAACCAGAGGTTCTACTTAATGTGTATTTTAGCATCAAAACCAATTTTCATACGACAGATTATCTAATAGTTATCAGATTGACAGTGGACTCATACTTTTGCACGGTACTGTATATATATATATAATATATATATATGTTAAATAACTCCGGTGTGTATAATTCATACTTTGCGTCTAATGTATGTACAATTCTTCTCTACTGGTTGTATTATTTTTGTTTGATGTAAATATGTGTTAAATAAATCATGTATGTATTATCCTTGTTTTGCATCTAATGTATATACATATTTACCGAATGTATTTCATGAATGATATATATTAAATAGACAGAACGATTTAGTTGTGTTTTATTTCTCCTTTACACCATGTAAACAAATATCCCTATTAATGGAAATATAAATGAAGCAGTGTGTTTGTGTGTGTGTGTGTAAGGCGACTGGCGGGGTTTTGAATCCAACCAGGGGGGGCCACACTTTACTTTAAGAATTTGTTGTGAGAGAAGGTGCCGCTGCAGTTAGCCTATATATGTACTGTATATATAAGTTATTAAACTAAGGCGACTGGCTGTATTCTCTGGCTGCTTACCCTCTAAAGGAACTGGCTGACAGCCGTTTATGCCATACGATTGGTTGGCTCCTATGCCAAATGGCTGTGATCCTAAAGCCGCCTAGGATGGCTAGTCAAGACTGCATTACGGGCCGAGACATGCTTGCAAGAACATCTCTCTCTCTCTCTCTCTCTCTCTCTCTCTCTCTCTCCTCTCTCTCTCTCTCTCTCTCTCTCTCTCTTCTCTCTTCCTCCTCTCTTTCCTTTTTGTGTTTTATTACCCTTGTTAGGTTAGGTTACCCACTCTCCCCCCTCCTTCATGCATAACCCCCCTCTCCCCCCTTGGATAGTCTAACCTCTTGTTGAATGCAATGTTGCAATTATTGATCATGTTGCATGCAATTGATTTGCACTCGACATTTTTGCGGGTATACTACTAGAACATACAGTTTATGTCTCAAGTTTCAATGAATATTTTTTCCTTACCTTCAGTTCAGCATTGTTTAAATCTTTTAATTTGTCCTCGTGAAAGACTTTGCGGAGAGCGGAGGACCTTACCAGTTTCAGGGGCCTTGAGGAGAAGAATTGGTTGGTGTACATCTGCCATCCTTTGCGATTCTCTGAGGACTTATAAAAATACCAGTAAAATCTATATTAATGCTTCTAGCACACACTGGCAAAAAAATTTGAAGCTCACCCTAAAACTGTGTTCAGTAACCACATCTTTAATGACAGCTCGAATGCATCGTGGCATGGATTCCGGGACGCTAAAGGGCAGAGATGTCCATTTTGCCCCATTCCTCCAGCAGTATAGCCTCTATCTTCTTGGCTGTTGTTGGTAGTGAGCTACACTTCTGCACAGCACGATTCAACAACTGCCAATCGTAGATCCCATCCTCGGTTAAAACCGATGGAGATAGAAGGCCATTTCCAACCGAAACATGCGTTGGATCTCCGGGATCTTCAATTTGGCAGTCGTTTCCTCTTCGGGAACCACCCGTTTCTGCCAACAGCAGGAAGACAATGCTACTGTCCAACGTGCTGCATTTGTGCTAGATTTCCTTGAAGAGCATGAAGCAGATTTTCAGCATCTCTCCTGGATCCTAATCCTATTGCGAATCTGTCCTATGTATTGAAATATGCTGTGCAGAGGCGTAGTCCACTATACACGTACTGCTACCTCCATTGCTGGAGGAATGGGGCAAATTGGCCTTGTTTATCTTCTGCAGTGTCTCATGGAATCCATGCACAGCGCATTCGAGCTGTCGTTAAAGATGCGATGGTTCAACACGATATTAAAGTAAAGTTTCTAATTTTTCCTCCAGTATATATACAGTACTGTGAAAATTAGTTGTACCACTCGTTTTACGAGTGGTGCATTTAATTTTCACAATACTGTGTATATTAGTGATATACCGATTCCAAAATTTATCTGATGCCGATTGTTTGCCTATATTTTAAAAAATCAATTTCCTTCAAAAATTTTACTAATGTGAAAACTTTCAATTTTCATATTTTTACATTTCGAATTTGTTTAAATGTTTTTCTTTAGCCCCCTCCACAATATACAGCACCAGAATTTGTTGCTCATATACCGGAGCTTAAATGATGTTAAAAAGTTTTATTACTCAGTAAAATGATAAAATAATTTTATTTTAGTTTCATAAATTGAATACCAGTATTTAAAGTAATTGTTTTTCCTAATTTTGAAGGTATTTTCTTTCTTGAACAATATCAACAACAAAATGTTTCGGCCAATTTGAATAAAAAAAAATTATATATAATTTGGGTTTCTAAAATTATTAAAATACTTAAAATAGTCAACATAATAAGATGATTTAATATATAAATTATAAAGTAGGGTAAATCTCTAGGAGCGCTCCATTTTTCAATATTAAACATACACTCATAAAACATATACCATTTGAAAGCTCACATTTTTCTGAGTCTAAAAGTGTAGTAATCCAAAAGTATCAATAGCAAATAAAAAGTAACTAGGTTTAAGTATAAAACCCTATACCGATCAATTTGTGATGCGTGATCTTTACGGGAGCTCCGCCCCCGTACCCCCGAGACCTAAATTATACAAATGATAATGTAATAACATATTCATGTTAGGTTAGGTTAGCGTAACAATTACCAAAAATACCATCTTACAACACAGAATGAAGATTTATAACTTAGCCAACCTTTATAATGTAATTAATTACGTCACGCGTCAAACAATTAAATCTAGTTACTTTTTATTTGCTATTGATACTTTTGGATTACTACATTTTTAGACTAAGAAAAATGTGAGCTTTCAAATGGTATATATTTTATGAGTGTATGTTTAATATTGAAAAATGGATCGCTCCTAGAGATTATCCTAAAGTAGAATTTAACATAGAATTATTAATATCGAGTAGGAGATCACAATAGTTTATAGTATGATATTTAGAAATTAGCTAGTTAGACAAAATGTAAATTTATGGGCAACATAACTTATTAAGCTTTACTTTTTTCGTGAATGTAAAATATTTATGTATAATTACACTCTGAAATAAGTATAAATGATCATGGTACTTTTGCATTATCCTCCCAACACTAATTTTTTTTTATAATGGAAGGAAAATAAAGTACGTTAGCAAAACACTTTTAATTTTTAATCGTGAAAAGGCATGACCTAACCTAACCTAACCTAACCTAACCTAACTTGAAGCCGGCTAACTACGGCTAACGCCTGCGGCGGGCTGTTTTTACCGTAACCTAACCTAACCAAACCTAACCTAACCTAACCTAATACCAACACTAATTTTTTTATAATGGAAGGAAAATAAAGTACCATAACCAAAACCAAACCAACATTATATAAAAAAATTAGTGTTGGGAGGATAATGCAAAAGAACCATTATCATAAATAGTGGTTTTTGTCTGTTCACTTTTCTATAAATATAGATTCTGTTTTTAATGAAAATTTTAAAATTTCAAAGAATCGGTTAGAGAATCGGCTAAATTTGCCCGATGCCGATGCAGATTAATCGGTGTACCACTAAATATATATATATATATATATATATATTGAAAAAAAACACAAAGGAAAATTAAAACACGAAACAGTGCTCAAGTGCTTTCGTCTGATGACCTCCTCAGGAACACTGAAATTAATAAGAAGATCGAGACGAGGCAGTATATACAATTTAAAAAAAAAAAAAAATTATATGATTGGTGCAGAGAATATTGGAGGAGGAATATACAATCCACGTAGAAAAGATACCAGAGTTTAAGCTCCTTGCCGTTCTTATCTAAATCTGATCTGAAAGAATTCAGAATAACAGGACTGAGCGGAAAAAAGCCCTGGCTAAGGTTGAAATTGTTTGCACGTTGAATGATGGCAGACTCAAGAATGTTTCTATTAACAATGTTGCTTGAATGATACAAAATTGAAGAATCATTCCAATTAATACAATGCAACAATTCTGACAAACAATTACAAACTCTTACAAACAATTTCATTACATTACATTTCATTTGGAAAACATGAAGCCACTCGGGCCTATTGAGGTTATCCAAGTCATCCTTAGTGAAGGTCTTTCTTCGCTCGATCCTGTTCTTTTGAATTCTTTCAGATCATATTTAGATAAGTAAGACAAACTTTGGTAGCTTTTCCACGTGGATTGTATGCTCCTCCTACAATATTCTCTGCACCAATCATATAATTTTTGTTTTTCTTTATGAATTGTATATACTGTCTCGATCTTGTTATTAATTTAGTGTTCCTGAGGATGTCATTAGAAGAAAGCGCTTGAGCACTATTTGATCACTTAATTTTCCTTCGTGGTTATTTTCATCACAAATATTACTCGCGTGTTACTTTCGTGAAATAATTTTCATATATATATATATATAATGCGGGCGAGATGATGCAGAGGGGTTGACCGGGGTCCATCCTGAACCGTCGTTCAAACTCGCATAAAATGAACACATAAAAAAAATATATATATATATATATATATATATATATTATACATATATGGGATGAATTTCACAATTAAACACGTGAAATGAATGAATGATACAAACCCACAAGGAAAAAAATGAAGGGAGAAGTCGAGATGACGAAAATATATACATATATACAACGGAACAGAAAAATAAAAGGATTAGCACATGATTAACAAGAGTTGATTGCTTGAATCAGTTAGAATTTGAAGTTTTTCGTAAACCAACTAATAATAACTCTTATGTGCTTTTTTATTCTGACCATCATCCCTTGATAAAATCTTTTATTTTCTCTGCTATTTCTTATGCATTGAGAGTTGTCAGTCCTGAATTTTTAGATTCGAGTTATGCAATATCATGAATATTGGTACTAAATTATGTTATCCTATTTCATTTCTAGATAACTGCCTTAGGAAAGCTAAGAATAGGAATTATAATACTGTACAGGGTGTCCCAGAATTAACTATCTATTTCAATGAAATCGGACAAATTTTTTAAAAACACACTTTTATTTATGTTTATCATGTTTAATATGTGTTAAAAATGTATAAATTTCTAAATTTTTTTCATAATTTTATTTTCATAATTTTTCATAGTTTTTCATAGTTTTATTTTCATTCTCTTTCAGAACCCTATTAATAATGAATACACAAGAACGCATCTTTGTTGTAACATCCCGTATCAAAGCTTTTTTCATCAGTGTCGAACGCAAGATTCTATGAACTGTTGTCTTGGATATGTTGAGTCTTCGACCGGCCTCCCTAACCGAAGTTGTTGGTTCATCCTCAAACAATTGTCGTACCTGTTCGGTACTGTTACGTGCTGTCCTTGGGCGTCCTCTTCCCACCTCGTCGTGTACGGATCCAGTTCTTTTAAATTTGTTCACAAGTTCACGAATCGCTTTGTCTGTACGACCGGTTCTGTGGAATCTTCTTGTAAATTTTTCTCTGATTTCATTACATTGCATTCCTTTGATACGGGATGTTACAACAAAGATGCGTTCTTGTGTATTCATTATTAATAGGGTTCTGAAAGAGAATGAAAATAAAACTATGAAAAACTATGAAAAAATTCTGAAAATAAAATTATGAAAAAAATTTAGAAATTTATACATTTTGAACACATATTAAACATGATAAACATAAATAAAAGTGTGTTTTTAAAAAAATTGTCCGATTTCATTGAAATAGATAGTTAATTCTGGGACACCCTGTAGTGTAGCTGTAAAAGAATTTGAGCGTAAAAATATCCTTAGCCTACCTTACCATGTTAATTTTCAATATCTTCCGACTTTACTTAAAGCAATTGGTATCAATGTAGTCTTTAAGTATAATAATACTGTTAAATCACGCCTAATAAAGAATAAAGATTTCCCATGGAATGATTACTGATTCCGAGGCTGGGGCCCTTCTGAGCGTGCAGAGCGTATCACAGAGGTTATTCTCTCGGGCATGGAGGCGTACATTCCATATTCTATTCCTACTACAAATGCAAAAAAACCTTGGTTTAATTTTACTTGTTCAGTGCTATCCACAACAGAGAGGAGGCTTTCAGAAGGTACCGTCGCCGTCCAACTCCTGACTCTCACTCAGCTTATATTTCTGCCCGGAATCGTGCAAAATCTGTTCTTCGACTAGCCAAAAATTCCTTCATCCGACAAAAATGTGAAAATCTATCCTATTCTAATTCTTCTCGCTCTTTCTGGCATCTAGCTAAGAACCTCTTCAACAACTTTACTTCCTCTTCTTTCCCACCTCTTTTCCATTCCGACGTCTCAGTTGCCGTCTCTTCTCCTGACAAAGCCGAACTTTTCCATCAAACTTTCCCTTCCAACTCAACTATTGACGATTCCGGTGCTGTTCCTCCATCTCCCCCCCCCCTCTGACTTTATTATGTCTGAAATTAAAATATCTTCAAAGATGTTTTTTCTGCCCTATCTGGGTTCAACTCTAGGAAGGCGTATGGTCCTGATGGTATTCCTCCTGTTGTTCTTAAGAACTGTACTTCTATGCTGACACCCTACCTAGGCAATCTCTTTCGTCTATGTCTCTCATCTGGTACTTTTCCTTCGTGCTGCAAGTTCGCTTTCATTCAGCCTGTCCCAAAGAAGGGTGACCGCTCTCAACCTTCCACCTATCGTCCAATTGCTTTGATTTCTTGGCTCTCCAAAGTTTTTAAATTTATCCTTAATAGGAAGATTCTTAAACACCTTTCTTCTCACAATCTTCTTTCAGATCGTCAGTATTGATTCCGCAAGGGACGCTCTACTGGCGATCTTCTTGCATATCTCTCTGACTCTTGGTCATCCTCCTTTCGGGATTTCGGTGAAACTTTTGCTATTGCGTTAGATATATCGAAAGCTTTTGGTAGAGTCTGGCACAAATCTTTAATTTCGAAACTGCCCTCCTTCGGTTTCTATCCTTCTATCTGTGCCTTCATCTCTAATTTCCTTTCTGGCCGATCTATAGCTGCAGTTGTATACGGCCATTGTTCTTCTCCTAAAGCCATTAACAGTGGTGTTCCTAAGGGTTCTGTCCTGTAACCCACTCTTTTCCTTTTATTTATTTGTGATCTTTTAATTCGCACTTCATGTCCTATTCACTCCAATGCACCTTGTTGCTTTCAATGCCTCAAAAACTCAGTTCCTACATCTGTCTACTCGTCACAATCTTCCACACGACTATCCCCTTACCTTCAACAATACACAACTGAATCCTTCCTCTTCTCTTAACATTCTTGGCGTTTCTTTTTCTAGTGATCTTTCTTGGAAAAATCACATATACTCTCTTTCTAAAACAACTTCTAAGAGGTTAGCTGTGCTGTACCGCCTTCGCGGTTTCTTTACCTCCACTCAGTTGCTGTCTCCGTACAGGGGTCTTGTTCCCTGTATGGAGTATGCTTCTCATGTGGTGATTCAACCCACACAGCAGTACTTGACCTGGTGGAATCAAAGGCTTTTCGTCTTATCAATTCCCCGCCTCTTACGGATTGTCTTCAATCTCTCTCTCTTCGCCGTAATGTTGTTTCACTCTCTCTATACTATTACTATCATAACGGACATTGCTCTTCTGAACTCTCTAACTGCCTCTTTCCTGCAAAAAAAAAAGCCCGGATAATGCGGTTGGCTGTGTGTATTCGATCGGATGTACACAATGTAACTCAGTATATATAGGCCAAAAGGGAAAAACGTTAGATATTAGGGTAAAACAGCAGATATATGCGTGTAGAATAGCAAATAATTCTAATGCATTGTTTAACCATATGTATAGATGTAATTATAGTATCACGTGGGATAGTTCTAAAGCGCTCGTTAAAAACACAGATATAATTGAAAGGAATATTCTAGAATGTGCATTCATCCATTTTTAAAATAATTTCAATAACAGTGTGGGAATGTATAAAATTGACAATATCCTGTTAAAATACCTTGTTAATCATGTGCTAATCCTTTTATTTTTCTGTCCCCTTATACATATATATATTTTCGTCATCTCGCCTTCTCCCTTCATTCCCTGACGAGGTGTACTTCTGAATACACGAAACGCCTTGGAATCATTTTTCTTTTGGTTTTGTATTATATATATATATATATATATATATATATATACCTTTGGAGGAACCTTTGGTTAGCTTCCGGCCGAATTGTTCATGCTGACGAAGGTCAAGCTTTTCATTCCTCCTTAGACCTACAGTTTAACGTGGAATCCGAACCACGCCCCACCAGCAGTCCAGCGTCTTATCCACTAGGCCACCTAGGGTACCCATTTATCTACCAACCACTTTCTTTATTGTGTGGAAGGATGAACAGCTGGGTTTTGTTTCGCAATATATATATATATATATATATATATATATATATTATAAGTGAATTTGGAACTATTGCAACGTCCCCCCCCCCCCCAAAAAAAAAAAAACTTAGCCTCATCTACGTATAACTTGGATTTGGTGCTGTGTTAGCAAATACAAATCTCATTCGGGTAATAAATGTTTAACTCTTTGCTGCAATGAGGGCTGCTTCCTGAGATTAAATAAAATCGTCTGCCGTTACCCAGATCAAACTCAGTAAAGCGGACGCTATGCAACAGAACTAAAGTCACATAAATAAATGTCCTATACAGAAAAAGGGAAATATTGTCCTTTAAGAACATAATCGTTAAAAAAAGATAGCACCGGAAAGGAGCTATTTCAGCTTTTAGTAATGTTTAAAAGAGAGAATATAAAGTATTTTTAGAAAAATGAATTACTCTTACCGGAATTAAACCTAAAAAGTGTTCGGTTCTCAGGGCTTTGTTGCAAGTAACAATTTCTTCCAAGCTTTCCAAATTTCGAGCGACGGCTAAATATCTTTGAACAGTAAAAATGAAGAGTTACGGTACAGAGTTACAGGCTAAGACTCTAATATCCACTCTAGGCTAGCCCATAAAAGGAATAGAGAAAATAAAGAAAAAATAAAAAGCAAGTGAAAATAAAGAATTATGAAAACTTCTACCATGCTTACGCTTATGAACATGTGAAGCTTTCTCACAGGAATAGTAGTAATACTATAGTATAGAACAGACAAGGCTCTCCCTACTCCGCCAGCCACTACTGACAGAAAATAGTTGTGAAAGATGGAAACGGTATATAGTAGCTTCAGAGTTCATTCACACCATGCGTACACTTATCTCGTGTACCCAATTACGCATTAGAGGACAATGGAAAGCAAAGGATAGCATGAAACACTAAACTACTTAGTCTAATCTACACCATCCATTTTTTTAAGAATTTTTTTATTTATTATGTACAAGACGTCATCTTTTCAGCGTTGCATTATTTCTCCGTTGAGTGCCGAAGCCATTGCGCCGAGACACTTGCTTTTAAAATCTACTATTTACAGTGTATTGCCATCCTTCGCACTGGAACTACTTAGATAAGGGAACACTGAACCAGAGGCACCTCCAGCTGGCCAGCACCCCTAAATTTAAGAATTTCGCAGACAGTGTACATATATGTTTTTTTTATGAAATTCTATTACACTATTGAAAACTACATTTACATCGAGAGAGAGAGAGAGAGAGAGAGAGAGAGAGAGAGAGAGAGAGAGAGATCACTTAAAATTTCAACCGTATATACAGTATATACAGTGTATATATATATATATATATATATATATATATATATATATATATATATATATATTAGGGTGGTCCTTAAAACTGAAGTGTCGAGTTTGTATCCTCTCACCCACTCAATTTGTTCCGTTACTCGTGTAACTGCACTGTGCGAAATATGACGGTTTCCGAGAAATATTTAGAGGTCGCCCTGGCACGTCAAAGTTTTCCTTCTATTAGGTTTTCGGTATACTCAATTACTCATACTATTATTTATACTAATTACTCATACTAATACTCATACTAATTACTCATACTCTTGTTCTCATTTGCAGGATTGATACATGATGGATACGCGACAGAAGCGTCATCTTGGTGTTTATTTTGTGGAAGAAATCAGGGGAAAGAAGCTTCCTTCCATTGGTCAGGCCTTTGGCCATTTCCTCTTCCTTCACGAGGAGAAGAAGCAGCCTGTCCGTGAGGCAAGCCGCAACACCGTCAGGGCCATAATGGAATTCTGGCCTTTGGCAAGCATTCCCACTCGGACTGAACAGCACTGCATTGCCAAACTCTAACGGATCTTCGACGAGTGGAAAGGGCTGAAAAAACACAAGATCAGGACCGGCGATGCGCACAAGAAAAAAGAAGAAGATTTTAAGGAGAAGTTGAACGATTTGTTCGACATTGCGCACGCGGATGCCATGAAGATGATCAAGAACCTTGAAGACAAGGCCTTCCTCCAGATGCAGAGGCAGAAGGACAGGACTGGATACATCGCTGGACTGGACTTGGAGCAAACGAGAAGGAATGAAGCAGCGGCGAAGAGGAATGTTCAGGAGAAGCTCCGGAAGAGGAAAGCTGCTGAGGAGTGCGAAGCATCTACCAGCCGAGCAGTTTTCGAGTCGTCTTATTCCTACGCATCCGAAGATGAGACAGGGGATGACTCAGGTGCCTGCGGAGGAGCGTGCCCTCAGAAGCGAAGTAGAGGGGGGACCAACATCATGACAGCCGGACTGGCAGCCGCACTTGACAGGACACAGATCTCCTCCAGGAGAGCCGCCTACATACTGACGGAAGCTGCTAGCAGTCTCGGACGGAATGCGGAAGAGCTGAACATAAACCGCAACTCCATTCAGCGACTCCGGGCTTGGCACCGATCGGAGACGGCACAAAAGATGAAGGAAGAATTCCCGAGTGAAGATCCCCTCGTCCTCCATTGGGACGGGAAGTTGATGGAGGACTTGACGAGCAGAGAGCACGTAGAGCGTCTTCCAATCATTGTTTCGTGGCAAGGAGTTGAGAAGCTTCTTGGGGTCTCAAAGCTTCACACAGGAACCGGGGAGGCTCAAGCGTCAGCTGTTGTTGCTTGCCTGCAGGAGTGGGGTACCAGTGACCGGGTTCAAACTCTGTGTTTTGATACAACAGCATCCAACACAGGACATCGCTCCGGAGCCTGCTACCTGATTGAACAGAAGCTGGGAAGAGATCTTCTCTACCTTGCTTGTCGTCACCACATCTTGGAACTGGCTTTCGAGGCCGCACTGCGAGTTCCATCAACAGGACTGGATATCCAGCTCTTCAATCGGTTTCAGGAGAAGTGGTCTTTCATCAACCAGAAGGATTTCAAGCCGCGATCACTGATCCTGTTGTGGAGGCTGCAGTTGCCCCGGTCAAGGAAGAAGTCCTTCAGTTCTTCCAGTCCCAGACGGAGCATACGAGGGAAGATTACAGGGAACTCGCGGAACTCTGCATCATCTTCCTTGGGGGGGCGAGACATTCACTTCAGTGCTCCTGGAGCAATGCACCGAGCTCGCTGGATGGCCAAGGCCCTCTACGCCATCAAGATCTGGCTTTTTCGGGACCAGTTCAAGTTGACCGCAGTGGAGGAGAAGGGCATCAAAGAACTCGCCTTGTTTGCTGTCATCGTGTACGCGAAAGCCTGGACAACGGCTCCACTTCCTCACCAGGTTCCTCTCAACGACTTCCTCCTCATGAAGTCCTTGTTGAAGTACCAGCACGAGGCCATCAGCAAGGCGACCGCCAAGAAGCTCTCACACCATCTGTGGTATCTTTCCGAGGAACTGGTCGGTTTGTCTCTCTTCGATGAAAGGGTGTCCTGGGGAACAAAGCAATTGATGGTGGAAGCCATGGAAGGCGAGGAAGAAGATCCTCCCAAAAGACGGAAGCTGGATGCAAGGATCTTCTTGGATGACGATGGAAAGGGTCTTGAGCAACTGGTGTCCGCAAACTCCAAGGCTCTTTTCACGAGGTTGACCCTTCCGGATGATTTCCTCCGCCAAGACCCCCGCGAATGGCCCCCAGTCCTAAAGCTTCCAAGCTGCCGCAAATCTGGTCCGGTCCCTGGCTGTGGTCAACGACAGAGCAGAGAGAGGAGTTGCCCTTATTCAAGACTTTAACAAGAAGCTGACCAGCGATGAGGAGCAGCTCCAATTCCTCCTTCAAGTCGTCGCAGACCACCGAAAGAAGTTCCCGGACTGCAAGAAAGCGACACTTTTCAACAAAGGCAGGTAACAATGAGTGGCTGGCAACCACGATACCCCCGCCTTTGAGCGGCTAATACCTACTTTTGAGTAGGGGGGACCTGCATGCCCTGGGGCCAATAGTGTCAAAATATAGACAATGAGGGCGACCTCTAAATATTGAGCAATACGAGTGAAATTTTGCACGATGAATTATCTCCTGAAATAACATCTATCTGGGGGATGAGAGCAAAATTTCCGTCACTTTCTGTTTTTGAGGTCATATAAGGGCCACCCTAATATATATATATTAGGGTGTCACTTAATTGTATGGTAAGAATTGAACCATGAAGACGTTTCGGTCTGACCCTCTAGAAATGTGACATTGCATGTAAAAACGCTGATTATGAAGTTTCATGAGAAAATATTAATATTTAGAGGTCGCTCAAGGCCATTAAAAGTTTGATGATGCGTCGTTACTTTTCCTAAATTGAAATGCGCTTCCTTTCTATGCTTCACCCCAGTATCATTTCAGTCACCTTAATGGTAGGATGTGTTTGCATTAGTGTGTGTTATTTTAGTCTTAATAGTAGGATATGTGTGTATTAGTGTTTTTTATTGCATAATAACTACTGTATAACACTTATTTTTTATTTTCAGGTGTAAATTTATATAGCAAAATACACTTATTATCTAATGATGGAGACTCGAAAGAAATCTAAGGTTTACTTGATTGACAAGTGTGAGAATGATATTAGAGGTGGTAAATTGCCATCAAATCTTCAGGCTCTGTCCTTTTTCCTTCATTTACATATAAAAAAGAAAACGATAAGAGAGGCTTCGTCAATGACAATTGAAAAAATTGAGGAGTTTTGGAATCGTGCCCGAATTCCAACTCAACACAAACAGGACACAATCAGAAAACTGGAAAAACTCTTCTCACGATGGAAACAATTGAATAAAAATGCATCCCGCAAGACAGAAGTACAGGCTAAGAATGAGAGCATGTTCAAGGACTGTTTTCACGACCTCTTTGATATCGCTCATGCAACTGCCCTCGACATAATAAAAATGGAGGAAGATAAACAATTTCTCATTGCTCAGCGTGAAAAAGGCCGTCGTGGAACAATGTCTTTTGTTAATATTGTGCTACATCAGCGAACAAAGCGAACAAAGTCGAAAGCGAAAGGCAGAACAAAGCAAGAATTCATTGTTAGATTCTGTTATACTAGAGAGCAGCAGTTCATCGACGTTTGAGGAAGAGGAATCAGAACCTGAAGCTGTTCCTGGAACAAGTAGGCAGGAACTCCCTTTCAAGCGGGGAAGAAAAGAAGTCATCACGCCTTGTCTCACAGCAGTTCTAGATCGCTGTAAAGTATCTGATCGTGCTGTTACCATGATTATTGCGGAGACTGTGAAAAGTCTCAGCCATGGTATACCTGATGTTGCTGTGAATCGAGAGACCATCCGACTTGAACGAAAGAAGCAAAGAGAGGCACTCTCTATGACCATCATGAAAAACTTTAAGCCGAATGTATCTCTTACTGTATACTGGGATCGTAACTTATTACCGGAAATTACTGGAAAGAAAAAATTGATCGTCTTCCTGTCATAGTAACAGGTCAGGGAGTACATCAGCTTCTTGGCGTTCCAAGGCTCATATCTGGAACTGGGAAAGCACAAGCTGCAGCTGTCATTGAAGCTCTCCATAAGTGGGATATTGAAGAAAAGGTCCAAGCTATATCCTTCGATACAACTAGCTCCAATACTGGTCTAATGGCTGGGACTTGCGTTATTTTACAGCAGATGCTGAAACGTGACCTACTCCATCTGGCCTGCAGACATCATATCATCGAGCTTTTGGCTGCAGCAGCTTTTAAAGAATGCATGGGCCCCACATTAGCTACAAATGTCCAACTTTTTAAGGGATTTCAAGGAAAGTGGGACGACATTAATCCAAAGCGGTATGAAGACTCCACCACTGATGAAATTGCCACTTCTGCTGTCGCTGATGTAAAGGAAGGTCTCATTAGCTTCTGTAAATCTGCAATGGCTACAAAAATCCCGCGAGATGACTTAAGGAGCTACTTGAACTGGCATGTCTGTTTCTTGGTGCTGTATCCAATCGTGGTGTAGTTTTTCATGCTCCCGGAGCGACGCATCAGGCACGATGGATGTCAAAGGCAATCTATTCCTTAAAGATTTGGATGTTCAGATCACAATTTACGTTAACAAACCGTGAGGAAAGAGGACTTCGCGAATTTTGCATTTTTATTGTATGCATCTATGTGAAAGTTTGGACCACGTGCCCTTGCGCCATTAGTGCTCCCCAAAATGACCTTCATCTCCTACAGTCACTAATAAAGTATTCAAACATCCATCCACGCATTGCCATGGTAACTTCACAGAAGATGGCAGCTCATTTATGGTATTTGTCTGAAGAGCTGGTGGGTCTTGCTTTTTTCGATGACGATGTCCTCCCTGATATAAAAAATCGCATGGTCATATCTATGACTAGTGTTAATGGACAAGAGAACCCTCCAAAGCGTGTGGTTGTTGACCTGGATACTGTGAAAGAAAAAAGCTTGGAAAACTTTGTAACAGAAAACACAAAATCATTGTTCACGAAGCTGAACCTCCCAGATGAATTCTTGGAGAAAACTGCTGAGCAATGGGAAGAGGATACCCATTACCAGACTGCGAAAGAGACTGTAAAAACTCTAACTGTAATAAATGACTTAGCTGAACGTGGAGTTGCTCTCATCCAGGATTTTTCTGGGTACCTAACCAAAGATGAAGAACAACTCCAGTTTCTTCTCCAGGTTGTTGAAGACCATCACAAGCATTGCACATGGGGACAAAAGCATACCTTGAGTGGAAATAATGATTAATCATAATAATTATGCTAATGTCTGATGTTAATGTACTTTATCTTAATATTATGATAATGTCTTGTGCACTTCCTGCTAATGTAGGAACATAATAAATTGTTTAAATACATTTGGAAATTGTTTATATTCACACTTTCTGAGAATCTCGTATCCAATACTTCGAAGCCGTTGAGCGACCTCTAAATATTAAAATATCTCAATAAAACTTTGTACACAGTGTTTTTACATCATATGCATACTTTGATGGGATCAGAGCACGGAAACTTAAAAGTTGAAAAATAAGTGACACCCTAATATATATATATATATGTATGTATGTGTGTGTGTGTGTGTGTGTGTGTGTGTGTGTGTGTGTGTTAGGAGATAAGTATTTATATTAATAAGGATTGTGTGAATGATAATTATGAAATATTTAAGAGGTTGTTTATTTATTCATATATAACAAACGTTGGATGGGTACCGCACGTAAACATACTTTGCCTCATAATTCCATGGCTGATCCGAGTCATTGCAAAACTCCAAAACGGGCCTTAGATCAACCATGAGGAAAATGACAACGACGCACACATTCAGCGGGGTCCAGATAACGTTTCCGAGGTCTTCTTCCGACGTAATCTCCACCAGCTTCAGAAAAGAAAGAAAGAATCTTCGTGGATTAGAGATTACTAAGATGGAATATCTATATTTATTGTGAATGAATAAAGCCGCAATTTATACAACAACCTACATCATGTATAGAACCCTCACAATAGAAGGAATAAAGTGGTTGCTTAGGCAATGACTGCTAATATATATATATATATACTGTATGTAAAAATGAGCAATGAATAATTCCTATATTCTTATATTCACTCGTATAATTCTTTTATAATTCGTATATTTATATAAATCCTTATATTTATATAATCCTTATGTTTATATAATACTTGTATTTATATAATCCTTATCTTTACATAATACTTATATTTATATAATCCTTATATTCGTTATATTCATATAATACTTATATTTTTGTACATTTACATTCATATATTCATTTTTACATAGACACCAAAATCGCGTAAACGCTGACGCGAGTTTGAATAAATTTTTTATTTGCTTTCTATTTTTATAATTGGTGAATTATTTCTTTTTAAACTACTTAATCATTTTTTTTTTTAGCTTTAGCTTAATAATGTAATCTTGTTTATTCCCTGTATACATTCTATCTTCGATGTAAAAGATGAAGTCATGTCCTGCTTAACGTTTAATTTTGAATCTTAAGCATTTAATTTTTGCTCATGTGCATGTTTGCTTGTAATTCGTGATGGGAAGGCATATTTCAATTTCCATTTTTAGTTAACTCGGCAGATCATGATAGCATCAGATCTGTCAGTATGCGGTTTAAAATAAAAAATATGGCTTCCTCTTGCTTAGCAGTCTAAACCTCGCTACAGCTAAAATATTTGTTTTGTCTTTAAATATTTTGCAAAGTAAATCACCCTATAGAATAAAAAAAACAAAAACAGATCAGCATTAAATAATAATGATGTCAGTAAAAATTTCAGTATATAAACCCAGAAAATTTCTCCAATGTTCATTTTGACTTGGCTGATCTAACTTAGAGGCTGAGCATTAATTGTAACATGTTAGCAGTAAAACTACAGTAAGAAAGAAATCTTTGTCTTCTCCTTCGAGCCTTGCTCTCTTCAGAGAACTTTATTTTTCTCTATTTAAGACTATTTCCCGATACGTTACAAGAAGAATCGGGAAACTTTCAGAGAATTTAGTAAGCTCCACAGAATCCTCCGATCCACTACAAGAAGAATCGGGGAATCTTCAGAGAATTTAGTAAGTTCCACAGGATCCTCCGATCCACTACAAGAAGAAATCGGAGAGTAGTATAGAAGAAAACTACTGCGATTCCCGATACGATACCAGCTACTCCAGAGTAACAAAACCGTTGCTGCCACCTAACCAGAACCCTCTTCAACTTCGAACCGACCAAAGGCCATTTCCAGAGAAATCGGAGAGTAGTATAGAAGAAAACTACTGCGATTCCCGATACGATACCAGCTACTCCAGAGTAACAAAACCGTTGCTGCCACCTAACCAGAACCCTCTTCAACTTCGAACCGACCAAAGGCCATAGACGGAGGGGTTAACAACTGGCGACCTCTGCAACCAGGATTCTTCCAGTCTTCCAGACCCTGGAACGAGAACCAACATTCAGTTGATCGGCGTGTCACGACTTCCAGTTCTTCACATCCATCATTCGACCGGTCTGTCACGACTCGAAGTTTTCCACGCCTATTCTTCGTCTAGGAACAAGTGGCCAGCGGGACACGTCTTCAGGACACGTATTCAAGGATTTCTCCGTAGGAATCTTGTTAAGTACAGACCCTTTTTTCAAATTAATTACTAAACATTTGAGAAGTCAGTATAATTAACAATTAATAACACAGGCCTGCGATGGTTTTGTTATCCGAAATATTGTATCACTTATATAGTAATTTTTGCACGCTGATTCCGAAAGTAATATTCATTTTTCGCCATCACGTTCAGATTTTTCACAAAATGTCATATATCTTATTACATATGTAAGTAATTTTCATTAAAATTTACTCAATTAAATTTTGATTAAAAACTACTGCCTATAAATGTTCCAGATCAGAAGTGACGTCATAGCGTCTTCTTAACATTCGAGAAACGCACCGCACCGCTAGTATATAAGTTACTGACAAGCCACGAGATCAGTCTGTCTAGTGCGTGCGAGGTTATACTTCTTTATTATTCAGAAGTGCGCGGTGACTATATTTCTCTTTTGAAATTTGTTTATTTGTCGCTATGACAACCAGAGGGTGTGTAAATAGCCCAAACACTTTCTATTATATTTGTGGAAAATTTATTGTGAAAAAACAAAGGCGAGATATTACAGACTTCGTCAAGAAAGCATACTATGCGTATTTCGGAATGAAACTTGGGGATCAAGACAAATCATAGGCTCCACATAAAGTTTGCAGTGTTTATGTTGAACAACTTAGACTGTGGAGTAAAGGTAAAAAGGATTCTTTACCTTTTTGGATTCCAATGGTCAGGCGTGAGCCTAGAAATCACAGCAATGACTGCTGATATAACTTCATCTGATTCGGTGTCTGATGATGGAAACGATGATATTCATTGTTTTCAAACCGAAACATCTGGTGAACCCCAATTGTTTACACAAAGTGAACTTAATGATTCGGTAAGAGATTTGTGTCTCCCAAAGGATTCTTCAGAGATTTTGGGATCCAGACTTCGTGCAAAGAACTTGCTTTCTCCCGAGACGTCATTTTACTGGTACAGAAATCGAGAAAAAGAATCCATCCAATATTTTTATCAAGAAAATTCACTGGTATATTGCAACAATGTTTCGGAACTAATACTTAAGCTTGGCGCTGCAGTCTATGATCCAAATGAGTGGAGACTTTTCATTGATTCCTCCAAAAGAAGTCTAAAAGATGTTCTCCTTCACAACGGTAACTTGTATGCACCCGTTCCTGTGGCTCATTCGGTTCACTTGAAGGAAACGTACGAAAATCTTGAGTTTCTTCTAGCTAATGTTAAATACAAAGAAACGGTTGGCTACTTTGTGGAAACATAAAAGTGATTTGTATGTTGTTAGGTCAACAACCAGGTTATACGAAGTTTCCATGTTTTTGTGTGAATGGGATAGCAGAGTAAGAACTCAGCACTGGATAAAAAAGGAATGGCCACGCAGAGTCAACCTAACACCAGGTTCTAAAAACATTCAACGTGAAAGTTTGGTTGACACGAAGAAAGTCCTTTTACCTCCGCTTCACATAAAATTGGGCTTGATGAAGCAATTTGTTAATGCCTTGGACGAAGATGGAGATTGTTTTACGTATCTGTGTGGTAAATTCCCAACTCTTTCGGAAGCAAAATTGAAAGAAGAAATTTTCGTTGGTCCCCATATTAGAAAACTGACTTTGGATGAACACTTTGAAAGAACAATGAACAATCTTGAAAAAGAAGCGTGGATTGTTTTTAAGGATGTTATCAACAAATTTTTGGGGAACAACAAGGACCTAAATTACCAAAACATTGTGAACAACATGTTAAATAATTTCAAAGAGTTGGGTTGTAACGAGTTTAAAATTACATTTCTTACATTCACACTTGGATTACTTCCCTGAGAATCTCGGAGCACTCAGCGAAGAACAAGGAGAACGGTTTCACCAACTGCTGGATGTTGAAACGGAATACTCCAGAATTATTACATAAAAGAAAAGGAATAGCGCGTACATTCGAGACTAAAAGGCATAGATCTCACAAGCAAACAGGACAAATAAAGATGAATATGTAATTAACGTTAATAATATTCTTTCTTTTTAAAGTTGTTTGCATTTGTAATTAGTATAACAAAGCGAAATAGGTACCTAATGTAAATTGAAATAAATAATATTTATTTATGTTGTTGTTTTTTCCCTTCCAGTTTGCAGAAAATCCTTACGTGATAGAAAAAAAATGGACACCTTATTCGAAATCAGCGTAGTTGAATTATATAAAATCAGTTATTAGTAAGAACATAACTCTTACAAAGTTCTCATTCGCAGGCCTGTGTAATTAGTATCAAGCCAGAATCAACACAAAACAGTGAACACTCCATACACCAGTGATATATTTCTTTTTATGGAAACCGAGTTATTTCCACAATTATAATTAGCATAGAATAATTTTATTTAATGTACCAATCATAATATTACCGTACATTCACGTACATTCGAATGAAATTTTGTTTACATTTTTATTATTATTTTTACAATTTTTTTCAAATTTTTCCCTAGTTAGTCAAATTGTTGTGCATTAGTTGTGTATTTCTTAGGTAGAGTACAGTAGATAGGAACCCACTCCAATTTATAGCAGTTCAAGTCAGTCGGTTGCATCCAGATGGACAACCGCCCCAGAGAATAATAGACAGCTTATGCTAACAGAATCAGTTTAGTTCGGATTTCCGAAAAAAATAGGAAACCCACTGCAGTTTATAGCAGTTCAAGTCAGTCGGTTGCAGCCAGAGGGACAACCGCCCCAGAAATCAGCCCCCAGAGTAATCAGTTCCAGTTGTTGAATCCAGTAGGATCAACACAGTCATTTTCCAGTCAGTCAGTTTCAGTTCAACCAGATTCAGTGCAGTCATTTTAATTCAATCTTCTTCTTTTTTTGTTGTAAGAGGAAAGAAATTGACAGGTTTGTGTCTTTTTGCATGCAGTATTTGTGTACATAAATATATATAGGTGAATTACTGTATATATTTTATTGTTTGTAACAAAAACGGTTTCTGCAAAGTATATGGTAGATTTATAGAATTTTTAAAGTGAGTTCATACATTTCGAGTAATATGTCGAGGTCGACAGGCAAGGTTTGCATCTTCGTTTGGGACGACTTTATGAAGTGTTTATTTAAACCGAAATAGCTAATGTCACGCTTAAGCTTTTTCGTTTCAATACTGTTGTCTATACGGTATTAGGGATAAGTTTTCTTTTTTTCTTTGTTTCGCTTCGCCTTCCTCGTTCGTAAGTCCATTTTTCTTTTCCTTTGTCGTGTTTCGAAGAAAATGGATAGATTTAGGAAGACGGGATGGTCGGAAGCTTTCTGGACCCCGCGCGAAACCATCGATGACGCAGACGAAGTATGTTCGTATGTTTCGGAAACGCCTTCTTGGGCTCACGAAATGGTGCTTTTTGAAGAGAGCTCACAAATTTTCATGAAAACTTCTGTCAACAACCAAGCGGTTTTGGCTCTTGTTGACGACTGCTGTCAGGCGAATTACATTAAACAAGACGTATGCAAGAAGTTACTTAAGATGGCTACGGGAAATTTCGATTTGCGTTCTCGCTTGACCTGCATTGATGATGGATGGGAAGAATATAGTACCGTAAAAATTATTCTTCCTTTTGAGTCTGATTCAATCCCTTATCTGACCCCATTTGTGGTCATATCTGAAGGAGACTGGGATGGAAATTTAATCCTGGGGATGAATTTCTTTATTACGCACGATTTCTATGTGGCAGATAGAGAAGCAGGCCTAATTCGAGGAGAGAACCCACATTTCGAGTATGTTTGTCCCCCGTACTCTTCGCTCTTTTCGACTGAGGGTGAAAGAATTGTTTCAGAGAGCCCGAATGACTCCTTGGAACCAGTTCAAAATAAAGAGGAACTGCTATTAGACGGGGAAGATTCTTCATCAATCGTTAATTGTTCCGTTCCAATTCCGGCGAACGAGGAACTAGAAAGCCAACATACCTTTGGTAATTTTGAGCAAGAAGACTCGAATGTCTTCACAGTAGACCCCTGTGACTCCATCGAGAACGAGTCACCCATTTCGGTTACAGTTAGGCAGGAACTTGAAGTTCCCAGAATTTCGGTTATTCCAAATAAATCTGAAAACTCATCTCCTTTGAGTTCCGGGTTGGTCATTTCGCTTGAATCCCTATTTAAGGAAGATGACTTGATTCTGTTTTCAAAGGTAGAGGATTTTCCACCCAATTCCGAGACTAAGCCTACAGGTGCCGGGAGCGAATTCGAACCTACTCCGCCGTCGGAAGTTGTTTGTACGGAAGGGCAAGCACGAAATACACTTGTCCATCCAGTTAGTTTGTGTAGCATGCACGATACGCTGGGTGTCCTCAGTACGACGATGGAAGTGCCCTATGAAGAGGCTGTCTCAAACCCCACGACGGAAGCACTCTATGAAGAAACTGTCCCAGACGTCACGAGGGAAGTTCTGGATGAGGGGAATTTTCCGGCGAATCCCCCTTCTGCAAATTTACGTGAAGTCACGGAGAACTCACCTATGTCCCTCGGACATGATGCAAGCTCGGCTTATGACCTCGAGTCTCATTGTCTTAATGAGGTTCAAATCCTGCCACGAGCCAACAACGCGTCTTTGACGAATTCGGAAAAACATTGCCACTCTTCTCTTCCCACCAAAGGGAGTGATGCATCTTTGCATCGCTCTACAGGACAACGTTCATTCGATTCTGTTCTTTCTAATCAAACGGTTTGGAAATCGAAATTTTGCAGTACCATTTCAGACACCTGCAGAAAGTCTTCTCTTTCTCCTACTAAACAGAAGACTTATCTTCTTCCTGTTTCCCGTCCGATGAAACAGAATACTAATTTTTCTCCTGTCTCCTTGTTGGTCCTTCCTCAGGTCAAACCACAGGTCGAGAACCTCGGCATTAACCATAACCTTCCTTCTCCTCCTCTAAATGTTCCTTCTACTACCATAAAATAGTTTTTGGGAATACTTATGTTCAGAATTCATCTGCTTTCTTCGTTCTTGTCATCTTAATCTGTGTTTCAAGTCCATTCTTACCCTTCTTTATCCGTATTATCTCGCAGCCCGATAGGCCACCGCCCTTCAAGGCTATCTCCAAGATTTGCCCCACTCGTTCAGACTCCTGCCTGTTCCTGAATATTCGATTGGTCACAATTTTCTGGAGCCATCTGCAACTTTGATTTCAGAAACGGAACTTCCATTACTAAGGTCACTCTCGTAGCTCCAAAAGGACCGAATACACGAGACGAAGAACAGTAATTATAACGTCGGTTTACACCAATTACAAAGTGTTTCTTTAACCGTACATCCAGTTCCAGAGCTACCACCACACGTACTCTATATAAATGTTAGGCGATACCCGTGCAATAATGTCCTACCTTTCACTGCACAATACCTTGAAATTTTATACCTTCCACGCTATAGAGTTTAGTCAACTCCAAAGGTCTAAAAAAGTTCTCAAACGACCCATATTCGTTCTAAACCTTGCAGAAATCGTATCAATTTCACTTAAGTACTTTTCCAATAATTCATTGAAATTCATTCCTCTCAAATTTTTTCTCATAAAGTTGATAAAAATCGCGTTTGATTTAAAAGTGTATGCACACGGTGAACTTAGACCAGTGTAAAAAAGTAGACCTAGACAAATCAGACTGCAAGTGCTCAAAGACACACAAGTGACCGTTAATTATAAGTGTTCATTAGTGCATAAGTATCGATTTTAGTGTAAAATTTAACTGATAAATATAGCGGATTTAGTACGAAGTAGATGTATTTTATTTAACTATTTCTTTTGTCCTTATGTAACATTAGATCCAACTACTTCTTTAACTATTCTTTGTCTCCATATAACACTACATCCAACTGCTTTTGTTTGAGAGAATATTCAAACTAACCCCCTAGTTCCAACTCCGGGAGGGGAGCCATGAGGAGGTTTTCAACAGGAGAATAATTTTCTTTTTAAATTTCGTCTAAATTAACGTATTAATCCTTTTATTCTGTTTGCATAAATTAAAGTATTAATCTTTGAATTTTTAATATTTTATAACTCGCCTCGATGACCCAGTGGATCATCTGGCCTCTTTCTTAACCCTAACGACTCCAATGTGCCAAATCTATAATCTTAAACAGAGATTCCTAAATTCTAAATGTTCTTTTCGTCTAATATAAATCACATAAACGAGTTAAGTGTAGAACCAAAATTATATAAATGCCTTTGCTAATATCATTGTTAGACAACCTTTGCAACCTTAAGAATCTTTTGTAAACGTGGCACCATGGGAGTTTCTCCAGGCAGGCCCCCTCAGAGGTCCAGAGAGGCCCCGGCCACTTCCAGCTTTTGAGGCCCATAGATAAACCCAATTATTACTTTCAGTGTAAAACATTATATTCAAACCTGAAAGTTTCTAAATTTGAGGCCCCCTTTAAGCTTGAGGCCCAGGCCAAATGGCCCTCCTAACCCCCCCTCTGATAGGCCCTGTCTCCAGGGCAAAGTGCAAACACTATGAGAGGGCAGTTGAAGCCTCACCCCTCTTGCGAGTGCGTGCCTCACCTTTGGGCGGCCGGTTCGGCTCAGGTCTTCGGTTCGTTAATAACTCTCTAAGCAAGTGCCGTGTTAAGGATTTCATTTTCTAATTACTGTGCATTGTAACTTAACCACCTCAACTCACGTGTTGTATATAAATATGTATTATAAAAACCATCAGTTATCATCTAGTTAGAATTAGTTAGGATGTTATATTATTGTATTAATATCATTCTAGAGAGAAGAGTCCTGTAAAATGAACGATGAATATTTCCTATATTCTTATATTCATTTGTATAATTCTTTTATAATTCATATATTTATATAAATCCTTATATTTATATAATCCTTATGTTTATATAATCCTTGTATTTATATAATCCTTGTATTTATATAATCCTTGTATTTATATAATCCTTATTTTTATATAATCCTTATATTTATATAATCCTCATATTTATTTTATTCATATAATACTTATGTTTGTATATTTATATTCACATATTCATTTTTACAGAGACCAAAATCGCATAAACGCTGACGCGAGTTTGAATAAGTTTTTGATTTGCTTTCTATTTGTATAATTGGTGAATTATTTCTTTTTAAACTATTTAATCATTTCCTTAGATTTAGCTTAATAATGTAATCTTCTTTATTCCCTGTATACGTTCTCTTTTCGTTGTAAAAGATGAAGTCATGTCCTGCTTAACGTTTAATTTTGAATCTTAAGCATTTAATGTTTGCTCATGTGCATGTTTGTTTGTAATTCGTGATGGGAAGGCATATTTCAATTTCCATTTTTAGTTAACTCGGCAGATCATGATAACATCAGATTTGTCAGTATGCGGTTTAAAATAAAAATATGGCTTCCTCTTGTTTGGCAGTCTAGACCTTGCTACAGCTAAAATATTTGTTTTGTCTTTAAATATTTTGCAGCGTAAATCAGCCTATTGAGAATAAAAAACAAAAACAGATCAGCATTAAATAATAATGATGTCAGTAAAAATTTCAGTATATAAACCCACAAAATTTCTCCACTGTTCATTCTGATTTGGCTGATCTAACTTAGAGGCTGAGCATTACTTGTAACATTTTAGCAGTAAAACTCAGTAAGAAAGAAATCTTTGTCTTCTCCTTCGAGCCTTGCTCTCTTCAGAGAACTTAGTCTTAAATAGAGAAAAATAATTTCCCGATACGTTACAAGAATCGGGGAACCTTCAGAGAATTTAGTAAGCTCCACAGAATCCTCCGATCCACTACAAGAAGAAATCAGAGAGTAGTATAGAAGAAAACTACTGCGATTCCATATATATACCTTACAACCTTACAAAGGTTCCACGTGATGATTTCTCATTTCGCGAAGGTCAAGCGTGTCACCCCTCCTCTCGAGTTGGCCTGGTGAAGTAGTGAGTTGGATTCTTGCGCTCTCCACCTCACATAGCCAGGTACGCCCGGCTCATCGGGGATTGTTCTGAGCCAGGCGTCAAGTCTTCTTTTGAAGATTTCCACTGCAACTCCCTTCGTGTTTCTTAGGTCTTTGGGCAGCTGATTAAATAGTTTTGGTTCTCTCACTACAAAACTATTTTCTTTCAGGGTTAAGGATGTTCCCTGTCTCGCCTTCAATTTGGGAATACGACACAGTCTACCGTTTCTACCTTCCACTGTTGTTTGGGGAGTTATGGGATTCAGAGTAAGATTAGGGACTAGTTTCTCCATTATTTTCCAAGTGTAAATAATGGTGTATCTCTCTCTTCTCCTTTCCAGTGAATATAGGTCTAGTTCTCGTAACCTTTCCCAGTAATTTAGTTCTTTGCACCCATTGATCTTGGCTGTGAAACTTCTTTGAATCCCCTCCAGCTGTCTAATGTCTTCTTTTTTTATGGGGATGTTAGGACCGAGCAGTATTCCAGTTTGGGTATTATCAGGGTTTTCAGTAGGGTGATCATTACATTCCTATCCCTTCGTTTAAAAGTTCTCAATATCTGACCGTTATTCTCTTTGCTCTGTTTACTGCTATCTTATTTTGTGTTTCAAATTTCGCATCATCTGTCATTACAACCCCTAAATCTTTTGCTCTGGAATTTCTCTGGACTTCCTGTCCATTTGGGGTATAATATTCCATGGACTTTAGGTCTTCTCTTTTTCCGTACCGTAATAGCTGAAATTTCTCGATGTTAAACTTCATATTGTTGTCTTCCGTCCACTTGTAAATTTTGTTTATGTCGGTTTGTAGAGATCCTATGTCTTCTGGTTTTCGTATTTTTCTACTGATCTTTGTGTCATCTGCAAAGGATGTTACTGTGCTGTCTCTGGTAACGTCCTCATCTATGTCAGTTAGCATGATTATGAAGAGTAGTGGAGCTAATACCGTTCCTTGTGGTACTGAGCTGAGGACCTCTGATTCTGATGAAGATACTCCTTGTACTGTAACGACTTGCCTCCGCTCACTAAGGAAATTATATATCCATTTCCCTACTTTTCCTGTTATTCCCGTATATTTCAGTTTATGTATTATGATTCCATGGTCACACTTGTCGAACGCTTTAGCAAAGTCTGTGTATAGTACATCATAGTTTTCATTACTTTCAAGTGAATCAATAATGTTGTTGTAGTGTTCCATTAGTTGTGACAGGCATGATCTGCCTGACCGAAACCCGTGTTGGTTATCATTGAATTTTTTCTGAGTTTCCAAAAAGTCATAGATTTTCTGTCTAACAATTCTTTCAAATATTTTGGTGAGATGAGATGTAAGCGACACTGGCCTATAGTTTTTGGCCTCGGATCGATCTCCTCCTTTATATATTGGAACTATGTTCGCGCTCTTCAGGATGCCCGGTATTTCTCCCGTGTTTAATGATCGTCTCCATATCCAGTATAGGGGCTCAGCGATTGCATTCTTGCAGTTTTTGATCAGTGTGGCATTCCATTTATCCGGTCCTGCCGCTGAGTGTGTTTTTAGTTTCCCTATGACTTGTGCAATATCCTCCGTCGTAAAGTCGAAATCCGTTATACTTTCCCCTTGTGGTTCTTCTTCAAAGAACGCGTTTCTATCGCATATCAGTTTGTCAGTTTTTGGGATACTGAAAGATGATTCATACTGAGCTTTTAGTGTTTCAGCTACTTCTGTTAGATCATCAGATAAATCACTGTTCTCATTTTTTAAAGGCCCGATAGTCGCATAGTTTTTCGACTTTCTTTTTGCGAAATTATAGAAGTACTTTGAGTTAGCCTTTATCGCTTCTATAGCGTCATCTTCTTTTTCTGTATGCTTCTCGATTAGTTCCTGTATGACGACATCGATACTTTGCAGTTTATCATTTAATATTTTTCTGATGTTATCTTTACAATTACTTAATTTTGCAGTCACTCTTTTTCTCTTTCGGAACAATGCCCTCTTTTGTCTTTCGAACCTGCTTCTCTTTCCTCTTTGTTGTATCGTTGGGACGTGTTTTTCCACAATTTCTAACGTCTTCTCCTCTAACGTCATTAGCATCTCTTCCGTTGTCTTGGCCTCGAAAATGGTTTTCCAATTTATTACTTCCATGCTGGATGTCACCTCTTCCCAGTTTATAGCTTTGGAGTGAAAATTAAAAATTTTGAATATATATATATATATATATATATTTTTTTTTTCTCGTGGGAAAACATTGAAACTCTTAATCGGATATGAAATGCATGCATTTATTTATGGGAATAGGAAATATTCAAACTGTTTCCTATTCAGTTGAAAGCACGTTAATGTAATGTAACTAATTAATTTTACTTAATTAATATAATTCACAGTGGTCGAGACTTCAAAAACTTACCTGTTTGGTATTTGGAGCAGTCGCTAAACCGTTCACCACGAGAGAATCTTTGAAAAACGAATCATAAGTTATAGCTAAAAAACAGCTCGAAATTTCGGACAGAATGAAGCCGTCGATGACTTTGCTCAGCAAAGATTCACCGTCCGAAAACAGCATCCAGTTCGACGACGGATCCGTTGGATGAATGGCACTCCCGGAAACGTTATCCCTGGTCATGAAGTCATGGGTACTGGACGGAAGGACCTCATTCGTCACGTTCCCTTCAGGGGTTTGAGATTGTGGAGTAATGTTTGAAGTCTGAGCCACAATGAATCGATTGAACAACACAAACAGTTCAGTTGTAAATAAGCACAAACATATCATTTTCATTATTTTTGTAATTGTTACAACGATTAAATATACACTTATTTGCCGATAAAATTCTTGGATCCGCTTTATTATTTTAACTGAAGAGAGAAACAAGGGGAACGATCATCTATAGGAAATTTAAGTGACTTCATATACAAACTGAATATGAATAATTATAATTTATGTGGGTTTTTTGAATGCAAATATAAAGTAACTAGTTGTTTTTGCAGAGTATATATATATATATATATATATATATATATACAAATATGGCGGTTTAAGGGTGGTAGAAAAATACACAGATAAGAGATGGAGTTATAAAACTTCATCTCTTATCTCTTAATGTCATACGACATTTTGTAATCAGTTTTTATGCCGAACCAACTCGCCTGCATGTGGGCCACACTATAAGCAGTTTGAAACTGCTTTATATCTGAATGATGTTCAAATATTTTCAGAAAGAATGTTGGAAGTTGAAATAAAATTCGCCTTTTATATATCTCCTAAAATAAAAATCTTAAAAAATTAATCTCATACACGACATGAAGACCTTCTAGACCTGTCATCCTATTCACGTTTTAACGTTCGCGACATTTCTAAAATCTTAAATCATTTTGAAACGCCTTGACATCGTGTCAAAAGAAAGACTGATTTCTCTTAACTAATAACCAATTCCAAAAAGAAATAATACGACATTTCACTTATGAGGATATGATGAGTGTTCGAAAATATATCTTTTGAAATAGAAACTTTTTTAACTTCTTATCTGCATTTACTCTCAGATTTGTATTAATTAATCTATAACTTTATGAAGTTACAGAAGAACTTCATTTCGTTCCCTTGTTCAGTAAATTATATATATATATATATATATATACAGGGTGGGTACAAAAAAAGTGACCCCTTAGAGGTAAACTGTCATATTAAAAAAAGTAAGGGGACTAGAGCTCCCAAACTTCAGATGCTTACCTTAGCATGTTGTTCGTCTTAATTGAGAAGTTGCTCGATGTGTTCCCCTTTCTGCTCAACGCAGGCCTCCAAACGTGGACGCCACTGATCAATACACCTGTTTACATATCGTTGAGACACCTTCACCCAGTGAGCAGAATTCTTTCGCGTAGTTCATCTACGTCTCTTATATTGGTACCAGGTATGTAAACTTTGGACTTCAGGGCTTCCCAAACATCGCAATTTAGTGGTGAAAGATCGGGGCTACTAGCCGGCGACATATTGGGTTCGATAAAATCCGGTGTTTCGTTCTCAAGGAATGTGACAGTTTGACGTGCTCTGTGAGCAGGGGCTCCATCTTGTTGGAAAGTATATCTTTCACCACTAATTCGTCGAATATCAGTTAGATAGATTGGTAAAACATTTGAACAGTAATAGTCCGCGTTAATTTTTTCCTTTCTTTTGATAAATACAATCCTGTTTTTCCCTAATTTTGACACACAAGTACCTATCATAATGCTTGGAGAGAATTTCGAGGTTTCTTTTTAAGTTTTTTGAAGGTAGATCTCGTTTTTTATGGACGTTCCCATATAAGCGATGATTCTGATGGTTTATTGTGGGCCGTAGATAAAAAAGTTTCTCATCAGAAAACCATATTCGTCTTTCAGATTGCTGGTCGAATCGACGTAGCAGGCTCCTAGAGCAAGCAAGACGTTTGTTCTTGTTTGCATCAGTTAGGAGCTGAAATGAAACACGTTTGTAGGCACGTAGATTCAGGTCCTTCTTGGTGATGTTTCTAACACTCTCTCGATTTATTCCGGTCCTTTTTACGATTTCTCTTGGAGAAAGGTGACTCCCAGGCTGATTCTCCTGACTTGAAATCGAATCTTGAACCAAGCTTATATTTTCTTCTGTTCTGGCACTACGTGGTCTCCCACTCCCTTTTCGTCTGTCAATCTCACCACTTTCATCAATCTTGCGAATTAATCTTTTTTGACCTGACAAGGTCCAAGGTTTATCTGGAACTCTTGTACAAGACCTTTTGCACCCCATCCTTTTATGAGCATTAGCTGTCAGGACCTAGACCGCAAAATCTGAAAAAAACATAAAGCAAATATTGACTAGATACATCAAATGGAAATAACAACACGTGTTTTGAGTTAACCAATCATCAATGAAAGATTTGTGCAATGATTAATTTTCAGGACACCAAAAATTAGACAAAATTCCAGGGGTTCACTTTTATGTACCCACCCGATATATATATATACATTCAACTGCAAAGAACACGCAGTATAAATAACGTAAAGAACGACGCTTGTATAGGAGATATTCCGCGCAAGACGAGAGAGAGAAAACGGAACAAATGAAAAAATGAAGTACCACCTGGGAATCGAACCCGGGATCTTCCGATTGCCGGTCAGACGCGATACCATTACACCATGGACTCCACTCTTCCAAATGCCGTAATTCTTCTACATACTCGCAGAAACCAATGCCCCAAGGGGGCACCTCCCGCATGCCGTAACATTATATACATTCAACTGCAAAGAACACGCAGTATAAATAACGTAAAGAACGACGCTTGTATAGGAGATATTCCGCGCAAGACGAGAGAGAGAAAACGGAACAAATGAAAAAATGAAGTACCACCTGGGAATCGAACCCGGGATCTTCCGATTGCCGGTCAGACGCGATACCATTACACCATGGACTCCACTCTTCCAAATGCCGTAATTCTTCTACATACTCGCAGAAACCAATGCCCCAAGGGGGCACCTCCCGCATGCCGTAACATTATATACATTCAACTGCAAAGAACACGCAGTATAATAACCTATATATATAGGCCGTAACCTTTTATGTACTTCAGTGTTCCTGAGGATGTCATTAGACGAAAGCGCTTGAGCACCTTTTTGTGTTTCCTTTCCTTCGTGGTTTTATCATAAATATTTTTCACGTGTTTACTTTCGTGAAATAATTTTCATATATATATATATATACACATATGTGTGTGTGTGTGTGTGTGTATATGCCAAATTGTATGTCCCCTCTGTCATATAACCCTGACTATTAGTATGGAGAAAAAACAAAAAAAAAAGTGCGCTCATCTTACGTAAATATCATCCTTGCGTCCATTTCTTAGTGTTTCTTTTAATCGGTGAATATGTTACGACCAAACATCGAAATCCCTCAGTGAGCGAAAAAAAACAGCCACAACGCATTGTGGATGCACCTAAGTGACCACACACCGATGTTAGATATTTTTTCGCTTCATGGCCGTTCTCAAACAACCACAACGCGTTGTGGACGAATCGGATATGACTACAACGCGTTGTGGACGATTTGAAAATTATTGAATGCCCGGTTAAGTTAATTGAATGCTCGGTTTGGTCAACTGTACGCCCTTGACGATTGGCTAGGTTAAGTCGTGATATTTTCTTTAAAACTAACGAAAATATCACGGCTTAACCTAACCATTTGTCAAGGGCGTACAATTAACCTAACCGGGCATTCAGCTAACCTAACCGGGCACTCAGTTGACCTAACCGGGCCCTCAGTTGCCCTGACCAGTTGGTTAATTTTTACATTTACGTCTCATTCTAAAGTTGCTTAAAATTAATCGAAACCTACGGGAAATTTATTGATAATAATTTTTTAAAGGATTTTATCTTTTTTCTATCATAACTGCTTAACTTTGCTTTTTAATCGGTGAATACGTCGTGTTTATAGCATTTCAATATACGTCGTGTTTAAAGAAAGATTGATGAAAGACATCGGTGGGTGGTCGTTTCAAATATCCGAATCGTCCACAACGCGTTGTGGTCATATCCGAATCGTCCACAACGCGTTGCGGTTGTTTGAGAACGGCCATGAAGCGAAAAAATATCTAACATCGGTGTGTGGTCACTTAGGTGCATCCACAACGCGTTGTGGCTGTTTTTTTTCGCTCACTGAGCGATTTCGATGTTTGGGCGTAACCTATACAATGGGGTGGCCCACTTTTCAATTTTTTTTTAAAAGTATAGGTTATCGTAGTTTTTCCCATTATTTGGCACTATACTAGCACATTGGTACCAATTTTACAAAAATTGATCAATATTTAGGGGTCTCGCATCGACCTTGAAATTACGAGTTTTTTTTTAAATGCAGTACTATTTAACCTTTTACTGAATCAAGATAAATCATTAAGTAGGTATGTTTTCTGAATCCTCTTGATGAGAGAAGTCGTTTGGTGTGCCTTCCAATGTCATACGACTAACGGTTTAAAAGTTGTGCCTGTATACAGGTAATACCAATGTGCTAGTATAGTGCCAAATAATGGGAAAAACCACGATCACCTATACTTTTAAAAAAAATCAGCAAATAGCAGACAAATAAGGAAGAAAGAAACAATAACTTAAACAATCACTTTTGCATTGTATTGACCACTATCACACGTCACTGGCTGCAACGTTGTCCCTCTGTGCTATGTCATCGTGGTGAGTGATAACTTCTTGAAGTCGCCGAGCTCTTTCCGGTTCTTTTCCACCACTTGCAGAAGATCCTGCAGCTGTGCCTCGTCCTTTGTGACCGTGTTCGCATAGTCTTGTATCAGTTGGACTCCTCTTTCAGCGACGTCATTGGTGACCTGGAGATTAGAGATCACATCCTTCAGACAACAAAAGTCCTCGTTCTCGTCCCACTTATCAGTTGGCAGGGTGAGCCACGAAGACCCATACATCTTCAGACCTGCAAATAAGAACCAGGAGGACTCGTCGATCAGGTCGGGGAGTAGCGTCATCTCGTCGACTGAGACGTTCTCGTATGTGAAGTCTTTGGGTACAGGGAGGTGGGACAGCTTCTCTGCCATCTGTTGCTTCACAGTGCCATCCACCTTGTTGCTGCATAGAGCGAAGATGACGGTCTGAGGCCTCAGATACCAGAAGTGCCGCCTCATCACTGCCGGTGACGCTTCTGCCACCTCGCGGTCCACTGCCCTATACCTCAGAAAACGCTGGTATAGTACCAGGTCATTCAACGGCGCATCAGCTGCTACAGGGGCCGCCAACCAAGCTGGTACGTACAGAAGAGCGATGAACACCACGATCCTGTGCAGTTTGTCGACCAGCTCGGCGTCGAGCTCCAGCTGCCTACTGAACATCAGCAGTTTTGTGTAGTAGATGACCTGAAACAGAATAGGCACCATTGTAAGTAAGACAGGTTTATTGTTACCAATTACTTTGTTTGCGTTATAATGAAATGTTTATCTTTGAATAACATTTAAACTTATCTCTAGATTATTTTTGTTTGAAAATACTAACTTTAGCCATCCATCTTGGGCGCATGAGGTGAATGCCACGGCGTGGTTGTGTCCCGAGTACCAGGAGCGTGATCTCTGCCACTTCCCGGTAATCGTCTCTGACGAAACCAGAAGATGTGCTCAGGAAGCTGACCGCCGCGTCCCGGAGTTCTATTAGCCACGTACTCTCCGCCAGATTCTCGACCTGCAGCTTGCAGTAGGTCGAGAGATCGAGCTCGTCCCATCTTCAAAAATAATAAACAAAAAAATTGTGTGAGAAAACTCTGAAGTTCCGGTTTGGCTTGCTGTTTTATAAACTAGTGGAATATCATGTGTGTCCTAACTTTACCTTGCACAAAAAATGAACTAACCTTCTCTTCAATTGCTGAAACAAAGGATCAGTTGGTGCCGTAGTCCTTCCGAGCAGGGTGACGGCTACTGCCCCCACGATAAGCTCTAGGACGTGATGACGGCATCCCAGCTGGAGTAGCAGTCGCCCGAGCATGTTTTCCAGCCGGACAACTGCACCCTGCACCCTCCCCGTGTTGGTGGAAGTGGTGTCGAAGCAGAGTCCGATGACGCTCTCCTCACATCCCCAATCTTCGAGAGCATGTATAGTTTCCCGCGCCTGCGACAGTCCGGTGCCGTCAGCAACAGCTGGGACTGACAGCAACTTTCCTTCTGCGCAATGAGGAGCCCCAGAGATGAGAATTGCTTGGCGGTGCTCCGCCGTTCCAAGGAAGTTCTGAAACACATGCCATATATTTCAATTTCATGGTTGTAAAGTAACCTATTTTTTTTCACATTCAGTTCTCTTTTTAATTGACATAATGCTTCATGAATCTCATTACTAAATTGATAGCTATGAAAACTTAATCAACTGATCTTGACCATTTTGCCATCCCAGTGGACAACAGTGTGCCTCGGTGGCGTGAAGGAGTCCTTCACAGCCGTCGCCACTTCACGGCGATGTGACACTCTTCCCCGGCGAGCCGTTTCTTTCGAGATGCTGAACTGATTGAGGTCTGCTGGTGGATCCGCCGAACGTGTGATAGCAGCCACAATGCTTACTACCTATGTAGAGAATGGAAAGTGGAAAGGAAACTGTCAAGAATACATGTGGGTTACGGGACACTTTAAAACTGACGCTATCGATGAATACTATACACAATACGCACCTGATTATTGGACATGCGGAAACGATCAGCCACTTCCATGACAGCAGGTGCATTAAGGATGCGGCGAGGAAGATTGACAGACACACTTGGTTCTTTCGGCAGGGGGAACGCTAGTTCTGTCTCCGACTCTCCTGACATGCCACTATCATCATTCTCCATGGCCTCATCTCCGGTTTCGTATGCACACTTTGAGGTTTGCGGCTCCTGGCGAGGACGTTTTCTTCCTTCCTGTAAGCTTTCGTTTTACAGCGAAAACTTTATCGTTCCCGCTCATCGTTGCCACCCGAGGACCACGTTGATCGAGGTAGAAGTCAATGTCTTCTTTCTTGTCCTTGTCGGACAGCAGTCGATTCTTCTTTATATCTTCGACAGCGTCAGATGCTCCGATATCCCACAGCTTGTCCACACTGTCCGAAAACTTCTGCCGTTTTCCTCCGGCGTCAGTTTCTCGTTTTCTGCTCTTTTGGAGTAAGTGCCACTCTTTCCACAATGCCTCTAGCTTCCGTTCGCAGTTGAGCTTTGTGATTGTTTTAATGCGGGCCATGTTCCAAAACTTTAAGACGTTATTTACGGTTTCTTTGAATGCGTCTTTCCTGTTAGCAGTGTACTGGATAACACTGAAGAAGTATTGCAAAACCTGCCGTGTTGTTAGCAATTTGCCACCGCTGATGGAGGACGACGGTTGGCCAACTAAAAAAATTTCCAAGGCCGATCTTAGAGAAGGTAGCGATGTTATTTTCGCCTTTCCTTTTGATGACTCTCTATTTTTAGCTTCAAGAGTTCTTCCAGTTATGGTTGCCATCGATTTGTCCATGACAAAGGATGAGGAACTCAGACAGAATTTCAAAATGTTATGATCTGCAAAAAAAGAAATAGGTTAGGTACCTGGCACAGGCATAGTGCATTTTCTAATTACCTATATACATTATACATTCCGCCCGGGTATGGTGACTCATTTTTTTGAAAAGTATAGGTGATCGTGGTTTTTCCCATTATTTGGCACTATACTAGCACATTGGTATTACCTGTATACAGGCACAACCTTTAAACCGTTAGTCGTATGACATTGGCAGGCACACCAAACGACTTCTCTCATTAAGAGGATTCAGAAAACATCCCTACTTAATGATTTATCTTGATTCAGTAAAAAGTTAAAACGTACGCATTTTTTAAAAAACTAGTAATTTCAAGGTCGATGCGAGACCCCTAAATATTGATCAAGTTTTGTAAAAATGGTACCAATGTGCTAGTATAGTGCCAAATAATGGGAAAAACCACGATCACCTATACTTTTCAAAAAAAATTGAAAAGTGGGCCACCCTACTATACAAGTTTAAATTTCAGTGAATTATGAAGCACAGTAGTATGACGGCAAAATGGGAGAGTGCAATTGCAACGCATTGTTGATCACTGTTGCAAAGGGGGAGGAGGGTTGGCACCCGTGGGGGGATATGCAAGCAAAGGAAGGGGGTTTATCCCCAAGCTGCAGGAAGTGGGGAGAGGGGGTTGAAGGGAAGCCCGGGAGAATGACCTCCCCCAAAATGGGTACCCTAACCTGACCTAGGACGGTAACCTAAGAGAGAGGAGAGAGGAGGAGAGAGAAGAGATCTTTTCGCAGGCATGTCTCGTCGCATACTGGAGCTCTTGACCTCAGTTGGTCTAAAGCAGTGGTTCTTAACCAGGGGGGCGCGCCCCCCTAGAAACAGGAATTTTTCTAATTGTATTTGTTATTCTCTTAACGAGAGCATGGGCTAATATTGAGAAGTTATTGAGAATGTTATTTTGATTGAAGTGGGGCGTGGAGGGAAGGACCAATTCCTAGAGGGGGCATGGTAGTAAAAAGGTTAAGAACCACTGGTCTAAAGTCTTAATCAGCCAGTTGGCTTGTTTAGAAGACAGTATATATACACATTTATATTTATTTATCCGAGAAAATCCATAAGAATAGTTACCAGATTGCGCTATTCATTTAATTTGCATATATTTAATGGAGAGGAGATGTTCTCCGTATAATGAAGTTCTTGACAGCACCAGTCGGCTTAGAAGTCAATGCAAATTTATATAACTTTTGTAGTGCCGTTAATTTTGGCGTAGAATAATCAAATAATATGATTTATACATACTTTGAATAATAAAACACAACTACGGCATTCTGTTTATTTAGTCACAAAACGAGTTATTTAACATGGAATCAATTATTTAATATACATTTATTCGAAATATATAGGAGGTAAATACACAGGGTGTTTATAAAGTCCCTATCTATTTCAGTGAGAACGTAGCAAAAAGGGTAAAATTCAATGACAATATAATAGAAGGCATACATTTAATGAATACTTAAGCATATTATTCTACATGAGCACCATCAGTATCTCTACAGAGTTCGAATCTGTCAGCAGCATTGCGGAGCACATTTTGGAGCATGACAGGGGTTATTTTTGTAACTGCAGTTACAATACGAGCTCGTAAATGTCCCAGCTTTATTCAGATGGCATTTTAAACACCGTCGTCTTTCAACAAGATGGGGCACCTAGTCATTACGCAAACATTGTTCGGGAGTACATAAATGAACGATTTCCAAATCGGTGCATCGGACGTGGAGGCAACAGGCCCTGGGCGGCTCGATCTTCTGACCTAACGCCCTTAGATTTCTTTGCATGGGGCTTTATCAAACCAAACGTCTATCAAACGAGGGTTACAGATCTGCAAGATTTACGTGCTCGTATCGTAAGAGCAGTTACAAAAATAACTCCTGTCATGCTCCAAAATGTGTTCCGCAATGCTGCTGACAGATTCGAATTCTGTAGAGATACTGATGGTGCACATGTAGAATCATATGCTTAAGTATTCATTAAATGTATGCCTTCTCTTATACTGTTATTGAATTTTACCTTTTTTGCTACGTTTTCATTGAAATATCATAGATAGGGACTTTATAAACACCCTGTACAATAAAAATAATAATAGTAGAAGAAATCTATATGCACCAAAAAATAGACACTTTAAGTGAGGAATATATATATATATATATATATATATATATATATATATATATATATACACGATCATAAATAATAATACTACAGTAGAAATCTATATAAGGGGTTCCAAAAAACCTTAGCCCCCCATTTGCAGCTTACATGTTTACTTATATTGAAATAGTTTTTAGTGATTATGAAAATATATAAAATTATTTATTTATTGCAGGTATTAAAATTACTCTAGCTGATAAAGTGATAATATAATGGCTTCTCAATTAATTGGTGATTCGGAGAGGCAACGTGTCATAGATCGCATACGAGCAATAACATTTCGGGAAGCTCGTGATGCTGGAGCCACCTTTATAACACGTTCATGGGTTGCCAAAAAGTTGCGAAGAAGTGAGGACTTCGTCAAAAGAAATTGGAATAAAACTTTGGATGAATGTGAAATGGATACAACCAAATCTGGGCGCCCAAATTTGCCACTCTCTCAGGAAACAAAGGACATCATTGAAAGCGGTACGCGTAAGCGGAAAAACAGTTGTGCTAAACTTTCTAGAGAGATCGAAGTGTTGAGAGGAAAGATCGTTAGGTGAGATCATTCGACTGTACCGTCATAGGCAAGGTTTAAAGCTTTGGCATGAACTTCCAAAGCAAAGAAAAACTCAACTTAACATCGATGACAGAATACGGTTTGCCCATTATCTTGAAGATTGGGATGTGGATGATTTCATGCATTTAGCTGTCTCCGATGAATTTTTTGTTTACGTAACACGTCGGCCTAACTACCAAAATGATCGAGTGTGGGCCACAACACCAGATGAAATCGATGACAATGAACATTATCGCGAATTATTAAAAAGTCCAGACTGTGTTGGTGTGTTTGTTTTGTTCACTGCAAAGAAGCTCATGTGGGTGCTGAAGCCAAATGGTCAGAGTTGGGATGGACAGTATTTTCGTGATATTATTCTATCCCAGCATGTCATTCCTTTTCTAAGAAACCCAAACAATGTTATGGATGTCGATCAGGTCACACTTCTGCACGATAAGGCCCCCTGCTTTAAGGCATTAGCCACTCAACAGTTGTTGCGGAACCATGAGATCGATTTCTTTGGAAATGAAGAATGGTCAGGAAATTCTCCTGACCTGAACGTCTGTGAACACATTGGATCAGTTATAAAGGACAAGGTTGAATGTCTCTTGTTTCAAGAACCTGCAGCAAATCGATTTTCGAAAGATACAATGACACAACACATTGAAACAGTTTTAGCAAATTTGCGTAACGATCAAGATCTATTCACGTCACTTTTGGCAAGCTACCTAAAGCGAATTCAGGCTGTCTTGGAAACCAATGGCGGGAACACCAAGTTTTAATTGTTGCTCATTAAATGCAGGATTAAATTCTCTTTTGTAAGGTATGTTTAGTTTTACTGTACCTCTAATGGTTTAGGCCATGGGCGGGGGGGCCTAAGGTTTATTGGAGCCCCGTACACGTTTAATATACCGACGCGCATCTACACTCTTATATATAAGCATCAAAAATAATAATAGTACAGGAGAAATCTATATACACGTTTAATATATGTACACGCAACCAAAAATACTGATATATATAAATTTAAAAAATACATGAATAACACTGCCCAACACCAATTTTGCTGATTTAATTCTAACATCTGTTTTTAGGTAACTTTGGTGTGCTGATTTAAAAAATCACCTTAGTTTTTGTCTATCACGTCAGGTTTTCGAGCAATCAAATACGGATATTTTGGAGATATCGCATTTTGGCAGGGTTATGCCCAGTTTTTTTTCTTTTCAAAAAATAAGTTTTTACATACTCAGAATCAGCATGGAAAAGTAAACAATTGTGCAGGGAGTGAACTTTAATATACAGTGGTAATATTGACACATAAAGTGATTAAAAGTGTTTAAATAAGCAAAAAATGAATCCATATTAAAGCAAGCACGGGACCAGTTTCTTAACATTGTCTTTTTCTTGTTTTCTTACTTTTCAGTGCTGATAAATTTTCTCTTATAGGACTTCCTAGAATGAGAGATGTCAAGACAATCTCTTTGCAGGCTCCAGCAGTAGTCAGCCATCATATGGGTATCCCATCTTCCTTGGTATCGTTCTTCCATCACTTTGATATCTTGGTGAAACCTTTCACCTTGCTCTTCACTAACATCACCAAGATTTTCTGGAAATTTATCCAGATGACTGTTGAGATAGTGAACTTTAATGCTCATGTTGCAACCCAACTGCTGAAAGTTTACAAGTAACGTCACTAGAGGAACCGGCTGCTCTCACTCCGCCAATGGGAAATCTCTCTCAGATCATGACGTCACGCTCACACCTGGGGAAATCACAGATACCTAAGATTTTAATATGTTGTACATGACCTTTAGATTTAATGCACAGATTTGCGTATTCCACAGATAAAATTTTAACAGCAAAACAGCTGTTAACAGGTCTCAAAAATCATCAATTTTGATAAGCGCCCTTCATGGATCACCCAAAATAGGCATATTGCATTGCACGAAAACCTAATGTGATGGCAAAATCTAAGGTGATTTTTTAAATCAGCACATAAATATTATCCAGAAACAGGTCTTAGAATTAAATCAGCAGCAAAAAATTTTTTTTTTGTTGGGCAGTGTAATATATATATATATATATATATATATATTATATATATATATATATATATATATATATATATATATATATATATATGAAAATTATTTCACGAAGGTAACACGTGAAAAATATTTATGATGAATAAAACCACGAAGGAAAGGGAACACAAAATGGTGCTCAAGCGCTTTCGTCTAATGACATCCTCAGGAACACTGAAGTATATAAAAAGGTTAAGCCTATATATAGGTTACAGAAAGAAAAAAGAAAAAATAAATAACATACATACACACAAACACACATATATATATATATATATACATACATATCTATATATACAAATACATACATACATACATACATACATATATATACAATAAACAGAGAAGTAAAAATAATAAAAAATTAAAAATTAAAACCTTAAAGGATTACCAATAAGGCGTACAGATTGTAAGGAAAAATATCGATTTTTAGCACAAGATCAAATGGATTATAAAAATACAAATTTATACTGGAACTCTGCCGGGTTTTAGCACAATGCTGCCTATGGTCAGGTTTCGATATATAAAAAAAAAAAAAAAAAAAAAAATTAAAATGCAAATTAAAAGTTAATCGATTTTTAGCACAAGATCAAATGGATTATACAAATACAAATTTATACTAGAACTCTGTCCGGGTTTTAACATATTGCTGCCTATGGTCAGGTTTCGATATATATAAAAAAATAAAATGCAAATTAAAAGTTAATAAAGTAGAAGACAAGTTTACCAGAGATTTAATGTTTTACACTTCTTATCTAAATCTGCTTTAAAGGAATTCAACATAACAGGATCGAGTTGAAAAAGACCTTTGCTTATGTTGAAGTTATTTGAAAGTTGGATAATGGCAGACTCAAGAATATTTCTATTAACAATGTTGCTTGAATGGAATAAAACTGAAGCATTATTCCAATCAATACAGTGGGCTAACTCTGACAAATGGACAAAAAGGGCACTGGACAACTGTCCTGTTCTAACGGAATATTGATGCTGTTTTATACGTGTGTGCAAATCCTTTCCCGTCTGACCTATGTAAAAGGAATCACATTGTTTACAACCAATTTTATAGATAATGCCTGAATTATTGGTAGGGCTATTTTTTACTATGATATTTTCACAATATTGTTATATGAAAATACTACATTAATATCCAAAAGTTTAAGTACATTAGCAATGCCTAAAAAGCCCGGGAAAAATGGAAGTACTAAAATATTTTTTGACAAAGTACGAGTGTTAATATTGACACGATAGAAAGTTCGTTTTGCCTTGTTGAGACAAGATTCCATAAACGCAGATGGATAACACAAATCACTTCCAATACCGTTGATTTTTTCCAATTCGGCATCGATGTATTCCGGACTGGCGATCCTAAGGGCGCGGAGAAACATTGATGAAAATATGGCCTTCTTAATGGGGGTATCATGTCCCGAGTAAAAGTGTACGTAGGACAAATTGTTTGTCGTTTTCCGATAGATACTAAACTTAAAACCTGGGCTTTCCCTATGTACACGCACATCCAAAAATGGGATTGAATTGTCTTGCTCAACTTCTAAAGTAAACTTAATGGAGGGGACTTGATCATTTAACTGAAGGAGGAAGCTATCCAGGTCACTTCGTAACATTTTGGATCGGAAAATTAAAAGTCTCATTCGAGATAGTCAGTGGAGTAAAAAAGCAAGCTCAAAGTGTGTTTTGAACCTTTCTTCGAAAAACATTAGTGACGATGCAAAAAGTGCCCTTGGATATGGTATGTCCTTTTTTATTGTTAAAAAACCTTCGGCTTTACAAATTTGTTATAGTCTCGCGTGTTTTGAAAAACAGTGTAATCTCCCTCAGTATTTGTTTAACATAGTTAAAGGCCTCGTTTATAGTGCGGCGAATGGTAATTACGAAGATAACTTTCCTAAACGTTTTCGCAATAGCCTTTCACAATTAAAAAAAGATGGGGAGCTCCATATTACTAAAGCAGACAAGGCTAACACCATAGTTATTATGGACAAAGTGGACTACATCGGAAAGGTGAACGAGCTTCTCCAGGACCCCGCCACATACACCAAACTTAGGAAGAACCCGCAGGATGACGTCATCAAATCATTTAATAGTGGCTTGAAACGCCTTCTCAAAGATCATAAGAACTTAATTCCGCTTTTCATGTCCACTTCACCTGCTCTGCCCTACCTTTACGGTCTTATTAAAACCCACAAACCTGGTAACCCTATGCGCCCTATTATTAGCTCGGTGGGCTCTATTACTTATAAACTCTCCAAATGGCTTGTCAAAGTCTTGTCCCCCATTCTCGGAACTATCTCTGATTCACATGTAAAAAATTCCATGGATCTTACGGAAAAATTGAATAATGTACGTACTGAAACTAACGATAAATTGATTACTTTTGATGTTTGTTCATTGTTTACAAAAGTGCCGATTGACGATATGCTTGACTTTCTCTCCCAAGAATTACATAAGTATGACCTGCCACTAACTTCACACATTGTTTTGGAACTCATTAAGCTTTGCATCAAAGACTGTAAATTTACTTTCAATAACGAGTATTATCAACAAGTTTTTGGGATGGCTATGGGCAACCCCTTATCGCCCCTCCTCTCCAATATTTATATGGAGTTTTTCGAAATTACCTATATTCCGAGAATCCTGGGGGTTGGCATCCCTTGGTTGCGGTACGTCGACGATATTTTGTGTATCTGGCCCATGAATCGTGACCTGGATAGCTTCCTCCTTCAGTTAAATGATCAAGTCCCCTCCATTAAGTTTACTTTAGAAGTTGAGCAAGACAATTCAATCCCATTTTTGGATGTGCGTGTACATAGAGAAAGCCCAGGTTTTAAGTTTAGTATCTATCGGAAAACGACAAACAATTTGTCCTACGTACACTTTTACTCGGGACATGATACCCCCATTAAGAAGGCCATATTTTCATCAATGTTTCTCCGCGCCCTTAGGATCGCCAGTCCGGAATACATCGATGCCGAATTGGAAAAAATCAACGGTATTGGAAGTGATTTGTGTTATCCATCTGCCTTTATGGAATCTTGTCTCAACAAGGCAAAACGAACTTTCTATCGTGTCAATATTAACACTCGTACTTTGTCAAAAAATATTTTAGTACTTCCATTTTTCCCGGGCTTTTTAGGCATTGCTAATGTACTTAAACTTTTGGATATAATGTAGTATTTTCATATAACAATATTGTGAAAAATATCATAGTAAAAAATAGCCCTACCAATAATTCAGGCATTATCTATAAAATTGGTTGTAAACAATGTGATTCCTTTTACATAGGTCAGACGGGAAAGGATTTGCACACACGTATAAAACAGCATCAATATTCCGTTAGAACAGGACAGTTGTCCAGTGCCCTTTTTGTCCATTTGTCAGAGTTAGCCCACTGTATTGATTGGAATAATGCTTCAGTTTTATTCCATTCAAGCAACATTGTTAATAGAAATATTCTTGAGTCTGCCATTATCCAACTTTCAAATAACTTCAACATAAGCAAAGGTCTTTTTCAACTCGATCCTGTTATGTTGAATTCCTTTAAAGCAGATTTAGATAAGAAGTGTAAAACATTAAATCTCTGGTAAACTTGTCTTCTACTTTATTAACTTTTAATTTGCATTTTATTTTTTTATATATATCGAAACCTGACCATAGGCAGCAATATGTTAAAACCCGGACAGAGTTCTAGTATAAATTTGTATTTGTATAATCCATTTGATCTTGTGCTAAAAATCGATTAACTTTTAATTTGCATTTTAATTTTTTTTTTTTTTTTTTATATATATCGAAACCTGACCATAGGCAGCATTGTGCTAAAACCCGGCAGAGTTCCAGTATAAATTTGTATTTTTATAATCCATTTGATCTTGTGCTAAAAATCGATATTTTTCCTTACAATCTGTACGCCTTATTGGTAATCCTTTAAGGTTTTAATTTTTTATTTTTATTATTTTTACTTCTCTGTTTATTGTATATATATGTATGTATGTATGTATGTATGTATTTGTATATATAGATATGTATGTATATATTTATATATATGTGTGTTTGTGTGTATGTATGTTATTTATTTTTTCTTTTTTTCTTTCTGTAACCTATATATAGGCTTAACCTTTTTATATACTTCAGTGTTCCTGAGGATGTCATTAGACGAAAGCGCTTGAGCACCATTTTGTGTTTCCTTTCCTTCGTGGTTTTATTCATCATATATATATATATATACTGTGTATATACACGGTGAACCAAAAGTAGGTGGACAGTAGGTTGAATACGGTTTGTGTTATATTATATTATAACTATGGTGTTCATTATAACTATGGTGTTTGTGTTTTATTATATTAAATATTATAACTAAATTTATTTAAATTTTATTTTGTATTATAGTATACAAAAAAATTAAATATGTATTCTCAAAATAAACGTTATCATTTACTGTCCACCTACATTTGGTTCACCCTATATACACATCAAAATATACGCGCTTTATGTTCTACTGCGCTTAAATAAAATACTAAACTCGCATGTGATCGAGTCTACAGTTACATCCTCGTACTACACAATAAATACGATTTAACATTATTTCACTACTCAAAGTATGTGGAAATCTATATTCAATGTAAAGGACTTTCAGATCGTATATCACAATTTTTGTACCCACTTTACAATTGGTTGGCAAATTATCACTCGTTAAACACGGATAGAATACATTCAAAATCACGCACAAAGAGGACATCCTTTGCCACGACATCATTATTAAATTCAAGTTTATAAACACTCCTTTCCAAACGAGGGTTTATTCTTTTCATTCCGAGCTTTTCAACCCTGAACTCTTCTTCACAACATATATCAACAATTGAAGTATTCTTCTAAATCGTGCCGACAACTGACCATTATATAAAGAAATAGCTCTTCAGGGTGAACAGTGTGGGTGAGCTCAGCCCTATACCGCTCAAGTCCTTTGTACCAAAGTACAAGATATTTCGAAGAGTCTATACCTTTTAAATACGCATCCAGTTCCAATCCATTCTCGCCTTGTTCATTCCGACACTCTGTAAAGCCGTTGAGCAGAGCAGTGTACACGGATTCAAATAGAGTACTTGGACCTCCTTACGCTTCGCTCGGTTCAATATTACCTTAAAAGCCTCAAAGGAGGGAGGATTAGGGATTCTTTGAGTGTTCACCACATCTGTATACTTTATCGAATACCACTTCATGAATGTCAAGCACGCAATGTCAAAGGTAGCCATCACTATTTTCCGTCTACGTGAGAATTCTTCAAAATACACGTCTGAGATCCAGGGCTTTTTGAGGTCAACTGAGGACGCAGGGCAGAGAAATGACCAGCTAGTAGCAGGAGTCACGTGACCCCTTTGATTGGGTTGCGCCATACAGTGGGTGGTGCTCAGCTTTTTCCTGTACACACACACACACACACACACACACACACACACACACACACACACACAAAGGACAAAATGAAACGCTAATTGAAACATGATTTATTTTAAATAGAAAAATAAATAAACATATCGTCAACAAGTGAATAGTCTCTAATTCATGGCATATATTCAAATACACGTAATAAATAAATAAACATATCGTCAACAAGTAAATATATGCTAACATGATAGCAATATTCACGCCTCGGGGTAGCCAAATGGGACAGTATCGTAGGTGCCAGGCACCTAGTAGCTTTTCCGATATGTGTTATGACACACTTTCGTCCCCTTAAGTTCCTTCACGGCCCCCACTTTCTGTGCCCGAAAATTGCGAGTCCCTAAAGTCAGTTAGGGTGGTTGGTCACCCTCATCTTCTAAACTCACTAGCTCCTTCAGCGAATCAAAGTTAACGAACAGAAGTCGTAGTAATGGAGTTTCACCCCATCCTCAGGTGGAAAGTATAGTTTGAGGGGGTTTGTACGTCTACCGAACAAGCTATCATCGCATTTGAGAGGATCCAACACGATTTAACATTTGATGGTGTTCATTTCTTCGCTGTAATATCCATCTGTTTCCGACCGTGCATCATATTCGTGCTCCCACAAGACCTTGTTAGTGAACTGAGTGATTATAAGCTGATCGCGGGCGCGGGTCCATGCAAAACTGTCGACAGGATATCTACCATGGATATCTGCGATTCCACACTGAGGACGTGAGCATCCATGCCACCAGCAACCGTTAAAGGAGTACGCAGTCTTTTCACTAGTGACACAGTCTTCGCTTAGACCATCCACCCAAAAAGCACGACCATTGACCTTAATGGCCACTTCCCCCATGTTGCGGGCATCTTTTATGTATACACCGGTCTGTTGCTGTAGGTGTATGAGCCAGTAAATAGCCTTATGCCCATAACTGCCGGGGTTGTTTCGGGGAATGACGGCTAGTGTGTCTTTAGGCATGAAGTCGTTCTTGAACACCGTAAAACACAATGAAGCGATCGTGGTTGCGGCTTGTAGCGGGTCGCAGTTGAACCGGTCTATGTACATCCTTCTAAAGGCCTGAAAACATACTCTAAGCACACGCACATCATTTACGCAAAAACGCTCACATTCATCAGCTATATTGTAAGGAATATCTTCATTAAAACTGTTGTAGTATCGGTCAAAATCTTCACGTTCATCTGTACTCATACATTCATAGTTAAAGTAATGTTTGGGAGGTGGTAGGCCTACGTAATTTAAAGTGTCGCTAATGAGGAAAGTGTAAGGGAAATACCCCTTTCAAACTTCGGCGGTTACGCCCATGACCTTGGATAGCTTGGCTAATTTACAAGGTGTGAATAATAAGTGTCTTTAAACTGCACATTACCTCTTATTTGCATCTGTATAAGTTTGTTCCGTCTTTTCAGATGATTCGTCTTCAAGCAGTTCCTTATAAAGGAATTGTGCGTGAAATATTGCCCCTTTATAGCCAAGAATATAGTCATTTTTTTTAACTTGTCCTCTAACTTGACAATATAGGACACAAAGAGTTTCACGAGTTTGTCGTGTGCGATCGTTTTAAAAATGTTTGTTCGTTTACCACATTTGCGACACTCATCATACTCGACTTCCATGCACTTGTCGCAGATAGTCTGGCTTACAAGTAGATGTGGGATAACCTCTTTGGTTAATTTTAGGCTTGGCATCTTTCATACATCATACATGCTTTATACCAGGGGTGGCCAACCTTTTACATTTCATTCGCCAATTTTTTCACGCATGAGTTCAGATGCGCCATACAAGTCTTGTACCCCCATTCAATTCTTGTATAAAATATGTTAATATAGATATATTTAACATTTTTACATGATATAATGATTTAATATAAAAACAATGTAAACATTACTTACCTTAATGAGACTTTTGAGTCTGTTTTGATTTCACCAAGCGTTTAATGTTTGGAGTTAAATTAGTTACTGAGAGCAGCAGAGAATTCAATGCACCACTTCTAATCATCCAATGCGCCACTTTTGGCGCATGCGCCATAGGTTGGCCACCCCTGCTTTATACCATCTGCCTTATATTTCTCGTGCATGTAGAACAGTAAATTTCTTCACATTTATGCGTGAATTTCCACCGATTATCCATCATATAAAACATATCACATTCACAGATTCTCATTTTCCTGCACGTGCCAATTGACTTATGGAGCTCAAAGCTGTTATTATTGAAAAATGTAGGTCTACACACATTACAGTCCCTCTTTTCAGCTTCAACTACACGACTTTCACATTTGGAGCTTTTACACTGCTCATATACCATGTGGCAATCCTTACAATGTTTCATTATATCATCCGCAAACTCGAGACATCCCTGACACAAATCATGATACCTTCCATATTTTCGACTTTTATCACAACTCGCGTAAAGGTCCCTTATGTTGCGGATTGGGAGATACGTTGTTCCTGACAACCCTAAAATAAGTAGGGGTCTTGTACCGTCTCTCACACTGCTTTGAAAAACATACACAGTCCTACGACGATCACCCATTCCAAATACAACTATACGGACATTCATTTCCTGCTCCATCCTTCTCAACTCTTCAGGACCCATATTACAGTCAAGCTCGATCTTGCAATCTGCGGCCAGTTTACGAGCACGTTGCACAACCGTCGGCACCCAAAATTTTCTGGCCCATGCATTTAGCACATTAAACATATGAGCTAAGACTACTGCTATAAAGCCGCAACCACGCTCGGAGTTTATATGCTGTCTATTAATAGCATGAGAATTGAAGTTAAGAGTAAAAGGTGTGCTATATGTCCCCCAACACGGAACACGTGATCAATATCTATCGTGAAGTTGTCCGTGTTGAAGGCGATGCTACTTTGAGAGGTCTGCATTATACGGCCCATAATATTTTCTATATCTACAGCAGCCAAGCGCCTGTAGGGTATTATTACCCAAAAATCATCTACATCCCCGTCATCTGACCCGAACCCGAAGGACAGCCGCGTCCTGACCTCACGTCCGTCGCTGTTCTGAAAGGCATACTCCACAATATGTTCAACTACGCGCCACAGTCCGTGTTCAATACCATTGCTATACGACCCTGACAACATACCGGTTTCTAGTCAGGGATGGGGTGGGGGTGACGGTGCGCACCAGCTCGAATGTTATGCTACTCTCTACAGAATGAGATGCTGCTGCTGTGGAGGGTGCGACCGGAATTGAACAGGAATAAGGGGCCACAGTTTTATTTGTACAAGAAACTAATGTGGGGACTGTGCAGGACCGCCGAGAGGGCGGGGAAGCCGGGTTAAATCCCCGGGGCCCGGACCTCTAGAGGGCCCGGGGGGGTATAAAATCTGAAAATATTCCTAAAGTAATTGATTATGATAATCTCTATAAAATGTATGTTCATTAATTACATTGGGTAACAAAATTTGAAAATTTTTCTGTTTATTGTGATTTTTCTGTCGTTTCTTAATGATTTCGGGGCACTGATTCCAAAAATTATATTGGTTTTGCTCTATCATCAACCGTTTCAAATATATAGGTTATCACACTTTTCATATGGCAAAGTATATAAAGAAGGCTAACATAAATATTTTCTGAAAATAAAAACACTATTGAAAATTAATGTTTATTGAGCCAAAATTGTTTGACATACCCAAAATGGTGCAAAGGATATAATATATATCATGAGGAGAACCGATAAGAGAATAACAAGCCTTGTTATGCAGTGTGCGTTCCTTAAAAATGCACTGAAGAACGCGACTTCCGCGTATGAACATTCTTTTCTTTTCTGATGAGCGACCATACGTAGTCTCCCATCATGGAAGCATCCCAATGGCCCTGGTACCTTTTCTCCATCTTTTGAATATTCTTGATGGAATCTTTCGCCATGTTCTTCACCACATCGCCCAGGTTATCACGAAAAAAGTCTAGATGTGAATGCAGATAGTGTAATTTTAAAGACATACGGCACCCCATTTTGCCATTGCACTTAATCAAGTTTGACACTAAATCCTTATAGTTTGGTGCTTTATGGTTGCCTAAAAACCCACGAACCACATCACGAAAAGCACACCAAGCTTCTTTTTCGATCGGAGTCATCTTGGTTTCAAGGTTCTTTGAATTCAACAGCGCCTTGACTTGTGGTCCTACAAAGATGCCAGCCTTGACTTTGGCCTCAGAGAGTTTAGGGAACATGACCCGAATCTGTTGGAAAACTTCCCCTCCAAAATCTAACGCAGTTACAACTGCTTAATTAGACCCAACTCAATATGGAGAGGTGGGCAGAACTATGTCAGGCTTCACAAGAGGTTCCCTGAGTACATTGTACTTTCCTGGTTGCAGTCCTTCACGTGGAGGCCACTGAACTGTTTTATAGTGCTCAGTTGAAGCCCTGCTATCCCACAGGCAAAGAAAACATGAATATTTAGTAAACCCTCCTTGTAAACCTAACAGGAAACCAATCATTTTGAAATCACCACACACGTCCCAGTTATATTGTTCATACCTGATTTGAGTGAGCAGTTGTTTGACATTTTCATAGTGCTCTTTCATTTGAACAGAATGTGCAACTGGTATAGATGGATATTTGTTCCCATTGTGGAGTAGAACAGCTTTTAAACTCCGAGTTGAACTGTCAATAAACAGGCGCCACTCTGAGAGTATATGTGTTAACCCAATAGCTGTGAATAGACCATTAACCTCGCTGCAATAACAGAGAGAGCCATTGACATCGCAGAACCTTGCAAACTCTTCATGCCGCTTTCGGTATACAGTGCTCTTGCAGTCTTCTCCAAGCAAATTCCACTCTTTGAGTCTGGAGGTCAGAAGCTCAGATCCTGATTTCGTCAGACCCAAATCTCTTATTAAGTCGTCCAATTCCCTCTGATTTGGAAAGTGAGGGTTTGTACTGAAAGTTACTGTATATTCTTCATCATGACTGTCGTCACCAGCCGACATCTCAGATGAGCTAGCTGCATCCTCATTTTCAACCTGCAAAGCAAAGAAACAAAATATAGGCATAGCTATATATGTAGAAGAGCATCAGCACTAAGAAAAATCGACACATAATGACCCACAGTCTGTAAATACAGAAGGTAAAGTAATGGATAGATATCTGTTCTGGTGGACGTGGTATTGGAAGACCTTCGCCATGTGGTACAGGAGCTATGGACGACGCTATGCTTGGATACTGAAGAGTCTGCCTTCCTTTAACTTTCCTGTACTTAGAAACATCTACCATGCAGTAGTAGCAATCGTCGTGGTGGCTCTTTGGTTCTCTTCATATTCTTGCGTACTCCCCGCAGCTACCCTTCAAGTGTGGAGCGGCAGCTTCCACAGATCACATGGGGTGCCCAAGGCTTATCTTGGTCACCCATAGGCATACCAAAATAGAGCCGATACGCGATCCAGAACTTGGTGCCTTTCACAATCTTGTGCGATACTTGCTTGGGGCCTATGTAATACCCACAAACGTAGCAGAATATATCCGGCGAGTGTTTACAAGATCTAGTTGCCATTCTCTTTACCAAACTGTACTACATTAATCATAACCTGCAGATATAGAGAGAGGAGTTATTAAATCTGCAACAGATTCCAGATTCCAGAAAAAAGATGTATTCACAACACTGAAATAATGTTCGCAATAAAAAAGGATCGATAACACAAAAATCGTCAGCACAGAGAAGCACAGAAACACAGTACCTCAGTGATGGTAACCATCAGACAAACAACCTGCTTTCGTGTGCTCACACTTACTGAATTCTCAGACTCTGCGCTCTTCTTTATATAGCACAGTGGAAGTTTCGGGCAATTTCTAGAGCAAGAAACTGTCAACGAACATCCGGATTGTTCTCAACAATTCCTGATTATTCTGATATTGCTGCGCCCATAATAACATTATACTGGTAAAACATGAAAAATGGATTATCTCTGAAACCATTGATGATACACACAAACCAAGGCTAGATTTGGACTCAGCGCCCGCAAATGCATATAAAAACATAAAAAAATTTATATAAACAGAATCAGTGTTACACAGTTATATTTCCTCTCTGTTATTTAGTCAAACTGACTGACAGATCTGGGAACCATTGTAATTGAAAGCCAATTAGCCCGTACTTTAAATTTCATCAGAATCATTTACCACCTTGCTAGAGAGAAGGCAAGAAAGTAACTTCTAATTATGAAAATCTTGCAATAAACAATTGTCTTGCCTGCATGGACTGGTACTGCATTTGTAAATTGTACAGTGATACCTGTAGAATTAATATAACACTATGGAACAAAATTTTGGAAGAGTTGTGTTTATCTTATCTTTTTTTGTGCTTCTTAATGTTTTTGGGTGCGCTGAATTAAAAAATCGCATTAGTTTTCTCATGGAAACTCTAGTTTCTTTTGAAAACCATAACCTATTTTTTTTTACCTTGTGGCTTATCAGAGAGCAAAATCACAATGAAGAAAAGGAAAGGAAAATAAGTATGTTTCATATTTAAAGATATATAATGTATATATAATGCACCCAAATATAGTATGCACACAAATATGCTCACAAATCTAAACGGATAATGCTTAAAAATGTGCATTTGAGCGACTTTTTCTCTTGTAGTCCCTTGGATTATCTTGTATTAAACACTAGATATAGTCGCCCATCATAGTTTCGTCCCATTTTCCCTGATATCTCCTCTCCATGGTTTGGATATCTTGATGAAAACGTTCACCATGTTCTTCACTTACGTCACCCAAATTTGGTCTGAAGAATTCTAAATGTGAGTCCAGATAATGTAACTTTTGGGACATTCTACAACCTAACCTTTGAAAGTGTTTGAGTAGATTTTCTACTACCTCTTCGTAGGTGTCTTGTTCTTGTTATCTAAAAATCCATGGACTACAAGCCAAAATGACTGCCAAACATTTTTTTCAAGAGCTGTAATTTTTTCTTCTAACTCTTTAGATGCTAACATGCGTCTGACTTGAGGTCCAACAAGTATGCTTCCCTTGATTTTAGCTTCAGAATGTTTGGGAAACATTGAACGTATATGATAAACAGCATCACTTTCAGTATCCAAAGCTTTGATGAATTTCTTAGTAAGACCAAGTTTGATATGCAGCAGGGTTAGCAAAATTTTGTCTGTTGGAACAAGGGTTTCGTTAAGAACATTGTGTTTGTCAGAAAGGAATGGCCCGTGAGAAATGAGCTTAATCCAGGCAAAGTGCTCACCATCTGCTCTGCTGTCCCAATTGCAGAGGAAACGCGAATATTTAGTGTAACCGCCCTGTAGTCGAAGCAGGAATCCTAGCATTTTGAAGTCTCCACATACATCCCATCTACAGACTCCGCAAAAAGTCTTGATAGAATCGCTCCCGAAAATCTATTAAGTTATTCAGCGGAAACACAGCAATCGGTCCCCTATTTACGTCATTTGCTATCTGGCAACTCTCCTAACTCTGAGCAACTGTTGGGTGTACGAAATGGCTGCAGTGCTTGTTAAGCTCTTGTGAGAGGAGGGTCTGTCACCTGTTTTCGTGTTTATCCACCCACTGGATTTTGTTGTGTGGACTTTCGGCCCCCATATTTTTTTGTTCGCTTATTAAGCATGCCTGGGACGAATATGTCTGCAGAGGAGAAGGTCAGGATCCTCACTCTGATGGAAGAAAACGTACCTTTAAATGAAATTGTGCGTCGTACCGGCGGTGGTATTGCCACCATCCACCGCCTCAAGGCTTCTGCTCGTCACCTGCCTCCTTGGGCGTCCACACTCTGGACGCCCACGCAAGACCACCAAAGCTACAGACACCCTTATTAGGCGTGATGTATTGAATAGCTCACATGAATCTGCAGCAGAACTGAAAAAAAGCACACCCAGATCTCCTCGGAAGCGTCTCCGAACGAGTCATTCAGTTATTTCTGTGTTGAGCTGTTGTATCTGCTGTTTTATGCTTCTGTGTGTGGTGTTTTTGTGTTATGTTTGAGGTTGTTACGTTGCCTTATGAAGTGGGCTATTTCTCTAGTGTAATTTGGGTTGTATTTCCTAATGTTGCCCTTGGGTATGTATTTGTTTGCATTATTGATGATCTGATTAAATGTCTTGAGTGTTGTGTTGATGTTTATGATGGGTGTGCTGTTTAATGTGGTGAATTGTTCCTCAGTCTGTATTTTGAACTGTTCCCAATCAGCTTTCTTGTAATTTCTGTAAGTGTGCCTAAGGCTGTTGGGGCAGAGTGTAGAACGTGTTGTAATGATGATGGGCAGGTGGTCTGATGACAGTTGTTTTTCTGTTCTCCAGTGTGTATGTGTTGCTAGTGAGGGGGAACAGAACGTTATATCTTTATTCTGGGGAGGAGTTTGATTATCCTGCTTGATGTAGTATGTATGTATGTACGTTCTTCTGTATTGTTAAGAACGAAAAGGATGTTTAGTTGTGTGGCTATGTTGGCGCCTCTGGTGTTGCTTTGATTGTACAGGTACCAACTAGTGTCTTTAGCGTTGAAGTCTCCTCCTAAGATGACATTAGTGAGAGAGGCCAGATTGTGTAACTGTGGATTGTAATTGGCTAGTACCTGAGGTGAACTATCTGGTGGGATGTAACTGTTGATTAGTTGTGGTGTTGTGTTTTGCGCATGTTTTAATGTTAACTGCCTGTATTTTTATCGTGTTATCTGCTTGGATTGTGTTTGTAATGTTTTGGGTGGCATTAGTGTAGCTAATGCTTTCACGTATATAAGAGTGAGAGTAGTCCGGGGAGCAGGCAGTTGCTCCCCGTAAATGAAAAAATAGCACGCTGGTATAGGTCCGGCCCAGGGCCGTTTCTAGCCATTAGGGGGCCCTAAGCAGTATACCCATTTGAGGCCCCACCCCTCCATCCACCAACATCACCTCAGCACACACATACAAAAAATGGCTGTGTTAATAAAAACAATTATGAAACAATTTTAATGAAACATTTATGTCCAAAACAACAAATATGTACTTTCAGAAGACAAACAGAAAAAATACTCTTCATGAAATTCCTGAAAATTAGCTTATACATTATTTAGAATAAATGGCACAAAACTATGTATAAAAAAATATAATAATAATAATAATAATAATAATAATAGTTATAATTGTAACGTTAATCAAATACATTCAAATAATCAGACCATTTAGGTTTTAACCAACAAAATTCACATTATTAATTCTTTTCTCATCTTTTTCAGATAAACTTGAAAACATAACGAAAATAATCCTAGGTTTTAAAGTGTTACAAAATCTCTTAATAATTAGTAAATTAGTGAAATAATGTTTTACAATACTAGAAAAATTAAGCATTTAGGAAAGTATAAGCATATAGTAAGAATAAAGTTAAATAATTTAGAAATAAGATCTCACAATAGTTATTTACACAAAACGACCAAAACGCTTCGTTTGTCTCCGTTTTATCACATTTGTCTCATACAAACTTTAATTAATACGACAATAATAATAATAATAATAATAATAATAATAATAACTTCAGCTATATTCCTATTCTTGCCCACTGAGCTATGACCTGGGAGCCTGTCTAGGGGCCCGCTAGTAGCAGCGGGGCCCTAAGCGGCCGCTTAGTCTGCTTATGCCAGGAAACGGCCCTGGTCCGGCCCCGGGAGCCGATCGGCACTTTGACCGTGCCACTGTTAGAAGCTTCCTCTTCAGCTGCTAACACTTTTTTCACGTTGTTCTAGCTGTTCAGAGGTTTTTTATAAACAAATCTCAGTTTTCTTCTCAAAATGGCTCTTTCTAATTTTAAAATTGATTATTCAAGGAAGGAAGATGTTGACTTCTATTTTGCACAACAGTTGATGATATTTATGTTACTTTATTGATTAATGAAAATGATTAGGCTCTTCAAGTTCTAAAAGATTTCTTTCGTAATAATTGATAAATACGAAACACAAAACGTATATGCAAACAGGATGATGATGCTTAGACTACTCAAGTTGATGAAGTTTTCTCTTTCTCATATATTGTATCGACGTAATACTGTAAATGTATTTCAAGTTTCTACACAAATAAACTTGTTTCACAGAAAACAAAGACTTCCCTCAATCTTCTATCACATCCAGACAGTCCAAACGGTGTTGTCTGTTCTAAAAATTACTTGTTTAAAAATGTGTGGATTCTTAATCTATCTCATTTACTAGGTAGCTTACGACCGTGGACTTACTATATAAAGTAAAGTAAGCGTGAGTAGTATGGGCGCAAAATGGGAGAGTGCAGAGATGTTGCAGAGATAATGGTCAATGTTGCAAAGGGGGTGGGGTATGTTGCAAAGGGGGAGGGGGTATGCAATGAAAGGGGGAAGGGGATATGCAATGAAGGGGGGGAGGGGTCTTCGGGGGGAGAAGGGAGGATGACCTCCCCGCAAAGGGGAGACGGAAGAGGTCTTGAAGGTGGGATGCCCTCACTCCCCCAAAGGGAAACCTAACATAAGTCTTAACCTAAGAAGGAAGGAGAGAGAGATCTTTATTCCGCTGAAGTTCGCATCATTATGACCGCTCCGAAACCAAGTGGTTCTTATATAGAGGAAGGTTCAGATGCCAGATATCAATTTTTATTTTAATTGTTCAGGTATACATTATTAGGGTGAGTTTCTAGATACCACCATTTATTTTAATTCACACGAGTTGCCAAATAGTTTTTAATTGTTCAGGTATACATTATTAGGGTGATTTGCTAGATATCGCCATTTATTTTAATTTTTATTTATATTATGGAGAGTTGCTAAATATCACCATTTATTTTAATTTTTATTTATATGAGGATAGTTGTCAGCTACTGCCATTTATTTTAATTCACACGAGTTGTCAAATAATGTTTTTATTTATTAAAAGCAAGAGCAATTTTTTCCTTAATATTATTCAGAAAAAAAAATCACTAGACAATTGGCAAAAGTAAATCGTTCCATTAATATGTCTCTTAGATTAATATTCAATTTACCAATCGTTTTCGCTAAAACCTTAGAATGTATACCGTCTATTTCCTTTTGACAATCCTTGAGCAACTTTTCCTTAATGTTATTCAGGAAAAAAAAAATCCCTAGACAATTGGCAGAAAGAAATCGTTCCATTAACATATTCTCTTAGATTAATTTTCAATTTACCATTCGTTTTCACTAAAACCTTAGAATGTATACCGTCTATTTACTTTTGACAATCCTTGAGCAATTTTTTTTCCTTAATGTTATTCAGAAAAAAAACTCACTAAGCATTTGACTTAGCAAAAGATCATGCATTCAATCGAAACTTGTACAGAAGATTTTTTAATGTTTCCACTTTAGCTACCCCTATTAAATTTTGTGAAATCCAACAGAACAAATATGTAATGTATGACGTTTTCTTCCTTCAATGTATTTTTTTCATCTCTCCACGGCCATGTTATAACTCCGTTGATCAACGAAAGTTAAGCAACATTGGCTCTGGGAAGTAGATGGACGGGTGGCCGTCCTCCGCGCCAGATGATGTCGCGACCCACGGTTCAGGTGCCAGTGTCGAGGAGATGAATAGAATCTTCGTGATAGTTAAGAAGTGGCAACTCCGTCATATCTCGTTATTTTTATTCATATATACAGATTTTATATATATGTATACAGCATACAGGATGAATTTCACATCTAAATACATGAAATAAATATATGATACAAACCCGTGAGCAAAAATAAAAATAAATACAAGACCTTGGGGGAAAACAAAGTGTTAATTAATTTCTTAACTCTTTTTATTCTAAGATACGAAAATTCTTGTTGCCAGACAAAATTAATTCTCGATAAATTACGAACTAAGAACGGTACACACACACACACACACACACACTGTCAGGAATGGGGACCTCTCTCTCGCCCACTAAATCTAGGTCATTAGTTCACATATTTTAGGCTTAGCGCCTTTCATGTAGCATACATGCTCTACTCCATCCGTCTTATATTTATATTTGTAATTAAAAAATTACTGTTATTATCATTATTTAAAACATCATGGAAAATAAAATTCTTATATAATAATAATGGGGAAACTGTTAGCTGCATGAATGAAATAGACTAACAATATAATTCGAAGTGTTAGTACAAAATAGTCATTTTATATAAAATAAATTGTAACACACAAGAAGATCACTTTTATTCGGACAAGATCCTTTACGTAAACATCGTTGTTATTATTTTAAAAAGGAATATTTTACAAAGATAAAATTGCTGAAAATGCTATTACGGTACGTCTCCAAATGCCTGGAAGAACAAATAATAATAAAATAAGACAGACAAACTATATATATATATAGTTTGTCTGTCTTATTTTATTATTATTTGTTCTTTTAGATAGGAAGAAAAATAAGCAGAAAAGAGAAATAACCGAATAAGATAACATACTTGCTCATGAGCGTTGAAATCTCTACATTGGAGGCGAATCTTGTACAATAAATACATTATATTTTTCTGTATAAACGTTTGCTTGCGTGAAATAATTAACTAAATTTAGCTTAAAGAGAAAATCTAACGCTTAAAACTGTGACTAAATACAGGAGTTTGTACCTGTGTGAATATCTTGTGATATTTTCTTAAGTGGTGAAAGTGCGACGTATAGGTCTACCATAAAAAGTAAAAAAAAAAAAGAAGCAAATTCTTGCTCGATTAATTCCATCTGATAAAAAAGAAAATTAGGTGCCCATCCATATGACTGAAACAAGAACTTTGTTTTTCACCAAAATTCGTATTGCCATCCCTCGATTGCATTCAACTTGCATTCAAGGAATTATTATAACTTTTTTGTCACACTTAAATATCATAACCGCTATGAAACTTTCTTCTTTTGATTTGTTAAATAAATGAAAACCCAACGAAAACTTTTATCACTTTCGTTATTGACAATCAATTGACGTGATCTGAAAAGACCTGATGACCTCGAGCCAAGATATCATTAACTTAATTAACATTATTATAGTACAAAGTCAACACTACAGATTTAAGCAAATGAAGAACTGATCTGGTCGGAGCGAGAATTAGAAATTGAAAAATGTTTTTATCTACAAAACTCCGTAGTTGGAACTAATCAAGTTTTTTCACTATTAATTAACTTATTTACGGATGTTGATCGAAACACGTGTTACCGCTATACAGGGACAGAAAGAATATATATATATATATAATATATATATATATTATATATATATATATATATTCAGAGAGAGTGAAAAAGAGATTCATTTAATGAGGAAGGTAAATTCGATCTGATCCATCCTTCATGCAATAAAAAGTTCTGCTCTGCTTTATTTACAATTCCTAATCATAAGGATTTTACATTCTACTTTTAGTTATCTATAAATTTCTTATAACTTCTGTGATCATGCGGAAAGCATCATAAGACGATGTACTGAATATTTATATAAAAACTCAAAAAAAGAAAAGAAATTTTATATTCAATGAAAGCTATATTGCTGTGTTTGAATGTACCAAAGCCAAACTTTAAAATGGACATGGGTGCATTTTAAATGCGTTTTCCATGTATGATCACCAAAGAATCTCAACAAAAGATAAAAAACGCAGGCTTTGAGGCTTTCAGCAAACCAAATGTAGAGAAGAGAAATATTTTTAGTGTCCTTTCTGAAGTAAACGCTGTTTAACAATGCATTTTATCTCTCGTTAGCTTAATTTTCCATACCGCATCCGATAGGTTAAACTGTACAGAAAAGATTATTTATTTATTTTTGTATTTCGAATGGACATTCACAACCCGTGGTCATTTCCTCGTAACCATAGATTTATAAGATAAACGTCCATATGCGAAACAGTTCTTCTTTAGAAGTGAAACACTAAAAATCAATCAAATCAATCAATCAATCAATATCTCTCTCTCTCTCTCTCTCTCGTTGCTATCAACGAGTCCTGGATTCATACTGATCGTAGGGACTACGTTGGGGAGTTCGAAATTCCCGGGTATAGAATGTTTCGCAAAGACCGCACCACTGGGGAGGGAGGTGGGGTACTAATATACGTCAGGGACACGTTGAGTCCGGTTGACTGCCAGTTCCGGTCGGAACGGGAGCTGCTTGGCGTCGATCTGAACGTGGGAGGGACGAACTATAGATTAATCTTGGTGTACAGACCTCCGCATCTACTCCTCGAGGAGGATACAGCCCTGTACACCGAACTCCTTAGCCTGCTACGGGATAGGGTGTGTGTAGTTTTAGGAGACTTCAACTGTCGCGGCATAAAGTGGGAAGACAGGACTGCTGATGTTGAAGGGAGGAGGTTAGTTGACTTTCCTGATGAGAACTTCCTCACTCAGTGGGTCAATGAGCCTACACGAAGCGAAAGCGTTCTAGACTTAGTATTCACGACCGAAGACAACCTCGTCACTGGCCTCACCGTTGACGAATCGTTGGGCGGGAGTGATCACGGTCTGATTAGGTTCCGTGTGTGCGTCCCTCGGGTGAAGCGTAGTAACTCGAGAGGCAGTAAGCTCGATCTACGGCGGGCGGACTTTGTTAGCCTCCGGGATAGCGTAGGTGAGATGGGGTTAGAGGTCGGCGGCGATGTTGAGGGAGTGTGGAGTGCATTCCGGGACGAGTTTATGGTGCTGCAGTCTGCTGCCATACCCTCAAAACCGGTCACCCCTGCTTCAACGCAGCCTAAGTGGTTCAATCGTGACATCGCTTCGGCTATCCGAAATAGGAAAGTAGCGTATAGGAGGGCGAAGACCAATCGTTCCCATGAGAACACTGAAGCGTATGTCCGCCTGTGTAGGGAAGTGAAGGCGAAGGTTAGGCTAGCGAAACGTAACGAAGAACTACGGGTGGCAAGCCTCTGTAAGGGGAACCCTAAGGAGTTCTTCAGTTATGTTAATAGTAGAAAGCCCATTAGAAGCATGATAGGTTCGTTAAAGGACCGAAGCGGCGTTCTGCGGACGTCCGACGCGGACATCGCTAATGTGCTTAATGAGTACTTTGCGGGAGTGCTCACCAGGGAGGACACCCGCATCATCCCCGAGCCAAGCGTCAGGCACGAAGGTGCTGGCGTGGATAGTATTCGATGTACTGCGACAGTAGTTGCCGATAGAATAGACAAACTGAGCGCGTTCAAGGCTCCTGGGCCAGACCAGTTTCTCCCCAGAGTGTTGCGGGAGGTGCGCGACCAGGTGGCTCCCCACCTGGCTACAGTCTTCAACAAATCGTTGGAGACGGGCCAGGTGACTGGAGGGAAGCTAATGTGACCCCTATCTTTAAGAAAGAGGATCACGAAAGTCCAGGGAACTATCGTCCCATTAGTCTCACTTCAGTTGTAGGTAAATTATTAGAGGGGATAATAGCGGATAGGATCGTTGACCATTTGGATTCCTACAAGCTGCTTCGGGACTCCCAACATGGGTTTAGACGGCATAAGTCGTGTCTCACCAACTTGCGCGAGTTTTTCCACGTCATGTTGAGTGAGTATGATAAGAGTAGGGCGATTCATGTACTTTATCTCGACTTTCAGAAAGCCTTTGATAAGGTACCTCACCGCCGGCTAATGGCGAAAGTCCGCGCGCTGGGTATCGGTGGGGAAATAGATAGGTGGATTGAAAACTGACTGAAGAATAGGCGGCAGAGGGTTGTAATTAAAGGGGTTAGTTCGAGTTGGGCCTCTGTCACTAGTGGGGTTCCTCAGGGTTCCGTTATGGGGCAACTGTTGTTTATCATTTACATAAATGATATCGACGGTGGCATCATCAGTCAGATCGCCAAATTCGCTGATGACACCAAGCTTGCGGCCAATGTTGGGACGCCCAAAGCGATCGAGCAACTGCGTGCGGACCTAGGTAGGATAGGAGAGGGGTCCGAAAAATGGCAAAAGCCGTTTAACTTGGGTAAATGCAAAGTGATGCACATTGGCTACGCCAATACCAAGTCGGACTACTCGATGTTGGGGAACAATATCGAGGCGACTGATTTGGAAAAGGACTTGGGTGTGCTAATTAGCAGCGACCTTAAGTTTACCAAACAGTGCGTAGAGATAGAAAAGAAAGCCCAGAAGCTGTTCGGTTATATCAGGAGGCAATTTCAGTTTCGGAACAAGGAGATTGTGCTCTCTCTGTACAATTCCCTGGTTCGGCCGCACCTGGAGTATGCTGTGCAGTTCTGGTCGCCCACCCTCAGGAAAGATATTGAGAGGTTGGAGCAAGTGCAGGCGAGGGCCACAAAGTTAATCCCTTCCGTTAGGGATATTTGCTACAATCGACACTTACGCGCCCTGAACTTGTTTTCGCTGGAAACTCGGAGGCTGCGCGGTCAACTCATCGAGGTTTTCAAGCTCTTACGCGGGTTCAACGATGTCGATTTTAGAAGCATGTTTAGTTTAAATGATAACCCAACTCGCAACAATTGTTGGAAGTTGGATTTGAAACGGTTTAGGACTAGTGTGTGTGGAAATTACTTTACGTATAAGATCTGTGACACGTGGAACAGTTTACGTTCAGAAGTTGTGAACAGTTCCTCTGTGGACATTTCAAAAAAAGGTTAGACCAAATCTTGCACACTATTTGAGTGTGTAGAAAATTTTCCCTGGCACCCGTTGCCATTGGTACCTCCTCGGTATGGGCCGCAAGGCCTTTTGAGGTACTTCTTTTCCTTGTAATTCTCTCTCTCTCTCTCTCTCTCTCTCTCTCTCTCTCTCTCTATATATATATATATATATATATATATATATATATATATATAGGTGAATTTATGCATACATTTTAATTAGCTGTAGGTTTTGGAGAGATTTTAGATATCACGCACAAATATTTTAGGAACTTACCAAAAGTTATATTATATAAAATGAAAAAGTAGCATCTCCATAAACCCGCAAGTAAAAATAAAAATATTTCAAGGCTTTTCGTGTGTTTAGAAATACATCTCGTCAGGGAACGAGTGCTCACTCTTTTACGTCGTAATTTCATTGAGATTATTCAACCTCATATTCATGGTCTACATTGCCCATAAGATCTGTAGCACGCGGAACACACAGCTTTGAGAAGATGTGAACAGTTACTTTGTGGATCAGTTCAAGTAAAGGATAGTGAGATTCTTGCTTATTATTTGAATGTGTACGAATTTTTCCTTGGCGCCCCTGCTAACTAACAACTACACGGCATCTGTGAAATCTGTCTCAACGTTATAAATTGCAATGTATCAATGAAACCATCTCAGAAGGCTCGCCTACGCCGTTTCAAGAACATAGTACGTGCACTCGCTCGTTATTTTATTAATATATACAGATTTTATATATACGGGGTGTCCCCAAAAAACTATATACTCTTTATAGCTTCATATATTTTATAATTTAAAAAAAACCAAACAATGTGTTGTTATAGCAATTGCCAATGAAAGGTAAATTAGTAATCTAAGTGATCAAAATGTTATAGCGAGTTGTTTGCATATAAAATTTAATTAACTACGCCAAGTGCTCAAAATGTTCTCCGGCGGCATGAATGCACTTTTGAATGCGTCGACTAACTGATTCGCAGACATGGACTGATGTGGATGCTGTGATGGTCCCGCACTTTTCCCTAATTGCATCCTTAAGGTGTTCGAGTGTTGCAGGTCTTGTACCATAGACTGCATCCTTCAGGTAGCCCCACAAGTAAAAATCAAGTGGAGTCAAGTTCGGTGAACGTGGAGGATACTCAACGCTTCCTCTTCGTCCTATCCAACGGTTAGGCAACGTTTCATCGAGGTACCTTCTGACATCACAATGATAATGAGGGGGGCTACATCTTGTTGAAAGTAAAAGCCGTCGTTTCCAAACAACTTCCGAACTGCAGGTATAATTTCTGTCCGCAGCATGTCGAGTTATGCGGCACCGGTAACTGTCCCATTAAAGAAAAATGGTCCAACCAAACCCCTGGATAATAAACCACACCATGCTGTTAATCCTGGTAAATTAACATGTTTATCCACATAAACGTGTGGATTATCAAGTGACTAGTACCTGCAGTTGTGTCGATTTACTGTGCCATTCAGCTTGAAGGTAGCTTCATCAGACCACACGATTTTGTTGGCAAACTGTACGTCTTCGGCTTCCATTGACTGAAACAATTCACAAAATTCGAGTCTGCGATCAGGGTCATCTTCAGTCATGGCGTGTAACAGACTTGGAATGTAGCTTTTCCATTTGGCCGACTTTAAAATCCGGTGAACACCTGATTTGCTGATTCCGGTCTCACGGGCGCATTGCCTAACTGATTTCTGTGGTGATCGATTAAATTTTTGCAACACTAAAACGGAGTTTTCATCACTCGCACTTGATTTGCGTCGTCCAGATCTTCGCTTGTGCATATCTTGAGCAGATCCCTCTGCCTCAAACTTGTCACGGATGCTTGTAATGGCGAGACGTGTCGGTGGCTTTGTACCAAATTCCCAGATCCATTGCCGCTGGACTTCGGACACATTCTCAAATTTCCAATACCATTTCAGAACACTTTTTCGTTGCTCCAGTGTCAAACGTTTACGCAACATGGGTTCTTTTGCTGAAATGAATAAAGTTGAATGCTGTAGAGTTTGTATCGTGGAATGAGTGCGTAGGCTAAGTCCGAAGCAAGCTAGTGAGTGACTAGACTACGTTCGGTCCATAGGCTTCGCCATTACAAGGCTTTTGATAAAACAAGGGCAGGCTTAGTCGACGCATTCAAAAGTGCATTCATGCCGCCGGAGAACATTTTGAGCACTTGGCGTAGTTAATTAAATTTTATATGCAAACAACTCGCTATAACATTTTGATCACTTAGATTACTAATTTACCTTTCATTGGCAATTGCTATAACAATATATTGTTTTTTTTTTATAATTATAAAATATATGATGATATAAAGAGTATATAGCTTTTTTTGGGACACCCTGTATGTATACAGCATATAAGAACAATTTCACATCTAAATACATGAAATAAATATATGATACAACCCTTGAGGAAAAATAAAAGTAAATACAAGATTTCTCATTTATTCAACAATACATCTCGTCAGGGAATAGAGGAAAATGCAAGAGCTAGAAAATACTTATCTCTGTACAGCGTAAACAAAACAGCTAGGGCGGGATAGCGTGGATTAATGAGTATTAATTAAATGCCATAGATATTCATTTTACTTATGTCTCTCGCGTGGCCATTGCCCATAGATCAGTGGGTAACACCGTTTCCTTATAAGTGAAGAGAAGACACTTGGGTACGGAGTTCGATTACCGATTTCACAGAATAATAATAATAATGCATGAGTCATCGTTGATTTAATATTACACATTATAGCCTCTCACGCTTTCAGTACAGGATGCAAAATGAGTTAAGCGACGTTGGATCTGGTCAGTAGTTGGATGGATGACCGTCCTCCGTATCCAGACAGTGCAGACTCTCTAATGACTCGGCTCCCACATAAAGCTACAGATTTTCTTTCACGAAATATCGTCCTATGTGTTTGGATCCACTGCGTGAAATCCCGATTTAATTTCGATTTTGTCTGAATTTTGTATCCTTTTTCTTCTTAGCCCCGATGTATGTAAAGGACGCCGTAAATGTTCCCCATTTTGTCCTAACTAAGAATGTTACATTCATTATACTGTGTCGTCGGCCAACATTAATATTATTCCAGGGATGGGGGAAGGTGGGATTTCCATAAGAAAGTTTAGAGAAACCTTTTCTTTACCGTGTACAATGATTATTTTTCGGAATTTCATCAGCTTCAGGTTTTTAATTAAAAAATCTCGAAGTCAAATAAGTCGTCCTTTTGCTTCCACAAAATATTTCTATTGCTATGCGAAAAGGAAAACAAAAACGCGCGCCGTTATTGGTGCTCTTTAGGAAGAGAGATAATGAATTAGTAGGCGATCTAAAAGAAATATCTGAAACATTGAGAATCCAGTATTAATCAATTTTCAGTGCCCCAAAAAGTGACAAAGCGAGACCTGACATATATGCATTCTTTGAAGAGAAAGGTTTTCCTCAAATTAAGGCCAGTCATTCCTCGTTAAAGTTAATCTTAACGATATATATGGGCATGAGAATTCAATGTCTTAATTAATATGTTTGTAGCCATATATATAAGATTCGATTTCGCTAGAGACGCAGCGTCAAAAACGCATTGTAATCACTCTCGGCGATATTAAGCAACGTTAACTCTGTTCAGTAGTTTGATAGGGGGTGGGCCATCTTCCGTGTACAAATTAATGTGACCACCTATGGTTAAATGGTGTAGAGAAACTCAGTCTTATAAATCATACTTATTTTAACATGTATTTTTTTATTTTCTTTCGTAAAAGCAAATTTTTAGTTTTAGACGCAAGATGGACATGTAAATATACAACGAAGCGTGAACTAATTTCCCATTTTAGTTTTTACTTTTATTGAATTAATAACACATGTAGATTTAAATAATATCATCATTCTCGTCCAATATTACAGTGTATAAGCTAGAGTTAGCTTGTCCATACCCTGAATCTTCTCGCCTCAGCAATGGCACGCCTGGGGGTTCATAAATCGGAGACTCGCCCCCTGAAGGAGGACAAATATGGTTCAACATGAAATCCTGAGCGGATGGTTCCCATCTTTCGTCTAGCCACTCGAATTCGGATCCTGAGAACAGTAACGGAGTGTTCGAAAATTGTAAAGGGCTTACGTTGCATGACCTCCGTGAGCAAGATGCAGGTATTGACTGAGTCCTCACTACCCGCTTCTGAAAAATCTAACCTAAAGAATGAGAAAATAGAAATGTTAAATCGGTTTAAATACACGACACATGTTCTTAATATATGTAATTTATTATCCAAGAAATTACCACATCTTTTAATTACGAGCTATATATTTTTTATATAGAAGTTAATTGACCGATCTAATAATTTTCATAAAATTATCATTGTAGCTATAGTTTAAGACAAAGGTTCTTACCTTGCAATTTTTCCTGGGGGATATCGTCTGAGACAGCAAGTCACGGATTTAATCTGGAAGGTATTGACGTACTTGGCCCATCAAATAGACGACTTGAATAGCTGAAATAAAAGGTAGCAATAATACGAAATTTCGCTACTAATAATTCATTTTTACCGAAGCGTAAAGAGTGTCATTGCATTAATTATTGTTCAAAATAATAAGCATGCAATTAATATGTACTTTGCTTTAATACGGTTAGCTTAAAACAGATTACACAGCGCTATACTTCACATAAAACTTTTCTAAAACGCTTACTAAGTGAAATATATGCATAAATTCATCGTTACGTGTGCTACAAAGAGAGATTGACAATATGCGGTAAGAAACAGTATTGTCTATTATGTTTCTCTTCATGAAAATAGACAATTTTATGAAAGGCCAACTGACACACGTTTATTTAAAGTATATCAGATATTCACTACATATAATAAAAAAATATCTTTACGTTAGTAGTTCTTTTTTAATTGATTGGATTTTCAAATTCATTATAAAATACGTAGAAATATTAGCTAACCTCGTACGCCTCTTGCTACTCTTTAAGCGCCGCTTCGTACGCGTTACGTCAGCGTAATTCCCACACTCTTCGTCGCTTAAATCGGCAAAATAGCACGCATCATCGTCAGTACTGTAACAATTGTAAAAAAGAGTAATAACTGCACTTATGCGAATATAGATAAATGTGTTGCTTGTCCTTTAAAATGTTAGTTACATGAAATGCATAATTTCCATCTACAACATCGTGAATTTAAATTATATCAGCATGCCGGAAATAATATTAAAAAAAAAGTAATTTTTTAATTTCTAGAATTATCATCATTACACAAGCAAAACATGCAATAGAATGATCAGTCATTACAAAAATGTATGCAATAATAAAACAAATATATCACTCATCTACAATATCGTTATGATGAAAATATAAGTTTAACAAAAAAAACCACATGCCTTTCTTTACATTCATTGCTATGGAAGGCAGCCATGTTGTTCCAAGTCCTACTTCTCCTGTGATGTGACAATTAATGAACTGCTATAAATGCGGGGCCAGTCGTTACGCCTATTATTTACTTTGTTGCCGCGCCCATACTTAGTTTGGGTACATCCCTTCACTCACAGGAGAGAGAAATCCAATAGGCCTACATGTATATATATATACACACACAGCTTTACAATTGCCTGAGGGTAAGTTTCGGGTATATAAGCGTGCGTATCATTGTTTTATGTTCTAATTACTTTGAAACCTCTGATCGACTAAGGATCTTCACCATAAACTGGTAAGCTAAAGAAAACATATTTCAGCGACTGGCTAGTTTTTACATTTATCTATCAACAGACAGTTAAATATAGATATGTGTATTTTCTGTTTTAAAAATATAATTTAATAACATCACATTAAATATACTATTTAATGATGATCTTAATTCACATCCTTGATCGAGAAAGTGAACGGCGTTTTATTTTGTGACGGTTGTTAAATTAATGTAGAGGAGCAAAAAAAATGATTAATATAAAACTCTTTCATCACATTTCCAGAACCATGGAGAACCAAACATCCATAGACTGTTATTAACCAAATCTCAGATAGAACGCGTGAGAGAGCTGGTTGCAGGCGTTGGCGAAGACACCGAGGCATTAATAGGGTAATGATATTCATAATTTAGACACCATACACTAGCATTATAAATTCATATATTAAAAGCGTACTCATTAGAATCTATGCCCTTTTTATGAATATGTTAATTAGATAAAACCTTTCACAATAACGTGATATTCTTTGCTTTTTCCAGGAGCTATATTGTGAAATCCGAAGATGACGAAAGCGATACGATAGCCGTGAATGCCGACGGTGCCTCTTCAGAAACCCGTCACATTCCAGAAACTGAACGAGAGATATTATCACCCAAAGCATATCTTGAAGATAACAAATGCTTTATTGATTATACGCTTGAAGAGAAGAAAATTATACTATCTATGATGTTGAAGGCGGAATCCGGGCTACCTCCGTACGGATGTTCTACCGCTCATCCAAGCATTGAAGTCATAGATCTAGTTTCAGACGATGAAGAACCACACCCGTAAGTAACTTTTTATATTCTGGTTAAAATAGCAATAAATTGTTTCGCAAAGTATGTCAAAATAAAAATATTGCTATAAGATTTGTGTGGTGTGCATAAACTAGAAATGATTGACTTAATCCGTGCAGATAATTAGTACATGAATTAAATAAAACTTCTTTGCATACATTTTATATACTGGGCAAGTGATTTATGAAGATAGTATATTAGATTTGTTTCCGATTGAAATGAAATTCGTGAGTTTTCTTTATCATTATGCATTTTTCCATACTACTATATATATATATATATATATATAATATATATATATATATATATATATATGTGTGCTTAACATGTTATAGAAAAGAAATTTTTTTTTACCCTACCACAGAGTTCAATGTGAAATTGAAAAGCCTTCAACAACTGAGTTTCTGTTACAGCATGTTACAATCCCTCCTACAACGTATGATATTGCAAAAGCAGAAGCGACAACAACTAGGCCCAACGAGCTTGCAGATGGCGAAAACAAGGCTTCTACAAAGTAAGTTGATACATCAATCAAAGGTAGAGCAACTCTCAACCACGGCGCAAAATATTTATTACTGAAATATCTTATTGCATGTACAGTATTTATACATTACTACTACACCGTAATTTATTTATTACTTAATTACCTTATTACCTGCACAGTATTTATACATTATTCTCAAATGAAAGGCGCTAAGAATATTTTTCTTTTACTTCTCACACACGTAGGAAACGGAAGCTGGATGCTGACGATTATGGTAGCATGGATGATTTTCAGCCTCCACCAAAAAACCGCACAAGCCGTCTCAGGAGCCGTAGAAAAATCTATCACACAGGTTTCACGGACGAAGAAGACGAGTGGATGTAATATTGGACGAGAATGATGATGATATTTAAATCTACATGTGTTATTAATTCAATAAAAATAAAAAATAAATTGCGAAATTATTTCACCCTTCGTTGTATATTTATTATGTCCATCTTGCATCTAAAACTAAAAATTTGTTTCTACGAAAGAAAATAAAAAATAAATGTTAAAATAAGTATGATTTATAAGACTAAATGATGTAGAGAAACTCAACCATAGGTGGTCACATTAATTTATACACGGAAGATGGCCCCTCCATCAAACTACTGAACAGAGTTAACGTTGCTTAATATCGCCGAGAGTGAGTACAATGCATTTATGACGCTACGTCTCTAGCGAAATCGAATCTTATATATATGGCCACAAACATATTAATTAAGACATTGAATTCTCACGCACATATATATCGTTAAAATTAACTTTAACGAGGTATGATTAGCCTTAATTTGAGGGAAACGGTTCTCTTCAAAGAATGCATCTATGTCAAGTCTCGATTTGTCACTTTTTGGGGCATTGAAAACTGATTAATACTGGATTCTCCATGTTTCAGATATTTCTTTTGGATCGCCGACTAATTCATTATCTCTCTTCCTAAAGAGCACCAAGAGCGGCGCCCGTTTTTGTTTTCCTTTTCGCATAGCAACAGAAATATTTTGGATTTTCCTTTTGTGCGGAACGCTCTTCTACACAAGCGTAGTTCTTTACATTAATTATACTGTCTGTTGTTTGCATTTATAATGTGTGTGTGTATATATATATATATATAATATATATATATATATTTATATAGTAGCGCCAATAGTAGGTCATATTTTTGCCAATTAATTCGAACTTTGTAAACAAGTCGGATTTTCTTGTACAACCTATTTTTTTTTTACTTTTTGAAGATAGCTTATGTAGGGTTAATTTAGCCTAACCTAACGTGTAAGGATGTGGAAGCAAAAGGACGACTTATTTGACTTCGAGATTTTTTAATTAAAAATCTAACGCTGATGAAATTCCGAAAAATAATCATTGTACACGGTAAAGAAAAAGGTTTCTCTAAACTTTCTTATAGAACTCTCCCCCTCCCCCCATCCCTGGAATAATATTAATGTTGGCCGACGATACAGTATAATGAATGTAACTTTCTTAGTTAGGATAAAATGGGGAACATTTACGGCGTCCTTTATATACATCGGGGCTAAGAAGAAAAAGGATACCAAATTCAGACAAAATCGAAATTAAATCGGGATTTCACGCAGTGGATCCAAACACATGGGACGATATTTCGTGAAAGAAAATCTGTAGCTTTATGTGGGAGCCGAGTCATTAGAGAGTCTGCACACTATCTGGATACGGAGGACGGTCATCCATCCAACTACTGACCAGATCCAACGTCGCTTAACTCATTTTGCATCCTGTATTGAGAGCGTGAGAGGCTATAATGTGTAATATTAAATCAACGATGACTCATGCATTATTATTATTCTGTGACATCGGTAATCGAACTCCGTACCCCAGTGTCTTCTCTTCACTTATAAGGAAACGGTGTTATCCACTGATCTATGGGCAATGGCCACGCGAGAGACATAAGTAAAATGAATATCTATTGCATTTAATTAATACTCATTAATCCACGCTATCCCGCCCTAGCTGTTTTGTTTACGCTATATAGAGATAAGTATTTTCTAGCTCTTGCATTTTCCTCCATTCCTTGACGAGATGTATTGTTGAATAAATGAGAAATCTTGTATTTACTTTTATTTTTCCTCAAGGGTTGTATCATATATTTATTTCATGTATTTAGATGTGAAATTCTTCTTATATGCTGTATACATATATATAAAATCTGTATATATTAATGAAATAACGAGCGAGTGCACGTATTATGTTCTTGAAACGGCGTAGGCGAGCCTTCTGAGATGGTTTCATTGATACATTGCAATTTATAACGTTAAGACAGATTTCCCCAATGCCGTGTAGTTGTTAGTTAGCAGGGGCGCCAAGGAAAAATTCGTACACATTGAAATAATAAGTAAGAATCACTCTATCCTTTACTTGAACTGATCCACAAAGTAACTGTTCACATCTTCTCAAGGCTGTGTGTTCCGCGTGCTACAGATCTTATGGGCAATGTAGACCCTGAATATGAGGTTGAATAATCTCAATGAAATTACGACGTAAAAGAGTGAGCACTCGTTCCCTGACGAGATGTATTTCTGAACACACGAAAAGCCTTGAAATAATTTTTTCTTTTTACTTGCGGGTTTATGGAAATGCTACGTTTTCATTTTATACAATATAACTTTTGGTAAGTTCCTAAAATATTTGTGCGTGATACCTAAAATCTCTCAAAAACCTACAGCTAATTAAAATGTATGCATAAATTCACCGATATATATATATATATATATGTTAAACACAGACCGTGCATGGAACAAGGAACTCTTCTGGGAAAATTAAATCCACTATAGTCCGAATAAGTAATGGTAAATGACAAATACCATAGTTTTTCTTTTTCATGATGCTAGCCCGACGTGGGCAACGGGTCTCTCGCAAAGAGATCCCATAAATATAGCTTCCCTCACCAGCTATCTGCAAAGCAGACAGGATCCAGCTTTGGGACATGGACCTAGGGTTTAAAGCAAGTCTAGTCCCTACATTCAGAACCTCTATATAAGTAAAAGACTCGTTGCATTCACGTCGGATTGAATAAACAAAGAAAAAGGGGTAACTATTGTATTTTTAGCCAAAAAAAAAAAAAACTTAAACCTCAAACGGGACATTGAGCGTCCACTTTTCAAGGCACGTAACACGTCCGTTTAATATACACAAACTCAGAATGGTCCCCTGAGAAATTTATATGTTAAACACAGACCGTGCATGGAACAAGGAACTCTTCTGGGAAAATTAAATCCACTATAGTCCGAATAAGTAATAGTGGATTTAATTTTCCCAGAAGAGTTCCTTGTTCCATGCACGGTCTGTGTTTAACATATAAATTTCTCAGGGGACCATTCTGAGTTTGTGTATATTAAACGGACGTGTTACGTGCCTTGAAAAGTGGACGCTCAATGTCCCGGTTGAGGTTTAAGTTTTGTTTTTTTTGGCTAAAAATACAATAGTTACCCCTTTTTCTTTGTTTATTCAATCCGACGTGAATGCAACGAGTCTTTTACTTATATAGAGGTTCTGAATGTAGGGACTAGGCTTGCTTTAAACCCTAGGTCCATGTCCCAAAGCTGGATCCTGTCTGCTTTGCAGATAGCTGGTGAGGGAAGCTATATTTATGGGATCTCTTTGCGAGAGATCCGTTGCCCACGTCGGGCTAGCATCATGAAAAAGAAAAACTATGGTATTTGTCATTTACCATTACTTATTCGGACTATAGTGGATTTAATTTTCCCAGAAGAGTTCCTTGTTCCATGCTCGGTCTGTGTTTAACATATAAATTTCTCAGGGGACCATTCTGAGTTTGTATATATATATATATATATATATATATAGAGAGAGAGAGAGAGAGAGAGAGAGAGAGAGGGAGAGAGAGAGTTACAAGGAAAAGAAGTACCTCAAAAGGCCTTGCGCCCCATACCGAGGAGGTACCAATGGCAACGGGTGCCAGGGAAAATTTTCTACACACTCAAATAGTGTGCAAGATTTGGTCTAACCTTTTCTTGAAATGATCCACAGAGGAACTGTTCACAACTTCTGAAGGTAAACTGTTCCACGTGTCACAGATCTTATACGTAAAGTAATTCCCAAACACACTAGTCCTAAACCGTTTCAAATCCAACTTCCAACCATTGTTGCGAGTTGGGTTATCATTTAAACTAAACATGCTTCTAAAATCGACATCGTTGAACCCGCGTAAGAGCTTGAAAACCTCGATGAGTTGACCGTGCAGGCTCCGAGCTTCCAGCAAAAACAAGTCCAGGGCGCGTAAGCGTCGATTATACCCCATATGCCTAACGGAAGGAATTAACTTAGTGGCCCTCGCCTGCACTCGCTCCAGCCTCTCAATATCTTTCCTGAGGGTGGGCGACCAGAACTGCACAGCATACTCCAGGTGCGGCCGAACCAGGAAATTGTACAGAGAGAGCCCAATCTCCTTGTTCCGAAACTGAAATTGCCTCCTGATATAACCTAACAGCTTCTGGGCTTTCTTTTCCACCTCTACGCACTGTTTCGTAAACTTAAGGTCGCTGGTAATTAGCACACCCAAGTCCTTTTCCAAATCTGTCGCCTCGATATTACTCCCCAACATCGAGTAGTCCGGCTTGGGATTGGCGTAGCCAATGTGCATCACCTTGCATTTACCCAAGTTAAACGGCATTTGCCATTTTTCGGACCCCTCTCCTATCCTACCTAGGTCCGCACGCAGTTCCTCCATTGCTTCGGGCGTCCCAACATTGGCCACAAGCTTGGTGTCATCAGCGAATTTGGCGATCCGACTGACGATGCCACCGTCGTTATCATTTATGTAAATGATAAACAACAGTGGCCCCAAAACCGAACCTTGAGGAATCCCACTAGTGACCGAGGCCCAACCCGAACTAACCCCTTTAATTACAACCCTCTCCCGCCTATTCTTCAGCCAGTTTTCAATCCACCTACCTACTTCTCCACCGATACCCAGCGCGCGGACTTTCGCCGTTAGCCGGCGGTGACGTACCTTATCAAAGGCTTTCTCAAAGTCGAGATAAAGTATATCAATCGCCCTACTCTTATCATACTCACCCAACATGACGTGAAAAAACTCGCGCAAGTTGGTGAGACACGACCTATGCCATCTAAACCCATGCTGGGAGTCCCCAAGCAGCTTGTAGGAATCCGAATGGTCAACAATCCTATCCGCTATTATCCCCTCTAATAATTTACCTACAACTGAAGTGAAACTAATGGGACGATAGTTCCCTGGACTTTCGTGATCCCCTTTCTTAAAGATAGGGGTCACGTTGGCTTCCCTCCAGTCACCAGGCACTTGGCCCATAGCCGAGGTAGTACCCTTGGTAATAGTAATAGTAATTAGTAATACTGGTAATAGTAATAATAGTTTGGCCCATGTCCATTGTTATAGTAATATTAGTTAGTAATACATGGTAATTGTAATAGTAGTTTAGCCGTTGGCCGAGCTAGTAGTAACCTTGGTAATAGTAATAGTAGTGTGGCCCATGGCCAAGGCAGTACACTTGCTAAGAGTAATAGTAGTTAGTAATACATGATAATAGTAATAATAGTTTGGACCATGGCCAAGAGTACTCTTGGTAATAGTAACAGTATTTAGTAATAAATGGTAATAGTAATAGTAGTTTGGCCCATGGCCAAGAGTACGCTTGATAATAGTAATAGTAGTTAGTAATACATGGTAATAGTAATAGTAATTTGGCCCATGGCCATGGTAAGTACTCTTGGTATTAGTAATAGTATTTAGCAATACATGGTAATAGTAACAGTAATTTGGCCTATGGCAAGGTACCACTGGTAATAGTAATAGTAGTTAGTAATATATGGTAATAGTAATAGTAGTTTTGCCAATGGCCAAGTTGTAATATAAATATTGGTTAGAAATACAATGGTAATATTATTAGTAGTTTCGCCCATGGCTAAGGTAGCACTTGATAATAGTAATAGTAGTTAGTAATACATTATAATAGTAATAGTAGATTGGCCCATGGCCAAGCCTTGGTAATAGTAATAATAGTTAGGAATACCTGGTAATAGTTATAGTAGTTTGGCCCATAGCCAAGGTAAGTACCCTTAATAATAGTAATAGTATTTAGTAGTGCATGGTAATAGTAATAATAGTTTGGCCCATGGCCAAGGTGGTAAAGCTAATATTAAGTAGTAATACATGGTAATAGTAATAGTAGTTTGGCACATGGCCAAGGTAGAACCTTTGGTAATAGTATAGTAGTTAGTAATACATGGTTATAGTATTAGTAGTTTGGCCCATGGCCAATGTTATAGTAATATTAGATAGTAATGCATGGTAATAATAATAGTAGTTTGGCCCATGGCCAAGCTAGTGGTACCCTTGTAAGAGTAATAGTAGCTAGTAGTACATGTTAATAGCAATAGTAGTTTGGCCCATGTAATTACACTTGGTAATATTACACTTGGCAATAGTAATAGTAGTTTGGCCCATGGCCAAGAGTACCTTTGGTAATAGTAATAGTAGTTTGGTGCATGGCGAGGGTAGTGAGTACCCTTGGTAATAGTAATAGTAGTTTGGTACATGGCGAGGGTAGTGAGTACCCTTGGTAATAGTAATAGTAGTTAGTAATACATTGTAATAGTAATAGTAGTTTGCCCCTGGCCAAAGTGATAATAGTAATAGTAGTTAGTAATACATGGTAGTAGTAATAGTAGTTTGGCCTATCGCCAAGTACCCTTGCTAATAGTAGTTAGTAATACATGGTAATAGTAGTTTGGCCCATAGTCAAGTTGGTAATAGTAATTAGTAATACATGCTAATAGTAATAGCAGTTGGCCCATGGCCAAGGTAATAGAAATATTAGTTAGTAATACATGGTAATAGTAATAGTAGTTTGGCCCATGCCCAAGGTAGTAGTAACCTTGGTAATAGTAATAGTAGTTAGTAATACATGGTAATACTAATAGTAGCTTGGCCCATGGCCAAGGTAGTAGTCATTAATACATGGCAAAAGTAATAGTAGTTTAGCCAATAGTAATAGTAATATGGCAATAGTAATAGTAGTTTGGCCCAGGGCGAAGGTCGCAATAGTTATTTTATTTAGTAGCACATGGTGTTAGTAATAATAGTTTGGCTCATGGCCAAGTTAGTAGTAACATTGGTAATAGTAATAGTAGTTAGTAATACATGGTAATACTAATAGTAGTTTGGTCCATGGCCAAGGTATTAGTTATTAATACATGGTAACAGTAACAGTAATAGTAAAAGTAATAATAGTTAGTAATTCATGGTAATAGTAATAGTAGTTTGACCCATGGCCAATGTGGTAATAGTAATAGTAGTTAGTAATACACGGTAATAGTAATAGTAGTTTGGCCCATGCACAAGGTGGTAGTCATTAATACATGGGAAAAGTAATAGTAGTTTAGCCAATAGTAATAATAATATGGCAATAGTAATAGTAGTTTGGCCCAGGGCGAAGGTCGCAATAGTTATTTTATTTAGTAGCACATGGTATTAGTAATAATAGTTTGGCTCATGGCCAAGTTAGTAGTAACATTGGTAATAGTAATAGTAGTTAGTAATACATGGTAATACTAATAGTAGTTTCGTCCATGGCCAAGGTATTAGTTATTAATACATGGTAACAGTAACAGTAATAGTAAAAGTAATAATAGTTAGTAATTCATGGTAATAGTAATAGTAGTTTGACCCATGGCCAATGTGGTAATATTAATAGTAGTTAGTAATACACGGTAACTGTAATAGTAGTTTGACCCATGGCCAAGCTAGTAGTACCCTTGGTAAGAGTAATAGTGGTTAGTAATACGTGATAATAGTAAAAGTAGTTTGGCACATCGCCAAGTACCCTTGGTGATAGTAATAGTATTTAGCAATACATTTTAATAGTAATAGTAGTTTGGCCCATAGTCAAGGTGGTAATAGTAATAGTAATTAGTCATACATGGTAATAGCAATAGTGGTTGGCCAATGGCGAAGGTAATAGAAATATTACTTAGTAATACATGGTAATAGTAATAGTAGTTTAGCCCATGGCCAAGCTAGTAGTACCCTTGGTAACATTAATAGTAATTATTAATACATGGTAATAGTAATATTTGTTTGGCCCATGGCCAAGGTGGTAATAGTAATTGTAGTTAGTAGTTCATGGTATTAATAATAGTAGTTTGGCCCATGTCGAAGGTAGTAAGTACCCTTCGTAATAGTAATAGTAGTTAGTAATACATGATAATAGTAATAGTAGTTTACTCTATTAGGGCGGGTCGTACTCAGGTGACAACATGAATCTGAAGGAAATCCTACCATCAGGGGTGTCTAAATTATGTGTTTTTACATGGGGAATTCAAATATGAGCTTCTTTTTTGGATAGGATAACTTTAACCTACACCATTTTGTATTTCTAAATTGCCAATTTTACCCTTTTGAACCCCTTTATAATATATTAAAAGATATAAGGTAAATCATTTATATTGACAAGGCCAAATCAACTTTACATATATTTATTAATAGGTGAACTGCATGTATATCACTGGATATAATTACAAAGATCATTCTCCTGACATCTTGAACTTTGCCAGGTTGCACAAATCCTGCTTTGACTCAGACTTGGACATCAGCTTCCTGCTGGTCTCCTGAGCCCTGATCCCTCCATCCCTCTTTTCCTGTGAGAAGTACTTAGCAGAATCCTCAGTCACCATTTTAACAACCCTCTCAATGCTTTGTGTGTGGCAAGGCCAGTTGCGCACCTCCATGGGGGTGTTGATGAAGTTTTTCACCTCTGAGGTGCATAGAGAGCAGGTGAGAGGTGGCTCTGACACACCTTCTGACCAGCTGATCAAGTCACCGATGCTGGAAGCATCACAATTGATGTCAGGTGTCCTTCTGCTCCTAACAGAGGAGTCCCCCAGCTGACTGTCCGGGTCCCCCTCTCCCCTGATGGCCAGGATTCTCTCCACCCCTTCAATCCTCTCCTTCTGATCCTCAGAGCAGAGTAGTGTTTGGAGGATGACTTCACTGTGGGCATACCAAGCAGATCTTCTCACAGTTGGCATCACAATATCCAGCACCTCCTTTCTCTGGGACTTGAGGCAGTCCAGCTGAAAGAGGATGTGCCTAGGCCCTTCGATCCAGGAGTGCTTGACCTTCACGTTGAACCAACATGGGTAATACACTCCAATGATGAATTCCACAATGAATTGCAGAATCTTCAGGTTCTTTCCTTTAAGTCCGTGCTTTGACACCCAGAGCCTGAGAAGTCTGTTCGCTGTGGTGAGCCAGCGGCTGTGGTTTACTGGTCCTATCTCTAACAGAGCCAGCCCTGCAGGAAGTACTCCATCCCTGACTGCACAGACAATTTTATAGCCATAGTATTGATCAGTTGAGAGATCTTGAATGACCTTGTCAGGAAGCTTGATCAGTGGAGGGCCAACAGAGATTCGGGTGAAGTTTGGATTGATATCAAAGTCTGTAGCAGAATCAAGGAGCTTTCCTATTGGCCCGGATAATTTTTTGTCTGACAGAGTAGGGCCATCAAGGTCAACAATGAGATGGCGCAGGGGAAGTTCAACAGTGAGCAGGTTGCACACCAACCAGACCAGCTTTCTCCCCAGGTGCAGCTCCACAGTTAAGTATCCACTACAGACAGGTATTAACTCTTTTCAGCGCAAAATTCTTGGTTAAAAAAAAGAGCTGAAATGGGCAAGAACAAATTTATCTGCAAATGCTGAACACATTATGCTTTTTTGGTTTCAAAATGTTATAAAATGCTAATTTATCTGTTGTCTGTAATGCAAATAATTTGTTCATGTACTCTAAAAAAACTAAAGAAACACATCCTAAAAATATTCTTTAGAACATTGAAATAGGCCTCATACTGCTCAGTTGTACTAAAAATGAACCACCTAATTTTAGCTCAAATCAAAGTTGTTAATTAAATTTTGCTCAATGTATCACTATCATATGCGTAGAAATAGCTTTTTCTAAAATATAACAGAATAATACTCACATGTGAACAGTAACAAAAAAATATCAGTAGATAATCACTAAATCTATCCCCTCACTGCAAGCCGAGGTGGTAAAATAGCTTCATAAATCATGAGTCACTTCAAATATTTCACAAAACGTTTTAGAATGTTCTGAAACGTTACATTCTAGCCTCTGAGAAAGGTGGCTCAGAAAATGGCCTTATGCGCGCCAGAAAACCGTCAAAATATTTCATATACCAAACTGTATGATAATTACAATTAAGTGGAATGGCACACCTTTTTATTTGAGTATTTAAATATTATTATTATTATATGAATTACATTATATGTGTTTATATGAATTAGTTAGAACAATGCTCTATGAGAGATAACGTGAGCAGCCATGATAGAAAACGTGAGAAGACATATTCTGGGGTAACTACAATAGTAAAATAATCAACAATTTAATAATAATCAACTGCAAAATGATGTAGGTTAGGGTTATCAGAATTAAATATTTTCTTCAGAATTGTGTTCTATACACCAAAATATGTCATTTGAACACCCCTCTCCATTGATTTAAAAAAAATGCATAGTATGACCCGCCCTATTACTCTATGGCCAAAGTGGTAATAGTAATAATAGTTTGCCCGATAGCCAAGGTGGTAATAGTAGTTAGTAATACATGGTAATAGTAATAGTAGTTTGCCTCGTGGCCAAGGTGGTAATAATAATTGTAGTTAGTAGTTTATGGTAATACATGGTAATAGTAGTTGGCCCATGGCCAAGGTAATAGAAATATTAGTAGTAATACATGGTAATAGTAATAGTAGTTTGGCCCATGTCCGAGCTAGTACTACCCTTGGTAATATTAATAGTATTTATTAATACATGGTAATAGTAATAGTAGTTTAGCCTATGGCCAATGTAGTGGTAATACATGGTATTAGTAATAGCAGCTTGGACCATGGCCAAGGTATTACTTGGAAGTCCTGAGGAACGAGTTAGAACGTGAGAGGGAGGCCAGAGTGAGGCTTGAAGAAAGCGTGATGCTCCTGACGGCAAAATTAGAATCCCTTGAGACTCCAGTTACGACCCCTCTTGCCTCAGTTTCTACTAATAATTTAACTATTACTAATAGCCCTCTCTCTTCTTATAGTTCCCAACCCTTCGTTCGAGTGCATAATGGAGCCCCATTCAGGAAACCTAAGACTTGTCTACCAATAATAACAAACAATGAGTTTTCTGTTTTAGGTTTCGAAGATGCTGATCAAACGGAAATACGACTCGTTGGCGATTCCATTGTTCGAGGGCAGCTGGAGGAATTCTGTGGGAGAAACCCTCGTCGTAGGCGCCGTTACTGCTACCCTGTTGCAAGGGTGGAGGATATAACTAATAGTGTTGACCATTTTACAGACGGTACCTCTGAGAACACAACTTATGTTATTCATGTCGGTACTAATAACGTTTTAAATTCTAGATCGGAAGAACTGCTGGCTAGGTACAGGGACTTACTAGAGCGACTAAAGGGAAAAACTAATAAGATTGTTTTAACAGGTATACTTCCTCGAATTATTCAACGTAGCGATTTCTACAGCTAGGCGACATATATCAACAATAACCTAAAGTCTCTTTGCCAACAGGAAGGAGTGCATTTTGCGAATTTTTGGAACAGTTTTTACGGTAGGAAGGACTTGTTCCTCGGAGATGGACTTCATCTTAATGACGTTGCAGCTGCGCTCTTAGGAAGACTATTTCATAATACTGTCTCTTCTTTTCAGGCTGCCGTAACTCGAACGGTCCCAGCGTAATTTCCACAAATTTCCCCTGCGCTCGCGAAGGTGTCGCAATTACAAACAATTTGAAGGTTCTATCCTTAAATGCTCGAAGCCTACGAAATAAAATAAACGAATTTTTTTCTTTAATTGTTTGTAATGAATGCCTATGATTTAATTGCGATAAATGAATCGTGGCTTAGCACTGAAACAAGTGATTTGTAGGGTACATGAATGAATATTCCTTAAAAGGAACGATCTCGTTTCTGAAAGTAAATCTGCAACATTATTTCTTTTTGTCATTACCTTCCTTCATTTATTTCATCGCTTCCGCCAATATAAAATGAACAGTTTTGTAATTCTGTGAAAACAAACACATTACAAACACGGGAAATCGTTAACAATGTTCAGCTTTGTACGACACTACATTTTATTACAAGTATATACAAAGAAATTAACTCGATCAATTTAGAGATATTGTATAGTTCTCGCAGAGAGTACTATTATTTTTTAGTGTTCCAATCTTTATCTTCGAAAAGTAGTTGGGATTGGTAAGTAATGTAACGTAAACCAACTGTCACTCATTTAATGCAGGAAATATCAATAAAAATACCTGGCATGCTTTCAATGTAGCACGTGATTTCATTCATGACGTATTCCTCTCTCGGCTCCGCCAGCCGCAGTCCTTCGCGTTCGCATCGCTTTTCGTGACCACAAAAGTCGTCGTCGATTTGATGGAACTTGATGCAGATGGGCGAGGCTTCCAGATTGGGGTCTCTATAAAAAGTGACAAAGCCAGTGGGGCAGTCTGTTGAAAAAAAGTGTCAAGGATTAGGTCCCATACGTTCAAACATTATTTGGAGGATTAATCTACTCCTCAGGGCAAAATAAACCTGAGTTGCTCTTTTTGTTTTGTTTGTAAAGATAAGCCTAATACCTTTTAAACAATGACCAACTTGTTCCAACACTACTACTACTAGTAGTAGTAGTAGTAGTAATTATTCCATATTCCTTTTACAGTGTAAATTTACGAGAAGGCTATTTTGATTCTTTGTTGAATTGAGGCCTTCTCTAAGAATCGAATAAAATTCTTTGACTTTAGTATTTTATAATTGCTTTTTTCCTCGGGCCAAATAATTCTAGAACTGTTATTAACATTATTATAACTAGAGATGGACATACTACTTTAACTCTATACCATTTTTACACGACAAATTCAAGAAATAAATTCTTAAAAGAAATATAAAAACTACCAAAGAAAATAATTTACACTGATATTTCGTTAAGCTGTTCACACAAACGCGCTATCCTATTTGCGGTAGGTAGATATACTGTAGAAGCAAATGTTAGTACTCGAAGTCTCACCTCATTCACATGACGATTTTTACAGGATTCTTTAAGTATTAGTAATGAAAGCGCTACAGTAACTAGGTCGATGTGAAAAGTGTTTAGAATGGCCATTAAAAATGAAAGTGAAACCAGTGAAAAACGATTCCCATTTTCTGAAGGGGGTGTTTTTTTCAAAAAAATTTCGTCGACAAACTTTTCGTATGAGAAAACACCTGTTAACCCTCCAAACCGGGGGCTTTATGCTCTCACAGCGTCATTAAGACATACTTTCGTCATTTACCTGTTACATTCACCTTCGCTTCCACATAGTCACAAAGAAAATAAAACTATTTTAACCGGATTCTGAATTAAATAAAATAACGGATGAGCAATTCTAGCAACTCTTCAAAATCTTCAAATTTCCCAAAAACGAGAACAAGGCACTAAGATGCAATTTTTGCCTACATCTACAGGGTGGGCGGAAAGTAGCTCCCTATTTTGGATTGGTAAAAAAATACGTATATTATCCATTTATTTCAGAAGAAATAATATGAAAAGGTAGGCATACATGGTAGGTTTTCTCTAAAATTCAATGTGGGCTCCAACTCTTTCCACCAGCTTCTGGAGCCGCCCAGGAATGACGTCCACTGACTTTAGCAGGAACTCCGGCGGGATGGAGGACATGACTTCCCGAATTCGGTCCTCCAGTTCTTCCAATGTCCTCGGTTTGGTGCGGTAGACTTCTTCCTTTACCCACCCCCAAAGAAAGAAGTCGCACGGTGTCAAGTCGGGGCTCCTGGCTGGCCATTGATGTGGACCACGACGACCCATCCAACGCCCAGGGAAGTGGGCATCCAGCCACTCACGGACAACAAGAGCGAAGTGCGGAGGGGCGCCATCTTGCATAAATATCAGATCGTCGATGTTCTCCCATGTGCTGACAACCGGCCAGACCTCGTTTCGCAACATAGCAAGGTACCGCTCAGCATTCATGGTGTTGCGCAGAAGGAACGGGCCCACAACCTGATCTGAGGTCATACCACACCACACCGTTACACTGAACCGATTCTGCCGTTTTTCAGCGGTAACCGTGCGACTTCTTTCTTTGGGGGTGGGTAAAGGAAGAAGTCTACCGCACCAAACCGAGGACATTGGAAGAACTGGAGGACCGAATTCGGGAAGTCATGTCCTCCATCCCGCCGGAGTTCCTGCTAAAGTCAGTGGACGCCATTCCTGGGCGGCTCCAGAAGCTGGTGGAAAGAGTTGGAGCCCACATTGAATTTTAGAGAAAACCTACCATGTATGCCTACCTTTTCATATTATTTTTTCTGAAATAAATGAATAATATACGTATTTTTTTACCAATCCAAAATAGGGAGCTACTTTCCGCCCACCCAGATTTCAACTGTGAAATTTTGAAAAAAGATGTAACTGCTGGCCTCATCTCGCGTGAAAACAGATACAGGAAGGATAAAGTTTTAGATAAAGCTTGTAGGAATAAGTAGATTATTTTGCAGGATTCAGTATAGAGAATAATTTAAAGAATAATGCAGAAATGGCTGACACTGGGAAACAATAAAACTTGCACATTTGCACGATGCAATAAACAATCAATCATCAGGAGGAGATTGTAGACAATCGACCAGGGAAGAACTTCGGGGAAACATTAGACAAGAGACAGCGAGTGCTGGATCTCCCGTTTCTCCTGTCACTGTCCTCCTCAGCTGAGCTTTTTCCATGTCTCATCTACACTGTGATCAGTCCAGTATGCTCTGAACTAAACACTTCTCCCTCTGTTTCTTTCTTACTACAAATACATGCGTCATAATACACAATATTTTCAATATCCACTTGGGGATGGAACCATAAATGTCAACACTTCTGGCTCCCCGCAGGTCTGGTTCTGCTACCATCCATTCGAATGTCTTGGACCACTACTGTATATGATTCACTTTTCAGAAACTTCTGCAGCATTCGTGGCCTTTCTTCAAATTTCTGATCTATTGAACACCACCTCTCCTCCTCTATACCTGAAAGTCTCACAAACTCGGTTGTCTGGTACGACTGACAGCAACTCATTTTCTCTACCCTCCTACTTTCTCCATACTCAAAGGTGGATGTTGCGTATATGTAAGCAACGACCTAACTTGATCTCGTATTCCCGAACTTGAATCCTCCGAATTCTACACCCTCTGGTTACGGCTTGCATCAATCTCAAACAACTGTAAATACGTCTCCGTTGTCTACCTTCCTCCTAATTCTCCTGACTATCCAAAACTCTTTGACTGCCTCATTTACAAAGTGGAATACATTCTATCCCGATCTCCTTTTGCTGAAATCTCCATTTTCGGAGATCTCACTGTTTACCACCACCTTTGACTTTGCCTCCCATTTTACTAACATCCCTGGTGAACTAGCTTACAACTTCTCTATCCTGAATGACCTTCAGCAGATTGTACGGCACCCTGCTCATATCGCAATGACCGTGAAGATAGGCCCAACATTCTCGATTTATTTCTCATCACTCATCCTTGTTCTTATCCTGTTAAACCTTTTTCTGCGTTCAGCTCCTCCGATCACAATCTCATGCCTGTTCCCTGTCCTATCGCTCCAGTTCGGCCTTTGGATCCTCCCAAGAGGAGACGCCTTTGGCACTTTGACGCCACTGGTTGGAAGGCTTTAAACAGTACTTCTTTGATTTTCTATGGAATGATAACTCGTTCAGAGTTCTGAGCACATCATGGAGGTGATTCTCTCAGGCATGGAGGTTTACATTCTATATTCTTTTTCTACTAGTCATGCAAAAAACTTAGTTTAACTTTGCTTGTTCTAATGCTATCCGCAACAGAAAGGAGGCTTTCAGAAGGTACCGTCGCCATCCAACTTCTGAGTCTCACTCTGTTTATCTATCTACCCAGAATCAGCGCAAACTCTTGTTCTTCGACTCGCCAAAAATTCCTTCATCAGACAAAAATCTGAAAACCTATCTAATTCTAATTCTTCTCTTTTTTTTTGGCACTTAGTCAAAAAACCCTCAAAACTTTGAGTTCTTTATTTCTATATCTTGCTTTTTGCTGTAGATTTGTTAGTTTTTCATAATAGATGTTTAAAATCGGGAAAATAATTTGTAATCACCATATATATATATATAATATTTAGGAGAAATCCAATGACAAGGAGGAATGTAAATGCCATGAAGTGTGTCTTCTTTAATGCGCAACGTTTCGAGCAATACGCTCATTTTCAGGCTAAACAATGACAATATGAAGTTAAAATCAATAAATAAATGAAACACATAAGACAAAATAATTACTATAAAACCTATTCTTAAAAGCAAAATTTAAAAAGACTAAAAGAAGAGGGTTAAATTCAAAGTTATAAAAATTTACATATAAAAATACAAGAAACTTAAAAAGCTATTTTTAAATTATATATAGTAAATTTGAAATTAATACAATGGGATAATTAACACTACTAACCCTTCATTGCTGGTTCCGAGGCACAAGTAATTTAAAACAAAGCCAAGGGAAAATACTATGAGTTGGGTGGTTGGAGAGTTATAAGTTGGGGAGGGGGAATTATAAAAAATTTAGAGGGACAGCTGAGGAATCAACGTTTAGAGAAGGGGTCAATATTTTAATATAAAGAGATTCCAAAATTCTAAGTGAGTTGGGACAATGATTACAGCCGAGAATTTTAAAATTATCTAGAGTGACATCTGTTTTACATTTAATACTATGTTCCCGGATACTAGAGGCTTCTTTTTTATTTAAAATTTTACCTGTTCGACAACTTATTCCCATATGCGAATAAAATCTAGCCCTGAGAGAGCGCACGGTGCTGCCAATATAAGTACCAAGGAGACACCTTGGGCAGGTAAATAAATATACAACACCGCTATGCAACGAATCAGGAGTTCGATCCTTCGCTGAGAAAAAGCTACCTAAAGACGTTTTATTAATAAATATAATACGAAAATCAGTATGATAAAATTTTTTTTTTAACAACTTGGTAAATTTAAGTTTAAATTCTTTATTCATGGGACCCATTTCAGGTACCAAGAAATATTTTATATCTTTAGGCACTGAAATACAGGGAAGTTGAGGGCTATAAACATTATTTAAGAAAGATCTTATTAATTTATCTACATATTGAACAGGAAAACTATTATTGGTAAAATATGATCTTAAATTATTAAATTCATCGTTAAGTAAGGTAAAACTAGAAGTCAAATTATATCCTCTGAACAAGAGAGTTTTAATACACGACATCTTATAGTTAAAATCAGTAAAACTAAAAAAATTCATGCCCAAACCGGTAAAAGTGGGTTTCCTGTAAACTGATGTAGTAATAGAATCACCTTTTTTCGAAATTAAAAGATCTAAAAAGAGAAGGGAGCCATTTTCCTCAGTTTCCATTGTATAAGTTATATTGGGGTGCAGAGAATTTAAGAAGTTAAAAAATTGTTGCGCTTGTACAGCATTATCAAAAACAGCTATCGAGTCATCAACGAAGCGTCGGTAAAAAATTGGTTTACAATGGGTGGGAGATTGTCTAAAAATTACACTTTCTAAATGAGTCATAAAAAAATCAGCTGATAAAGGTCCGACAGGTGATCCCATCCCAACACCGTCAATTTGTTGGTAAACCTTATTATTGAAAGTAAAATAACATTGCTTAAAAACCAGTTCTAAAAGTTCCTTAAAATAAGACCATGAAAAACCATGAAAACTATCAACCGAGCTAAAAACCCTATCTAAAATAATGGCAATAGTTTCTGATACAGGTACGTTCGTGAAAAGCGACTTTACATCAAAACTGACAAAAAACTTTTTTGAACCGAAATTCTCACTGAGAAGATCTTTTTGAAATTCATAAGAGTTATTTATAGTATACGCATTTTTCGCAAAAGGTGACAAGAGACCAACAACAAATTTTGCCAATTGAAAGGTAGGTAAGTTATACGAAGCTAAAATAGGACGGAGAGGTGTTCCAACTTTATGGATTTTAGGCAAGCAGTATAATTGAGCAAGATCAGAACCAGATACGAACAACTGAGAGTAAGTATCGTTTTTTATTATCTTTAAAGACTTTAATCGTGACAAAAATCTATTAACTTTGTCTTCCAACCTTAAAATGACTTTATTGACGGGTTGAAGAATTTGTTTGAATTTGCTAACATCACTTAGGATTTCATTAGTTTTATTTACGTAATCAGATTTGTTCAAAATAACAACTCCGTTACCCTTGTCCGGTCTAGTCACGACAATCTCCTGGTTCTTTGCCAAATTCTTAATAACCTGTAAGTCACTCTTCTTAAATATGAAACATTTAAATTTAAGGTTTCTAAGTTTATGAAAAAATTCATGAGTTAAATTAGCAAACTGACATTTAAAATTATTAAAATCACCAACATGGGGAACATTTTTCAAGCCAATAAAAAATTAAGGAACTTTTAGAACTGGTTTTTAAGCAATGTTATTTTACTTTCAATAATAAGGTTTACCAACAAATTGACGGTGTTGGGATGGGATCACTTGTCGGACCTTTATCAGCTGATTTTTTTATGACTCATTTAGAAAGTGTAATTTTTAGACAATCTCCCACCCATTGTAAACCAATTTTTTACCGACGCTTCGTTGATGACTCGATAGCTGTTTTTGATAATGCTGTACAAGCGCAACAATTTTTTAACTTCTTAAATTCTCTGCACCCCAATATAACTTATACAATGGAAACTGAGGAAAATGGCTCCCTTCCCTTTTTAGATCTTTTAATTTCGAAAAAAGGTGATTCTATTACTACATCAGTTTACAGGAAACCCACTTTTACCGGTTTGGGCATGAATTTTTTTAGTTTTACTGATTTTAACTATAAGATGTCGTGTATTAAAACTCTCTTGTTCAGAGGATATAATTTGACTTCTAGTTTTACCTTACTTAACGATGAATTTAATAATTTAAGATCATATTTGACCAATAATAGTTTTCCTGTTTAATATGTAGATAAATTAATAAGATCTTTCTTAAATAATGTTTATAGCCCTCAACTTCCCTGTATTTCAGTGCCTAAAGATATAAAATATTTCTTGGTACCTGAAATGGGTCCCATGAATAAAGAATTTAAACTTAAATTTACCAAGTTGTTAAATAAAAATTTTTATCGTACTGATTTTCGTATTATATTTTTTAATAAAACGTCTTTAGGTAGCTTTTTCTCAGCGAAGGATCGAACTCCTGATTCGTTGCATAGCGGTGTTGTATATTTATTTACCTGCCCAAGGTGTCTCCTTGGTACTTATATTGGCAGCACCGTGCGCTCTCTCAGGGCTAGATTTTATTCGCATATGGGAATAAGTTGTCGAACAGGTAAAATTTTAAATAAAAAAGAAGCCTCTAGTATCCGGGAACATAGTATTAAATGTAAAACAGATGTCACTCTAGATAATTTTAAAATTCTCGGCTGTAATCATTGTCCCAACTCACTTAGAATTTTGGAATCTCTTTATATTAAAACATTGACCCCTTCTCTAAACGTTGATTCCTCAGCTGTCCCTCTAAATTTTTATAATTCCCTCCCCAACTTATAACTCTCCAACCACCCAACCCATAGTATTTCCCTTTGCTTTGTTTTAAATTACTTGTGCCTCGGAACCAGCAATGAAGGGTTAGTAGTGTTAATTATCCCATTGTATTAATTTCAAATTTACTATATATAATTTAAAAATAGCTTTTTAAATTTCTTGTATTTTTATATGTAAATTTTTATAACTTTGAATTTAACCCTCTTCTTTTAGTCTTTTTAAATTTTGCTTTTAAGAATAGGTTTTATAGTAATTATTTTGTCTTGTGTTTTTCATTTATTTATTGACTTTAACTTCATATTGTCATTGTTTAGCCTGAAGATGAGCGTATTGCTCGAAACGTTGCGCATTAAAGAAGACACTTTTCATGGCATTTACATTCCTCCTTGTCATTGGATTTCTCCTAAATATTAAATTGAAGCTTTGCAGAAACAACCCGCATGATTATATATATATATATATATATATATATATATACTAGGGGCACTCAATATATTTTGTCACACCCTTTTTTCTTAACTGAAATGTCTTTTAGGCCTTAAGTTTGAACTTTCTGCGCTTCACATAACCAGATTTTTCCAGTTTCAAACTCCCCTCCTTGTATAAAACCGCTTTTAAACGCCCTTGTATAAAACCGATGGTTAACGCAGTTTCGAAAATGGCGTCTGACAGTGATGTGCGTCGTAAACAGAGCTGTTATCGAGTTCTTAACTGCAGAGAAGGAAACAGTTGGAAATATTCACAAACGTCTACAAAACGTTTACGGAGATGCTGTTGTTGATCGAAGCACAGTTGGACGCTGGTCTAAACGTATGAGATCATCGGAGAGTGGGAGAGCCAGCCTCGATGATGAGCCACGAAGCGGTCGCCCGGCATCGGCTGTGACATCTCATACTGTGCAACGTGCTAACAGCATCATTCGATCAAATCGGCGTGTCACATACAAGGAGCTATCACTGGAGCTAGGAATTGGTGAAGGAAGTGTGAATATGATAATTCAGCAACTGGGATACTCAAAAGCGTGTTCATGGTTTGTTCCTCGCGAACTGACTGAAGATCACAAAGCCCAGAGAAAAGAAATTGCTTCTGAGTCGTTGGTTCGATACGAGACAGAAGAGGATGACTTCCTTTCATGAATTGTGACTGGGGATGAGACTTGGGTGCACCACTTTAAACCTGAAACAAAACGCCAATCAATGGAGTGGCATTACGCAGACTCCCCACGCAAGAAAAAGTTCAAACTGGCTCCCTCTGCAGGAAACGTTATGGACACCATCTTCTGGGACATGAAAGGGGTGATTTTGGTGGACATTATGAAGAAAGGACAAACAATCAACTCAGAGGCATATGTATATTGCTACCCTACAGAGACTCCAAGAGACGTATAAATCGAGTTCGACCGGAGAGAGAACTGGAAGACGTTCTTCTTTTGCACGATAACGCAACACCACACAACAAACAAGAGGCCATCACAAAAATGCGCTTGACTGTCACCCCACCCTCCATACAGCCCGGATCTGGCACCTACAAACTTCCTTTTGTTTGGGCCAATGAAGGATGCTATTCGTGGAAGAAAGTTTCAGTGACGATGAGGTTGTTGAGGAAGTTAAGAGGTGGCTCCAGCGGACCCCAGCGGACTTTTACCAGCAAGCAAGGAATAAAGGCCCTTGTTTGGAGGTGGAGGAAAGCCGTAGAAAAGGATGGAGACAATGTGAAAAAATAAAAACTTGTAAAAAAGGTATGTAACTACTTGTACTTGTGTACAATATTTCTGGAACTTACAAGGAAACTTGGAAAAAAAAAAAAAAGGTGGGTCAAAATATATTGAGTGGCCCTCGTGTGTGTGTGTGTGTGTATATATTATATATTACTTCGCAAACTACAGAAAGATAGGTATGGAAAACTTATGAGTGGGTAGTTGGGAGGTAACGAAAATGGTTCACTGAGTAGGTAGGTAGTTAATCTAACAATTAATAAATTCCTTTTATGTCAATAACTGGGTGGATGAAACCAATTGGTTGCTCACCAGAGTTATTCTCCACACTAGTATTTATATACTGTGTGGGAGGAGCGTGCTCGGTAATGGAGATACATTACCGCTCAACCAACCGAGGAATAAACCAAGACAACGCTGGTACAAGAAGCCCCGCGAAGAGGAGAACAAAGGGAGAACGAAAACGAAGAACGGGGCGAGAGGACGTACCAGCAAAGTACGCTCTCGACATGAGACAACCGGAGAAGGGAGAGACCAATAACTAAAAGTAAGTGACTAATTGAGTTTTTACACCAACAGTTAATAACATTAAATTAAGCTGGGTCAACAAGTTAGGCCTACATTGTGCCTAAGACCCAGCATCAACTCATAGCTTAACAAAGGTGAAGGTAGATTGCCCTAACCTAATCTTGTGAGGAATCCTACTGTGGACCTCAATTTATCTGCCCGCTCTGGACCATTTCCGGAATCTCTAGGCTGACCCCTCTAGGCTAGACTTGATCTACTCTATAGTTAGACTGGAGAAATAAGGGGTGGGTTAATTGTGGACCAATTCATACAGAGCATTTTTCGCATTGGTGGTCCGTGTGGGGAATTTACAAACCTTAACCTTACTTAACAAAAATTGCAGAATTAGGCTAAATGGTCTAGCCTAAGCCTAACCTGAGCAAGCCTAATTAGGTCTACAACCTAGGGCCTAACTAGGAAACATTTACATTAAGGAGTCTCATTCTCTTATAAGCTTAGACCTGAGTGACACACAAGTACTTGGGGGGATTAAACCAAATTTAAACTTGACTGTTTTGTCTGTGCTCTCTCTTCTCTGGTAATTTCTTGTCCTCTATTTCATTACGATCCCCAGTTAAACAATTTTGACTTAGACATGGACAGTGGAATTGAAAAAGTTAAAAAAGAAAAGGGGGGCAAAGTTGGGAGCTGTTACAAAGGCTGTGAACACTTTTAACAATATTACACAACCAGGTAAAAAAATATAGAGTGTGTAATTATTAAATTAGAAATTAAAAAGAAGGAAATAATAGCCATTAATGAGAGTATTTCAGAGTTAGTTGAATCCGAAATGGCTGAAGAACAATTGATAGACCTTTACGCTGATGATGATGATCAGGTAAGCTCAATTGAACAGCAAATAAGGGAACTACGGTCTCGGTTGACTGACTTAACACCAAAAAAACCTAATTCTGATTTTAATCAAAGTAGGGCTAACCTTCAACAAAATTTAAGTGGCATGCAAAATCCTGAGTCACAAGAATTGAGGGCTCAGTTACCCATTTTGCTAGTACCAACATTTGAAGGGGACACGGTACAATTCCCATCTTTCATTGACAAATTTGAGAATTTAATAGGTAATAAACCTTATATTTCAACTGTTGAAAAGTTTAGTTACTTAACTAGTTCCCTTAAAGGCCCAGCCTATAACCTAATAGCCTATTTACCAGCCGTAGGGGATTCATATGAAGTAGCTATTGATCTTTTAAAACGTAATTACATTAATAAAGATATGATTGTATATGAATTATCTCAACAAATTTTTGAATTTGCACCCATAAAAGATAACCATAGTGATATGGAAAATTTTTATACAAAATTAGAAGCTATTATAGGACAACTGGTTAGCAATGAGATAGATATTAAAACTTCATCTTGGCTTATACAAAGCATAGTACTTAGGTGCCTTCCTTCGAGGGTTAAAGATAATTTAATTCTAAAGACGGGAGAAAATTATCCTAATTTAGAACAAATAAGAGAAAACTTCCCCAATATCCTAATTAATTACAACTTGAGAGATTTTCCAACACATAAGACCCAGACTATGGATAAACCAAAGACTGTTCCCAGAGACCAACTAGCTACAGCCAAACAGACAAAACTTGATACTGGAGAATCAAATGTGACCAACTATAATACACGAACACCTACATTACAGAACTTTAATGTAACTGCTGCCTCAACTTACACACCACATTGCAAATTTTGTGCAAGTAATGAACACAGTAGTACTGGGTGTGACAAATATTCAGACTTTAACCAAAGGGCTAAAAGATGTGAACAGTTGAACCTGTGTAAAAAGTGTACTGGCCAGGGACATTATAAGAAAGACTGTAAATCTAGGTTAAGATTCAAGTGTAAGTTTTGTAAAAGTTTACGACATGTCTCATCAATGTGTGATTCACCAAAGTGTCCAAACAATAATACTCAAACTCAAAAGATACCTCCCCCAAACAAAGGTAATCAAGAAAATGCCACTTTCATGGGACATTCTGCTTGTTCAAACAATGTAACAAGAAACACTGAGATTCTTTTACCAACTATTACTTTGGACTTAGTGAATAGTGAGGGTAGTACCACTCCAGTGAGATGTCTTATAGACTGTTGTTCTCAACAAACATTTGTTTCAAAAAATGTAGTTAATAAATTGGGTTTGACACCAAACCCGAATGAACAAAACCTCAATATTGCGTCCTTTGTTAAGGATAACTCGGACAAAAATAGCTATAAGACAATTGACCTGGAACTACATTTAGAAAGTAAATTCAAGAAAATTGAAGCAGTTATTATTTCTAAAGTAGGACAAAACAAACTGGTTATACCCAAACTAGAACAAACCATAAATCATTTGGGAAAACACTACAAAATAGCTGATAGACATATCACTAACAACACAGTAGCTAACATTGAAATGCTAATAGGGGCAGATTATATTAATCTTATTCATAAGGGCATAGTAGAGATAGGTAATGGTATAGCTATTCAGACTCACAGGGATAGCCCCTTTGGGTGACCTATCAGAATACAACCTAGACCTAAACCAAAACAGTGCATGACCAACAAATACTATGTGCCTCAACTCAGTCCTACATAACACCTGTAAGAATAGCAACACTTTGAATAATATTATCTCAACTGAGAACATTAATTCATCATTATCAAATGAAACTTTGGATGAGGCAATTCAAACGTTATGGTTGCTAGAATCTGTGGGTATACATGACACAAATCAAACTTCAGAAGATCAGTTAATGGTAGAAAGATTTGAAGACACCATTCAGTGCAAAGACAATAGTTATTTTGTTGAGTTACCTTGGAAAATAAATTGTCCAACTTTAAGAGACAATCTCAAAGTAGCTAAAGGACATTTATATAAAGTAATGAAAAAACTCAAACAAGATAACAATATTCTATCATATAATGATGTCTTCAAAGAACAGCTACAGAAAGGCTTCATTGAAGAAGTAACAGATAACCCTTTTAAAAAAGATGGTTGTCATTATTTAACCCACAGGGGGGTTTATCGACAAGATGCCCCAACAACAAAACTCAGAGTAGTATATAATTGTAGCCTCAAAGAAGTGATAAACACAGTTTGAATGATTGCTTGATTGAGGGTCCTAATCTCATTTCTGACCTTGTGAAGATCTTACTGAGGTTCAGGTTAGACAAATATGCTGTACAAAGTGACATTTCAAAGGCATTTTTGAGAATAAATCTTAAAAATGAATATGATAAGAACCAACTTAGGTTCTTATGGTTCAAGGATCCATTTGATTTGAATAAAGGGTTCATAACCTATAGATTTAATGTTGTGTTGTTTGGAGCCAATTGCTCACCTAGCCTATTAGCATTGACAATTAGACATCATTTAAACCAGTTTAATAACTCTCTAACATTGAACTTCCTTAAGGAACATTTTTACGTAGACAATCTAATAGGCTCAACGACAACAAAATCTGAATTATCTGAAGTCTATGAACACTCTCAAAACATTATGCAACAAGGTAACTTTGAACTTAGAGAGTGGATTTCAAATAATGAGGATTTAAACAAAAAGATTTTAAAAGATAATGAAGGTGACACAAAAAATTATAAAATGTCATTGAAGATATGGTAACAACAAGAAGGTACAGAATAAACGATACAAAACGGTACAAGACAAATAGATAACACCAAACCAACCAATCAGGGATCTTGGGATAGTAATGCTATTGGATGCAGAATTCAAGAACACAATAACATAAAAATTATAACAGCTAGAAGAGCTAGAAGAGCAATTAGCTTCCACAGTAGAAAAGCAAGCATCCTCCTAAAAGTTAGAAAAAGTTTAGTCCTACCATGGAATTATCCTACCCAAGATGGAAAACCAGTAGCGTATCCGAAGGGCGCAAATGCCCCATTTGCCACCCTTGGAGGTGAAGAGGATGTGTCTAAGGATAAGTAAATTTCCGTAACATTCAGCAAGCTAAGACAGGTAACTAGGTTTATTTTGTCGTTAATTAATTGTGATGAAGTCAAATGATTCAGTACTTTTCACCGTTTTTAGTCCATGATTTATGCACTTTAAAAGAAAAATATGGTAAAAATTACTTCTCTCGGACCCCGCTGGGGGAGCTCACAGCGCTCCCCCCGACCTCCTAGCTGTATTGCCTCGCTACGCTCGGCAGCACTACTTTGCATTTTGCCCCCCCTTTCGGAAATCCTGGATACGCGCCTGTGGAAAACTGTTTAATTTCAAGAACCAGCTGGAGAGGTTCTTGTGCGAAGTTCCTGTCCAGCCATGCGTAACTGGTTGCGAGGGCAGGATAAGAGTGGAAAACAACTCTCTTCCACCAAATCCCGCAAATGAGGCGGATTGCTGCAAAGGAGTCGACCACAGATCGATCCTGAACCGTCTTTCGAGGACATCATTATATATATACTACTTTTAAATTAATGATGTACCGATTCCAAAATTTAGCCGATTCCATGAAAAACTACCGACGCAGATGCCGATGCCGATTCCTTACCTAGATTTTAAAAAATTAATTCCCTTCATAACTTTTACTAATCTAATGTGAAACTTTCAATTTTCATATTTTTAAATTCAATTTGTTCAAATGCTTTTCTTTAGCTCACTCCACAATTATACAGTATCAGAATTTGTTACTCATATACCGAAGCTAAAGTGATATTAAATAGTTTTATTACTCAGTAAAATGATAAAATAATTTTATTTTAGTTTCATAAATTGAATACCAATATTTAAAGTAAGTGGTATTCATTATGTTGATGGTATTTTCTTTCTTCAACAATAAAAACAACAAAATTTTTCAGTAAAATCTCAAGGGCCCTGGTGGCCTGTTTGAATAAAAAAATGGATATACAATTTAGGTTTATAAAATTATTTAAATACTAAACATAAAGTGAACATAATAAGATGGTTTAATATATAAATCATAAAGTAGAACTTAATATAGAATCATTATTATTATCTTAGAGTAGGAGATTACAATAGTTTAAAATATTTAGAGATTAACTTGTTAGAGAAAATGTAAATTTATGGTTAACTTAACTTATTGAAGCTTTGCCTTTTTTGTAAATGTAAAATATATTTTATATAATTACACTTTAAAATGAGTAGAAATTATCATAAATAGTGTTTTTGGTTTGTTCAATTTTCTATAAACATACATTTTCTTTTGTAATGAAAATTTAAAAATTTCAAAGAATCGTTAAGAGAATCCGCTAAATTTGGCCGATTCTGCCAATGCCGATTAATCGGTACATCACTATTTTAAATTAATAAATATATGCGATAATACCGTAGGTTTATAAGTTTATCATCACCCATTTTCTAAAAAGTTTGGATGAAAAATGTGAGACTCCGCCCACTTGCCTATGGTGGATAGTGTAATGAGGAAAAAGGCAATGAAGTGGCAAACTAGGAGCTAGTGGCACTCGAACCCTCGTTGCGTAGTTTTGAAATCAGAGGAACCTATACCCATTTCATCCAGAAGACCGAAACATCGGCACTGTAAAAAACTTAGCGTAGCCTAACTTATCTTAACCTAACCTAACTTAACTTAATCTAACCGAAAATAATTTTTCGATAGAATATCAAGTCAATCAGATGTCGTAAGACCGTTTCAGAGTCTCACTAGCTCCTAGATCCAAACTTTATGCATTTTCACTTTCCATCTTATTTAATTGCGGTTAGTACACTTAAAACGCTTTTTTTATGCAGGAAGGAAGGGCCAAGGGCGGTCCAGGGTTTTCGAGATGCCTAGACACTCTGCGTTTGAAAGATTGGAGGCCATAGACAGGGAGAAAGATGGATTGAGGAAGATTGGTCTAGAGTTAACAGGTTGAGTAGATGAAAGATTGAAAATACCGATTAACCCTTGCATTAGAGAGTTGGACAGAAAAGGAATGAAAATTTGTCGAAAGTCTGGTGCTGTGTGGTGCTCTCCTTAAAGGAGGCTGTATGCAGTAAGAGAGTTTAGAAGAGCAGTGTCCATTATAATAGCGATAGTAAAGAGAGAGTGAGACAACATTGCGGGGAAGAGAGAGATTTTGAAGACAGTCAGTAAGAGGCGGGGAATTGATGAAACGAAAAGTCTTTGATTCCACCCGGTCAAGTAGGGCTGTGTGAGTACTGAGTACCCTGTGCCCCTGTACTCCATACAGGGGCGGACAAGACCGCTGTATAGAGAGAGCAACTGAGTGGGGGTGAAGAAACTGCAAAACCTGTTCAGCACACCTAATCTCTTTGTTTTAGAAAGAGAGTATACGTGATCTTTCCAGGAAAGATCACGAGAAAAGAAGACACCAAGAATGGTAAGGGAAGAGTTGTGTGTTGTTGAAGGTACGGGGATAGTCATGTGGAAGACTGTGACGAGTAGACAGATGAAGGAACTGAGTTTTTGAGGCATTGAAAACCACAAGGTTTTCTCTGCCCCAGTCAGAGATGGCAGAATGCTGAGAGGTTAGGTGTACCATAGCCGTCCTACGCGAACCATGGAGTGACTGTTGAGAGGGACTTTTTGTGAAGCGGGTGGAGAAGTGAAGAATGAAATCATCGGCATAGAAGTGAATAGGACACAAGTGCGACTTAATAGATCATTGATAAATAAAAGGAAAAGAGTATGTGACAGGACAGAACCGTGAGGAACACCATTGTTAATAGTTTTAGGAGAAGAACAGTGGCCATTTACAACCGCAGCTATAAATCGACCAGAAAGGAGATTAGAGAGGAAGGCACAGCTAGGAGGATAAAAACAGAAAGAGGGTAGTTTGGAAAGTAAAGATTTGTGCCGGACTCTGCCAAAAGCTTTTGATATGTCTAGCGTAATAGCAAAGTTTCATTGAAATCCAGAAAGGAGGATGATGAAAAGTCAGAGAGATATGCAAGAAGATCGCGGAACCCATATTGACGATCTGAAAGAAGATTGTAAGAAGAGAGATGTTTAAGAATCTTCCTAATAAGGATATATTTAAAAACTTTAGAAAGGCAAGAAATCAAAGCAATTGAACTATAGTTGGAGGGTTGAGAGCGTCACCCTTCTTCGGGACATGCTGAATGAAAGCAAACTTCCAGCAGGAAAGAAAAGTACCAGATGAAAGACAAGACGAAAGAGTTTGCCTAGGCAGGTTGTCATCACAGAAGCACAGTTCTTGAAAACAACAGGAGGAACACCATCAGGACCATACGCCTTCCTAGAGTTGAGCCCAGATAGGGCAGAAAGAACAGTTTTGGGAGAAATTCTAATTTCAGACATAATATGTAAAGTCAGTGTTAGGAAATGGAGGAACAGCACCGGAATCGTCCATGGTTGAGTTAGAGGCGAAAATTTGAGCGAAGCGTTCAGCTTTGTCAGGAGAAGAGACGGCAACTGAGCCGTAGGAATGGAAAATGGAAAATGGAAATGGACAAATTTACAGTATATGATAGATAGTATTAATGAAATGAAAGACAAGCCAGCTGTTTGGTTTATGATTGTAATCTTCATAAGTAAGATAGATTAATTTACCTGGTAGTTTTTCTTGGAGCCTCGCAACTTCCCCCTCTTTTGGAAAAGAAAGTAAAAATAAAAGAATTAAAAATAAATATGAACTCAAATACTTTCCTATATAGAAATAACTGAAAATAATGAAAATTTTATGTTAATACTACTAGTAATTACAATTAAGCACTATAAAGTGCAAATATAGTAATGTAAATATGAATTTTTTAAGTACTAATGAACACATGGAAGTGACAACTGATTTCGAATGCTACAACTTAAAACGCAGTAAACAATTTGAATGTTTCTGATTATAAAATTTAAAACTGAGGACCTAATTTTTCTAAATACAACTAATTACAATTAAAGGACAAAAAGAGAAAGTCTGCTACATGCTATGTCTCTGAAATGACATGTAGCAGAATTTCCCTTTTTTCCCTTCAATTGCCAAATCCACTTTCAAATACTAATGAAATAATATTACTAAAGTAAGGGATGAAAGTCAAAACTACTCACCAAGTCCATCGATTCTTGCTGACATTTCGGCGCACATCGTACCTTAATGTAATAACAAAACTATTAATGTACAGTAGAGTGGTTCAAAAAATAATAAGTATGAAAATAGCAAACGCTTTTTAGTAATGTTAGTGTCCTTGTGTCAAAATAACATTGCGTACCAATTTTCAGCTTGATTAAGAGCAATTAACAAGTTGTTCAACCACATCAATATTTTACGTACAATACCCTTCCATTAACGACTTCGTTAATTTTGAAGGATGCAAAATATTACTCATATTCTTTTGTTTACTCGTTTTATTTGTTTTAATATTATTAGCAAAGCTGGGCACAAACCGTTAATCCGTTAATCGTTAATTAACGAAGTTAACTTTTTCGTTAACGATTTAACTTTTAAGTTAACTTTGAAAATCATTATCGGACTAATTAACTTCCGTTACATTTAACTTCCGTTAACTCAAGTCCGTTAACCCAAAAAATTCATAAATAAACGTTTAAAAGTTTCTATTATTTTCAGTGCTGAGCAGGTGCGCAATTAATCCGCCACTGTTAATAGTGATGAACGAATTTCCATTTCCGCAGTGCAAAATCAGGCGATATATTTGTTTCCGTCGCCACAATTTGTGTCTTACCAAATATGGTAGTTATTTATGGCATTGGTTTGAGCAAAACATGGTCGACTGTAAAATCAGGCGGAAAGATTTGCAATTTGAGTTGAATGTTTCAACTTCTTTCAAGAAATATCACGAGCATTTTAAGGCACTTTCAATAATATATATGTAACAATTACAACAAATAACTACATTCGTTTCATTTGCCCAGAACTTGGTCAAGACCTGGCTGGAGACCAACTCCAAGGACTTGCTGACAGATGCTGCCTTCTTGGGTGAGCAAGTGTTGGTGGACTTGTTCATCAAGTTCAACACAACCATCCCCTCCAGTGCTGCAGTGGAGCGTTTGTTCTCTATGGGCAAAGACATCCTGAGGGCCAAGAGATCATCCCTGTCTGATGAAAACTTTGATATGCTAATTTTCATGAAGGGCAACATGCATCTCATGGACAAAATGGAGAACGAGAAGAAGAGGGAAAATTAAATTGTATATATATTGTGTTTTCCATTTTTTTTATAATAAAAGTTAACGTTAACGGTTTATCGGTAACTTCCGTTACATGTTTAACGGTTAACGAAGTTAACTTTTTGGTTAACGGTGCCCACCACTGATTATTAGCATCTTCGCAATATCTAAGTTGGGAAAATTAAAATAAAAAATTCATACAAATATACTATATATCTTGACTACTCATTATACGTCTGGCAGTGTCCACTCTTCCACAATTAGACGCCCAGATATTAAAAATTCTTCGTTTTTACAGAAATTAGAAAAACTTGTACTCTTTGTGGAAGTTTCTACTGTGATATAGAGTAATGCTCGACCGAACTAAACTTTCCAATAGACAATCGGCTTTAGTGATTGCTGCGGTTGCGCAAAGCTTGGGACACAATCTTGAAGATGTTTCGATGTCAGTTAACACTATCCGGAGAGGTTGGGAGAAGAATCGAAAAGAGGCATCAGCAGCAATCAATGAAAGCTTAGCAGTGGACAAGGATGTACCATTCATCGTACAATGGGACAGAAATTTATTATCATTTTCAAAATGGGAAACGGTGAAACGTCTGCCAATCCTCGTAACTGATGTGAGCATTGAGAAGCTTCGTTGTGTCCCGCGCCCGAGAAGTGGCAGGGAGGAAACTTTGGCATCTGCTATGGTGACCGCTTTAGAGGAATGAAATCTTAAAGATAAAGTTGCAGGTCTCTGCTTTGACACAACAGCTAGCAACACCGGAGTGCTTAGTGGAACCTGCATCCTTACAGAGTAGAAACTGGGCCGGTCTCCTCTACCTCCCATGTCGCCACCACATCATGGAAGCGATCATCGGGAATGTCTTCCAGAAGTTTTTTGGGCCGTCTTTACAACCAGACATTGCCCTTTTCAAAAGACTTCTTAACAGATGGTCAGTGATCAACCAGTTAAACTATCATTCTTACCAGGGTTTAGCTGAGCAGGAATTTACGTTGGAACTGAAGACTAAGGTGCTTGTATTCGCGACCTTAGCACAACAAAGCTTTCAACCACGTGATGACTATCGGGAGATAATCGAGCTAACTGTCATTTTCTTGGGTTGAACTCCTGTTTGTGGGGTCCGCTTCATAGGCCCTGAAGCCTATCACATGACCCGACAGATGGGCAAGGTGATTTATGTGTTGATGATGTACCTCTTCCGGAAGCAACTGAACATCAACAAGGTGGAAGAGGAAAACCTGCGGCGTTTCGGGATGTTTGCTATCCTCATCTACATGAAAGCACGGATTTCTGCCACCTTTGGCAAGGATGCTCCAAACAACGACTTCAACTGGCTAGAGTCTTGGAGAGGTACAAAGCAATCGATAAAAAGGTTGCAGGTGTTGCTATCAAGGCACTTGGTCGCCATCTTTGGTACTTGAGCAAGGAGCTTGTTGCACTCAGCCTCTTCTCTGAGAATGTTTTATTCAAATGAAAGTGAGCAATCATCAATGCACACGCAAAAGAAGCCGGCACAAATACAAAATAGAGAGAAGAGGCAGTCCCCTGGATGGAACGCCATGATTGGGTAATGTTTCGGTCAAGGCTACTTCTTGATACTCTTCGAATCAACCAAGTTTTCCTTCAAAGTTTCCCTGAAGAGTGAATGGAGTTGAAATCCTATCGAGAAGGGCTAAGGATCGTGGGCGTGGTCAACGATGTCGCAGAGTGAAAGGGAAACTCATAACTGAGTACAACACTAACACAAGATGAGGAGCAACGGCAGTTCCTTCTTCAGGTAGTTGAACACCATCGAAAGATCTTCCCCACCCCTACCAAAGCATGCTGCCTAATGGGACCATCTACGTCAACCGGGCGACAATGAGTGGTTAAGCAGCCATGAAACCCCTTTTTTGGCGGACTAATACCTACTTGATGATAGGGGAAACCGGAGCCAACTAGAAGAGGGAAGGTTGAAATATCATAAAAGGAAGAAAGGCTCCGGGGTTGAACATCCTCTTATCATTGTTTAATCGCGCTAAAATTTAGAATTAATTATTTTTATGACACAAATCTCAATGAGCTAAAAGCGTTTGCAAAGCATCACATTTGTAATCAACTGAACCACCCTAATATACAATAATCGTTTGAGTCTACCTCTTGCTGTCTAGTATTAACGAGAAAATGAATTCTAAAAATATATAAATGCTGAATACTCTTTAAGTGCAATTAAATAAAATGGAAAGAGACACTGAAATGGGAGGACTGTAATGTCTTTTCTTTTTCAAAATATAAAAACTGTTTAATATTCTGTAATATAACATTTCTGATTATTCATTTTCATAGGATGTCTTCTATAATAGGCATACTTCTCATAACGTAAATTCAGTCACGTATAGATACATTTGTGAGAAAATTTTAAATGTAAAACATGTTTGTTTGAAATGAAAGTGGGTGACAAAATTTCGATCCCAAAAATAAAAATAAATTCTCTTTTTCTAAACATTTAAATTTCATCGTCAAAATGATGTGCAGTTGCGCTCATTATTCGTAGGACACTCTTGAGAACAGATAGCGACACCTGACATATATTTGTTGTGTGTACTACAAACGGTTGTAAAATTTTACGAATTAATGTTTAGGGAGTGATCGCTGATTGGTTGGTGGACTCATTGCCAAATGTCTTTAGAACATAATTATTTTCATTCATCACTCTGGTTTACATATTACTAAGGAAACATAAATGAATAATTAAATACAAATTCAAGAAGGGGATATATATTAACAAGGGGGATGTCAATGAAGTGAATAAAAAATGGTCTTGTAAAAACTTAAAAAAACCCTTCGGACGTGATGACAGTGTTCATGGTACTGGCAAGCCTGAACGAACTGAAGTTTCAGTTATAAAAACAGAGCCGTTGATCGGCATTATTGCGCCCTGAGGAAATTCCAAATTGATTCATTTATTTACTTATTTATTTACATTTAATATTGAACATAGATTCAGATATTAATTTGTGTTATAACAAAGACAGCAAAAACCTGATATATATAAATGCATATATAGGCAGTTTATGAATGAATAACAATGTTTTGATGCATATTAAATTTTAATAACATTATAACATTACCAGATTGATGGGTATCTGCAGGTTTCATACGTCACTGCTTAGAATATCTTCCAATTGGCAAATAGATGACAGCTAAATGGATACTACTGGTATGGCATTGTTATATTCGGAGCAAATATTATTTCTAGATCAGCAACACTGATATAGTAATAAAGAGTCACTGAGAGAAATATTATTTAGAAACGAAGAATATTTTTGTATTGAGGCAGCATCATAAATGTGTATAATTGTTTTGTATTAATAAGTTCCATCACCTCAAAGGGGAGAATTACAGAAAATAAAACTGTTACAGTGATTCATATCAATAAATGGGATTTATATCACAACCCTTACTTGGCCAATCCAGAAGGTCAATATTCCTTTGCTCAGAGAACCAGCGTGTAACGATCCGTCCTGTGTGAATTGGGGACCTGTCTTGCATAAAAATGATTCGCTCAGGAAATGGCAGAGCATATGCACTAGGGTGTACCATTTTTGGGTCATTTTCAAAAAATCAAGGTCCAGCAGTCTAATGTTGTGCCAAATGATGTCCTAAACACGAATTTAACAAGCATTTTCTAATCCAACAAATTTTGAATCCCCCCCCACCCCCCTTGAAATTTTGCCCATCCCCTTTTCCTAAAAACCCCATATATCTAAAAAACTATCAACTTTATCGAAACATGTTATAGAATAAAAATGATTTAGAATCAAACGTTCTATTAGAAAAGTTCATTAAGATAGAAATTTACGTAATTGAAAATTTTCATTTTCTTTTGTCCAAGAGCACCTTATTGTATTAATATAAAATAAGGTGCTTAAGTTACATTATTTATGAGTATATTGTGAGTATAATCCAAATTTAAAAATCCTTTTTTACATTGAATTTTAATAAACAAGCATTGTTTTTACTCTTATTGTTTCTTTTCACACTGCTTTATTTGAAAAATAAATAAAAAATGAGTCAAACAGCTACAAAACAGCATGACTTTATTCTTGGTCGCTTGCAGGCTGATATTATGAGTTCATCTAAAATTGTTTTACCATCCAATAAAGATGTTCTAAGCCATTTTATTTATTTACGGAGAATGCAGTATAAAGGTCCCAAAGTTACAAAAGATTCTACTGTTAATGAAGTTCTACAGAAGCTACTAATAATATGGCAAAAAGCATGCATTCCTACTATAGATATTAGTAAAAACCCTAAAGGCAGGAAGATGCTGTTAAATCTAGAAGAAATGCATAATAATTTAATCAAGCACAAAAAAAGAGCAAGCTTTGAAAATGAACTCTCTAATTTCATGAAAATTATGGATTCCCTTTTTGACATCTCTTCTCAAAATGCCGTTGAATTAATCCAAAAAGACCGCATGAGAACTGAGCCTCAGAAAGCATATGATATTTCATTCTTAGAAGATCAAAGAACAAAACGAAAAACATGTTTAGGTTTGCTAGATGCAGATTATGCATCAAAAGTACAGCGCAAGTACATTAGATTAGAGAAAGAGAAGAAACGCAAAGAGAAACATAAATCAGTGAAGCAAGTGAGTGCTACAGCCAGAACATCAGAGACCCTTCTTTCTAGCACGACCAGTTCTGAGACAGACAGCTATGAAGAGTTTCCGACAGAACCTACAGCAGGACCTTCAAATGCTTCCAGCCCCAAAAATATTCTTGCCTCGCCATTGGTTTCCTCCACTGCAGACAGACTTAATCTCTATATTAGACAACGGACTGTTTTTGCTGCTGCAGTAGTCATTAGGTGTGGCAAGGATATTGAAAAACTGTCTCTCTCCAGGACCACATCTGCAAGAGCCGCTCGAAAGACAAGAAAACGAAAATATGAAACTTGCATCAAGGATTTTACTCCTCCTGATCACTGCCTAGTACATTGGGATAGCAAGCTGCAGAACAAGAAGATCGCCTTGCAATACTTGTTACTGGATACCCAAATGTAGAAAAACTTTTATCAGTTTCTATAATAGATGATTCCACTGGATTGTCTCAAGCCACTTCTGTATTTCAAAGTATTGAAAAATGGAACTTGAAGCAAAATGTCTTTGGAGTATCATTTGACACCACTGCATCCAATTCAGGATGGATGAAAGGTTCCTGTAAGTTACTTGAAGAACTTTTGCAAAAGAAATTGATTTGGTTAGCATGCCGCCATCATGTGGCTGAAGGAGTTTTGTGTGCTGTGTATGAAACCATTTTTGGCCCAAGTAAATCTCCTGAGTTTGAGTTATTCAAAGAATTTCGGGAGTCTAAATGGAAGAAAATTAATACGAAATCTACATACAATGTTCTTGATGTTAAATCAAGGTATCAAAGAGGCCTAAAGGAAGAATGTGTAGAATTTATGACCCAATGTTTAAAAAAATCTGACTGCTTTCCACGTGATGACTATAAGGAAGTTGCTGAAACAACTTTAATGCTTTTAGGAGAGGTTTCCAGAGAAAACAGTCATTGGCGGAAACCTGGTGCAATGCACCGTGCCAGGTGGATGGCAATGATTTTGTATACAAATAAAATGTATGCTTTTGCCCACCAAGCATCATATGATGAATCATTGATTAAGAAATTAAAGAGAATGTGTCTATTTAATGCATTAATTTATGGAAAATAATGGCTTTTATGTTCTAATTCACTAGATAGTCCAGCTAATGATCTGAAGTTTTATCATGATTTGGTGAATTACAAGAAGGAAGATAGAGAAGTTGCAAATGCTGCTTTGAAATCTTTTGCCAATCATTACTGGTATTTGACGGAGGAAGTGGTCCCTTTGAGTTTCTTTGGATCGCTAAGTAATGATGAAAAAGATAAGATCGCAAAATCCTTAAACAAATATCCAGTTCCAGAAAATTATGTATGTGGGCAACCTGTTTTCCCCATTTTAAAGGAAGACACAAAGCTTCATCAGCTAGTAGGTCCAATTTCATGGCATTTATTTCAATGCTGTGGGTCAAAACCAGACTCATGGATAAAGAAACCAGCATCAACATGGGAAGAGGTCGATGACTACAACAAACTAAAAAACATTCTTTCATCTATTAGAGTAGTCAATGATACCGCTGAAAGAGGAATCAAGCTGGTTCAAGACTTTCATGACAAATGTCAAAATGAAGAAGAATTTCAAGGTCTTTTGCAAATTGTGGAAGAGAATAGAAGACTAATTCCTGATCCTAGTAAAGAGACTCTTAAAAGAATGAAACTCAGTAAAGAATAGTTCATTAACAGATAGATTAGGTATTTTTATTTGCAGAGATTGTTTTAATTTAGAAGAGGCTGATTTTTTTTTGTTATTAAATATACCATAAATTGTCTTTTCTTATTTTTATGTTTAAAAAGCTCTTATATCAATGATTTCTAATTAGGAAACTTGTTTCTTTTTATTTTTTTGAGGAAAGTGTTGAATAAAGGAAAAAAAAACGATGGGACCTCACAACTATAGATAAAGTGTTAATTTTTAGCGTTATTTTATATATATATAGTTTTGAGGTTGTCCTCACTTTGTATAGGCTAGTTATAATAAAAAACTAATTATGATTTGCATTATAACTAGCAAATACAAAGCCCATCGCCGCGAAGCTGCATTGGGTGATGCTTCAAAGGTGGCGGTAACACCTTATTTAAGAAGAAGGCACTGCAAGCAAAAAAAATTTTTAATTTAAATTTTTAAAAAATAAATGAAAATTTTCAAAATTAAGTAAATTTCTATTTTGATGAACTTTTCTAATAGAACTTTTGATTCTAAATCATTTTTATTCTATAACATTTTTCGATAAAGTTGATAGTGTTTGAGATATATGGGGTTTTTAGGAAAAAGGGATGCGCAAAATTTCAAGGGGGGGTGGGGGGGATTCAAAATTTGTCGGATTAGAAAATGCCTGTAAAATTCGTGTTTAGGACATCATTTGGCACAACATTAGACTCCTGGACCTTGACTTTTTGAAAATGACCCAAAAATGGTACACCCTAATATGCACGCACAGAAGGAAGCATAACCTCTTCGAAAACTTCTATATGCCGAAAAAATAAGAATTGCTTTTCGAATTTCTTTATAAGTAATTTATTCGAAGGCAAATTACTCTTAAACATTATCTACTGTACTCGTACTTTGACACTTGTTTAACAACCATAATTCTGTTACATCTTAAATGAAAGTTGTGCACTTCCAGCAGATTTGTAAAATATTCTTGTTGAAGAAATTGGAAGAGAATCATTGTTCCATAGCGACGCTGCTCTGTTGTCATGGAAACGGACAATTTATTTGGTTCAAAGAAATACTTTCCATGGCAACATTAATTGATAAAAAGATGAAAACAAACAAATATTCGATGCCATAAATCGCTTTTCTGTTTAATTTCCCGGCGGTCGAGTTTCATACACTCTTTATCTTTGAATGGAATTGAGAGTAAATATCAAATGAAATATCATGATCTTTTTAACAGATACAGATGAAACATTTTTCTATCTTCAGTATAAATTTCAGTCACGTAACTCTTACATTTATCGTGTTCTTGATTATTTAAAACAAGACAGTTCTGAGACAAACATTCATTCGATTAAAGTGAGTCAGGGATTTGAACCCCTGAAATTTAAACGTGTGTTACATGATTGCATTTGTAATGGTCATTAATTTGATATACTGTACAGTATATAATAAAGTTTACCTCGGCGGGTCAAATTCATTGCAAATTTACTTTAAACACTAAAAAGTGATTGAAATTCAAATCCATGCAAACTTTGTTCTTTAATTACACAACCTAACAACAGTTTTGCTTCCCTATAAAAACATACTGTTTTATACTAATTATAGGGTGCTGATTTCGAAAATGAACTTCATTTTTGCACATTAGGTCAGGTTTTGTCAGAATATGATGTTTTATACGGTACTGTTTTATACTAATTTTATGATTATAGTTCAATAATTTTATGATTATAGTTCATTTTACTTCAATACAAAACACAATAATTGCGTTTTTACATTTTAGATTTATGATGTGTGCTTCAAGGGGTTGCGTGAACAGTCCAGATTTATTTTGTTACATCTGTGGTCTATTTACTCCAACTTCACAGCGCAGGACAATGACTCCTCTGATTAAGAACAACGTATTATCACTACTTCGGCTGTCATATTGGTGACCAAGACAAAAGATGGGCCCCACATGTTTGCTGTAGTAACTGTGCAATGAAATTACGTGACTGGTTCAATGGTAGAAGGAAAGGTATGGGATTCGCAGTACCTATGGTTTGGCGTGAGCAAAAGAACCATGTTGATGATTGCTATTTCTGTCAGAGCAAAGTAGCTGGCCTTATATCAAAAACTAGGAATAAAATTGACTATCCTGTGGTAGCCTCTGCCATCAAACCTGTTCCTCATAGTGATGAGCTTCAGATTCCAACACCACCAGCAGATAAGAATCTTCTGCCAACATCATCTGAAGAGGAAACATTGTCAGAACAAGCAAATGAATCTTCTGATACAGAGTACTGTCCAGAATCTTCTTCTGAACCACATTTCATAACTCAGCAAGACTTGAATGACTTGGTTAGGGATTTATATCTTTCAAAGGGCAAAGCTGAACTTTTAGCTTCGAGACTTGAGGAGTGGAACTTAGTTCAGGGTGATGTGCACATTACTTCTTTTCGCAAGAGAAGCTCCGACATATCGTGCTACTTTCAAACTGTAAATCAGCTATGTTACTGCTCAGATTTGGAAAGTTTATTCTCGTATTTTAAAATAGAACATGTTCCAGACGAGTGGCGTCTGTTCATTGACTCTAGTAACCGGAGTCTTAAAGCTATTTTGTTACACAATGGGAACGTTCACCCAAGCATTCCAAACGGACACTCATTTCATCTCAAGGAGTCATATGAGAACATGGTAATACTTCTGAATGCAATCAAGTATGATCAATATAAGTGGAAGATTTGTGGAGACCTAAAAGTGGTAGGACTTCTCCGGGGAATGCAGGGTGGCTTTACCAAGTACATGTGCTTTCTGTGTTTATGGGACAGTAGAGCAACGCAGCAGCATTATGTAAAGAAGGACTGGCCACCACGAGAAGCCTTTGTGCCAGGACAACATAGTATGAAGTATGAGCCATTAGTTGATCAAGAAAGGATTATTTTGCCCCCTCTGCATATCAAACTAGGGTTGATAAAGAACTTTGTCAAAGCGCTTGACACAGAAGAAGCTGCATTCAAATATTTGCATTAAAAATTTCCTAGCGTTAGTGATGCGAAGATGAAAGATGTTTTTATTGGTCCCCAAATAAGAGTGCTTTTAAAGAATGAACAGTTTTTGAGCACTCTCAATGCAAAGGCACTAAGAGCCTGGAATTCTTTTAAAAATCTTTGTGACAACTTCTTAGGCTCAACAAAGTCCCCTCACTATGAAGCAATGGTCACCGAGCTGCTGGGTGCATACCAACAACTTGGGGCTAGAATGTCTCTGAAGATCCATTTTTTGCACAGCCATCTGGACTTCTTTCCAGATAACCTTGGCTCAGTGTCAGATGAACACGAAGACCGGTTTCATGAGGACATTGCAATGATGGAAAAAACTACCAAGGACGATGGGACCCTTGCATGCTTGGTGACTTTTGCTGGATGCTAAAACGGGAAGACTTTACTGAGTATAGACGCAAATCCAAGAAAACTCACTTCTAAGAAAGTGAACTATATGTAGCAGTTGATATGTAATAATGTATGTGTACGTATCCTTTTTTGTTGTTCTGTTCTGTTCTGTTTTACTACAAATACAAATAAAAGTAGATTTATAAGTAGATTTTCAAAAATTTCTTCTCTCTGTGATACTGAACTTTCAAGTTTTGAGTGTATTCTGCCTGTAAACGTCTAAATAAGGGTTACAGATATCTAGATAACCTGACCCGATAGAGAAAAACTAATGTGGTTTTCAGATTCAGCACTCCAAAATTAGTTTAGATCACCCATTAAATTGGGAGAAGCAGAATTTTTTTTTTTTTTGTAGACCAGTGTTATCAATTAAGGAACAATTTGAAGAAGTAAATAAATTAAATTTAAAATATATATAAATAGGTTAATTATCTACAAAATGGTGTAAAACAAACTCATATACGATTAGTAGTTCATATTTTACAAGAACCTAAAGTTCCTTTATGATTAAACCTTTAAAAATTAAAAATTATAACTTTTTAATATTTTTCTGTTATTGCCGAATTTCAAGGGATTCTAATGGTATATAAATGTCAACTGTGAGATTTATAGTTAATATTTTATTACTATTTGAACCCAAAAGAATTTTTAAAAATTATGTAATAAGCCTATCCCTCGAACAAAATTCAATTGATGTTAATCATTGAACTCTCAAATAAAATCTATGAGAGATATGAACTTGAAAATTTTACAAGTTATGAAGTAGAAAATTCTCTACATAAAAGTATAAATAGAAACTCGCAATTTTAAGAATATAAAATTTGTGACCACTTCTCTCTTGAAATTATTCTTTTGAAAATTCCATCATTTTTAGAATAAGATATCAAATTTAAAATAGTGTATCTGATACAACTTTTGAAGAGCTTTATACTCGTATATATAAAGGTGAAGTGACTTTTTTAACGAACTGTCTATGAACATTTTTCGAAGTTTTGGTTTTTCATAGGTGCTCATTTAAATTTAAATAACTCAATAACTATAAAACCTACGTTCACAAAGTAAGTATCATTCAAAAGAAGAATAATTTTACTATTATTTTTGCTCCATACGTTGTTTTACTGAATTTGATATTTAGAGTGTGAATTCATTTTTTTTACGTTCCATAGTACGTCACGAAAACGTATAATCGAATCTGACGGGTTTATCAATAAATATTTTTAATTTTAATCACCACCGTACTGTAGGGATCTCTATGAACTTTCGAATGATACCCTATTTTTCTATATATTTATCATAGGTATTTCTTTACATGCAATAATTAGAGAGAAAAGGCAAAAGGCGGTGTGACCTTCAAAAAGAAATGCGTCATAAACGACATTTACAAATTGGAGGAGCATACGAAAAATCTGTTTTGAAGACATTTCGAGATTTTTTGATGTATGGCGTTTGGTGGCGTTTTTCGCACTTTGATGGAGCGCCCTAAGTCAATGATAGGTCAAAAATTTACGATTTTAGAAATTATCACTAATACCGATAATACTATTAGTAATACCAATTTTTGAAGATAATATTATTAGCTTATGTTTATAGTATAATATTTCGACTTCTATCACTTTTGCTCCTACGGACAATATTTTGGAGATGGTGTACTGACCTATAGTCAATATTTGTTCGAATGAGCCCATTTGGGCAAATTCACGACAATCCTACAAGGGTAAAAAGGTTGAAAATTTTATGAAACTCTGACAAGGAGTTAAGTCAGAAAGCGTGAGAGAAAAACGGAAGAACAATAATAATAATAGATGGAACGATTACAATAAGAAACTCTTCTGGGAAAATTAAATCCACTATAGTCCGAATAAGTAATGGTAAATGACAAATACCATAGTTTTTCTTTTTCATGATGTTAGCCCGACGTGGGCAACGGGTCTCTCGCAAAGAGATCCCATAAATATAGCTTCCCTCACCAGCTATCTGCAAAGCAGACAGGATCCAGCTTTGGGACATGGATCTAGGGTGTCCCAAAGCTGGATCCTGTCTGCTTTGCAGATAGCTGGTGAGGGAAGCTATATTTATGGGATCTCTTTGCGAGAGACCCGTTGCCCACGTCGGGCTAACATCATGAAAAAGAAAAACTATGGTATTTGTCATTTACCATTACTTATTCGGACTATAGTGAATTTAATTTTCCCAGAAGAGTTCCTTGTTCCATGCACGGTCTGTGTTTAACATATAATTTTCTCAGGGAACCATTCTGAGTTTGTGTATATTAAACGGACGTGTTACGTGCCTTGAAAAGTGGACGCTCAATGTCCCGGTTGAGGTTTAAGTTTTGTTTTTTTTGGCTAAAAATACAATAGTTACCCCCTTTTTCTTTGATTTATTCAACCCGACGTGAATGCAACGAGTCTTTTACTTATATAGAGGTTCTGAATGTAGGGGGTCTAGGCTTGCTTTAAACCCTAGATCCATGTCCCAAAGCTGGATCCTGTCTGCTTTGCAGATAGCTGGTGAGGGAAGCTATATTTATGGGATCTCTTTGCGAGAGACCCGTTGCCCACGTCGGGCTAACATCATGAAAAAGAAAAACTATGGTATTTGTCATTTACCATTACTTATTCGGACTATAGTGAATTTAATTTTCCCAGAAGAGTTCCTTGTTCCATGCACGGTCTGTGTTTAACATATAATTTTCTCAGGGAACCATTCTGAGTTTGTGTATATTAAACGGACGTGTTACGTGCCTTGAAAAGTGGACGCTCAATGTCCCGGTTGAGGTTTAAGTTTTGGTTTTTTTGGCGAAAAATACAATAGTTACCCCCTTTTTCTTTGATTTATTCAACCCGACGTGAATGCAACGAGTCTTTTACTTATATAGAGGTTCTGAATGTAGGGGGTCTAGGCTTGCTTTAAACCCTAGATCCATGTCCCAAAGCTGGATCCTGTCTGCTTTGCAGATAGCTGGTGAGGGAAGCTATATTTATGGGATCTCTTTGCGAGAGACCCGTTGCCCACGTCGGGCTAACATCATGAAAAAGAAAAACTATGGTATTTGTCATTTACCATTACTTATTCGGACTATAGTGAATTTAATTTTCCCAGAAGAGTTCCTTGTTCCATGCACGGTCTGTGTTTAACATATAATTTTCTCAGGGAACCATTCTGAGTTTGTGTATATTAAACGGACGTGTTACGTGCCTTGAAAAGTGGACGCTCAATGTCCCGGTTGAGGTTTAAGTTTTGTTTTTTTTGGCTAAAAATACAATAGTTACCCCCTTTTTCTTTGATTTATTCAACCCGACGTGAATGCAACGAGTCTTTTACTTATATAGAGGTTCTGAATGTAGGGGTCTAGGCTTGCTTTAAACCCTAGATCCATGTCCCAAAGCTGGATCCTGTCTGCTTTGCAGATAGCTGGTGAGGGAAGCTATATTTATGGGATCTCTTTGCGAGAGACCCGTTGCCCACGTCGGGCTAATATCATGAAAAAGAAAAACTATGGTATTTGTCATTTATTCGGACTATAGTGGATTTAATTTTCCCAGAAGAGTTCCTTGTTCCATGCACGGTCTGTGTTTAACATATATATATATATATATATATATATTTCAACTGCAAAGAACACGCAGTATAATTAACGTAAAGAACGACGTTTGTATAGAAGAACATTCCGCGCAAGATGAGGAGGGAGAACGAACAAATGAAAAAATGAGGTAACCACCCGGGAATCGAACCTGGGATCTTCCGATTGCCGGCCAGATATGATAACCACTACACCATGGTCCCCACTCGATCAGAAGTCGTAATTCTCCTACATACGCGCAGAAACCAATGCCCCGAGGGGGGCACCTCCCGCATGCCGCACCTATATACACATTTCAACTGCAAAGAACACGCAGTATAATTAACGTAAAGAACGACTGCGTGTTCTTTGCAGTTGAAATGTATATATAGGTGCGGAATGCGGGAGGTGCCCCCCTCGGGGCATTGGTTTCTGCGCGTATGTAGGAGAATTACGACTTCTGATCGAGTGGGGACCATGGTGTAGTGGTTATCATATCTGACCGGCAATCGGAAGATCCCGGGTTCGATTCCCGGGTGGTTACCTCATTTTTTCATTTGTTCGTTCTCCCTCCTCATCTTGCACGGAATGTTCTTCTATACAAGCGTCGTTCTTTACGATATATATATATATATATATATATATATATATTAGGGTGACACTTAATTTCGAAGTTTTAAAATTTCTGTCTCTCACCCTCCAATTCTGTTAGGTTTAGGGTAAAAACAATATATGTAAAATATAAATTAAATTGCTTAAAGTTTAAAGGTAGCTCAAAGACTTCAAAGTTCAACTTAAATACTATATAAATTAACAATTATTAATGTAAAAGTAGAAGACGACATTATTACGACAGGTATTATAATTTTTATTTATAATTTAAGCTACCTAATTATTATTTATAATTATAATATTATTTGTCTCTTGTTTCAGATATACTAGAGATAAACTATAGATAGACAGAGACTATATAGAGAGTTCTCATAATGGCTAACACTCGTGCTCATACAACTAAAGCATATTTGCTGGGTAGCGAGATTTTCGATCTCACAGGCTCAAAGCTGCCATCCATCAGGCAGTCTCTTGGACTGTTCCTCTATCAACACCTCGATATAAAGAAAACAAGGCGCGAAGCATCATCGATTGTGATGGGCAAAGTTGTGGAATTCTGAGAAAAAGCAAGAATTCCAACAAGAGCATTCCAGCATTGCCAGCAAAAGCTTGAGAAGTTGTTTGATGACTGTTCGATGATCTGTTCGATATCGCACATGCAGATGCATTCACTCTGATTAAAATTCCTAGAGACCACGAGTTCCTGTTCGCTTAGAGAGAGAAGGGAAGACGTGGCTGTATGACTGCCTTGGACGTCACTTTGCGTGAAAAGAAGAGGTGTGAAAAGACGACTGGAGGAAGACGAAAGACGTCACCACCAGCGATCCTCACAGGTATCTTTTTGCTTTTCTAGTGTTTTACTTAAATTTTACAAATATTTGTAAATGTAAAATTTACATACTCAATTTATAGTACTCTTTTCGTAGATTTAAAATTTTACACAATGCTTCAATATTATACAGTAGTAGCTAGGATATCTGTCTGCCCTAATTTCTATCTAAACACTGACATTTTTTTTTGCAGGAGATGGCCACTTCCTTTGTCATCCTTACATCATCGAGCTCGAGCAGTGAAGCAGAAGCCGAAGTTCTGGAACATGGCGAGCCAGGACCGAGCAGCGAAAAGCCTACAACAAAGCGCGGAAGAAAGTTGGTCATCACAGAAAGGATGACAGCTACACTTGATCGATGTAAAGTTTTTGATAGGAAGGCAATGATGATTGTCACCGAAACAGTAAAAAATCCCGGTCATAACATCAGTGATCTTGCTCTTAATCGGGAAACGATCAGGCAAAGTCGGCGAAACCAGCGAAAGAAGACTGCTGAGAAGCTGAAGGACGAGTTCAAAGCAGACGTTCCATTGGTGGTGCATTGGGACGGAAAGCTTCTCACCGACATCACTGGCAATCAGCACGTTGAACGCCTCCCAGTTATAATCACAGGAGTTGGGGTCTCGCAGCTGCTCACTGTGGCTAAAATTCGATCAGGAACCGGCGAAGCGCAAGCCAAGGCCGTTTGTGATTCGCTAAAGGAGTGGGGAGTGGACAAAAATGTAGTTGCGATGAGCTTCGACACCACCAGCTCAAATACGGGAAGGATTAATGGAGCTTGCATACGCATTGAACAGAGTCTGGGGCGAAACCTCCTTTTCCTAGCTTGTCGCCACCATATCTTTGAAATTATCATCAGTGCTGTCTTTGTGCAGTGCATGGGAGAGTCTAACGCACCCAATGTTGGAATCTTCAAGCGTTTCAAGGATCAGTGGCCATCTATCAACCAAAGTCGCTATCAAGACTCTTCTTCTGATGAAAGAACTGCCGCACAGCTTTCAGATATTAAAGAAAGCACAATTGATTTCATCCGCCACCAGCTTTCCAAGCACTAGTTCAGAGACGACTACCAAGAGCCGCTTGAACTCTGTCTGCCTCATCTTCCTCAGTGGTAAACCGGATCGAGGTGTGCGCTTCAGGGGCCCAGGTGCTATCCATAAAGCACGCTGGATGGCAAAACTAATCTACACGATCAAGATCTGGCTTTTCCGCTCCCAGATCCGACTCACTCCAAGGGAAGAGAGGTCTAAGTGACATTTGTGTCTTCACAGCTCGCCTCTACATAAAGGCCTGGTTCACAGCACCAAGTGCTGCTGCTGCTCCTGCCAACAATCTACAGTTCATGAAAGATCTCGTCGCATATGAAACTGTCCACCTGGCAATTGCTAAAGTCGCAGCTGATAAATTCAGCTCCCATTTATGGTACCTGTCAGAAGAGCTTGTCACCCTCTCGCTATTCGACGACAATATACCAGCCAACGAGAAGCACACTATGGTCCAGACCATTCAAGAAAGTAATCCAAGTGATGAGGAACCACCTAAAAAACCTCAAGTAGATCTTAAGACCGTCAAAGAGCGGCAGCTGGCAAGCTTCGTATCTAAGAGGTCGCTATCGCTGTTCGAGCTGCTGAAACTTCCGACCACATTTCTAGAAGAAGATCCGGCCTTATGGAGTACACTGCAGAGCTATCAGCTGGCCCAGCGCATGGTGAACACCCTGAGCGTTGTTAACGACCACGCCGAGCGAGGCGTGGCGCTTAGACAGGAGTACTGTGGATTGCTGACGAAAGATGAAGAACAGCTGCAGCTGATTCCTTGAAGAAGACTTTGGCTGATTGATTCAGACTGCTTTGATGTTGTTAAACACTTTTGACGTATTATACTATGCTCTACTGACTCTAATTTAGCATAAATTGTTGTATATCAGTGATACAGCACATTTGAAAAAGAAAGGAAAGAAAAGGAAGGTAGGCTCTGTGCCGGAATTGAACTGGTGACCTTTGACCTCATTGAGCTACATCTAAAATTAAAAATACTGTGTTCAAATTTTACATACATCATTTTTGCCACCAACCTAACCATTTTTAGGGGTGAGAACATGAAATTTACAAGAATGTAATTTACGACCTTTTTAACTGTCACCCTAATATATATATATATATATATATATATATATATATATATTATATATATATATATATATATATATATATATATATATATAAAGGGTGATCCAGAGAAATGGGACCCAAAAGAAACCCCTGTAACTCTTAAAATATAAGTCCTTTTATAAAATCATACGCATCATTCGAAAGAGGATAGTTACAAGTTTGTACAGGATTGTATAGGTTTTGACAATACAAGGCAAGATAAGATACAAAACAAAATAAAAGTGTTAGTTAAAACTAACCCTTCAAGATGACTGCATGGACTGTGGAACAGCTGCGTTTCATAACTGAGCAATATTATGAGCATGGAAGAAGTGTAGTTTCAGCTCAAAGATCTTTCAAGACAAATTTTCAGATGTCAAAATCACCTTCTAAGAGCTGAAACTACACTTCTTCCATGCTCATAATATTGCTCAGTTATGAAACGCAGCTGTTCCACAGTCCATGCAGTCATCTTGAAGGGTTAGTTTTAACTAACACTTTTATTTTGTTTTGTATCTTATCTTGTCTTGTATTGTCAAAACCTATACAATCCTGTACAAACTTGTAACTATCCTCTTTCGAATGATGCGTATGATTTTATAAAAGGACTTATACTTTAAGAGTTACAGGGGTTTCTTTTGGGTCCCATTTCTCTGGATCACCCTTTATATATAGTAGCAAATTGTAAAAGATTAAATAAGTAACAAAAATTTCCAGTATCTAGTTGTTGTTGTTGTTTAGCCGATCAGCCCACCCTGATCGAGCAAGCCGGCGGCACGCAGGTAACCGATCGCCCTCTCCGGAGTGGACCAGAGGTTCAGCGCACTAGTGATGTTGTGTTGTGTTCGTTGTTGTGCTAGAGCGGTACAGTCTGTCATAATGTGTTCAATTGTTTGTGGTGTGTCCTGGCACAGGTGGCAGGTGTCGTCTATGGAGTTGTCTAGTCTGTGTTTATATGTCCGTAAGTTGGGGTGATGTCCACATCGGAATCGTGCTAAGTTAACTCGATCCGATCTGCTCAGGCTGATCTCTGACCTGTTAATGGGTGGTGGCTTCGCACCTAGGACCGCATTCGGACCGAGTCGTGTCAGTGCTTTGCGGGTTAGGTGTGTGTGTATGTGTTTTCTGTACTGTGTGATGTCTGTGGGGCGTGGTATAGAATGGAGTATTTGGTTATAATGTCTCTCTGGTGTTACCTTAATGGTGCGAGGTGTCGGTGCATGATTGTACATGTAGTAGTAAGGGTGTTGTGGATTAGTTGTCGCTACTGCCATGAATTGTGTTCCCCTCATGTCTAAATGTTCCCTAACTTTCAGTATTGTTGTTTCTGTGTGCAGGTGTTCTGTTGGTGTTGTTTGAGTGCATCCTATAATGATACGAAGTGTGTTGTTTTGTATTGTCTGTAAGGTGTTTATGTGTGTGTTTGAGATAATGGGTGCCCAGCATAGGCTAGCATAGTCCATAACTGAGCGAATATATTGTTTATATATGAGTGATGTTGTTTCCTGCTGGTGTCCAAAGTTTGTGCCTGTTAGTACCCTAAGCGTGTTAAGTCTTGACGTACATTTGTTTTTAATGTCCTGAATGTGGTTTGCAAAAGATAATGATGTATTGTATGTGACCCCAAGTATTTTGGTCCTGTGAGTGTGTGGAATGTTGATGTTGTTTAGTGTAAGTTGTGGAATTACCTGGTGTTCTTTTGTGTTGCTTGTAAGCAAGGTGATGGTTGATTTTGTGGGCGCTACTTTGAGTCTATTGTGTGTGAGCCAGTCTTGTATACTGTTTATGTATGTTTGTAGGTTATTTGTAGCGATGTCGATGTTGTTGTGGATGGATGTTAGAGTGATGTCATCTGCATATGATGATAAGGTAAGCTTGTTATCTATGGGTGTTGGAATGTCATGCATGTATATGTTGAAGAGTGTTGGTGAGAGAACAGAGCCTTGAGGGACCCCGTTGGGAAAAAGCTTGTTTTTGGATGACTTGCCATTAAATGTGACATGTGAGTATCTTCCTGAAAGATAGTTGCTCAGCCACCTTTTGGTGTTATTGTGCAGGTTTGTGTTGAGTATTTTTGCTTATGAGAGGGAAGCGTGAGATAGCATCAAATGCTTTACTAATGTCTAGTGTTGCTAATAGTGTACGTTGAGCTGGTCGTCTGGAGTTGATGCCATCCATTTAATGTCGCCAGAGAGTAAGAGTAATTCGGGGAGCACGCAATTGCTCCCTGTAATTGAAAAAATAGCGAGCTGAGAATAGGTCCGGCCCCGGGAACCGATCGGCACTCTGACCGTGCCACGCAACAGGCCGTCGACTGGCAGTCTGGCCAACCGTAGACAGCCCGCTGCACAGAGATTTGAGGAAGTTTGGCCACCAGCGCGTTGATGTTTTGGTTTGACGTCGCCTCTTCTTCGCGTTGACGTGTCCCGCGCTGGAAGATACAGCCACTGTTAGAAGCTTCCTCGTCAGCTACTAACACTTTTTTCACGTTGTTCTAGCTACCTATTCAGAGGTTTTTTATAAACAAATCTCAGTTTTCTGCTCAAAACGGCTCTTTCTACACTAACTTTAAAATTAGTTAAGGAAGGAAGATGTTGACTTCTCTTTTGCAGCGACAGTTGATGATATTTATGTTACTTTAATGATTAATTTTTGCTAGTTCCTGTGGAAGGCTGTTATTACCATTCCGACAATACATATGAGGAGACTCGGGAATACTAGTAGTATCTAGTAGGCAGTTTTTATGGTTACTCTTTGACTGGATATATATAAAGGATTTCAAACCGACACATGAACATCATGTGTGTATAATTTTAAGGTCGCTTTATAATTTTAAGGTAGGTAATTGTAATTTTAAGGTTGAAAGTCGAAAAATAATTGTTCAAGACACTAATTTATACTGGGTCGATTCGGACCGCTTGAGTTTATTTGCTTGCCGTATGTAAATTATGTGAGACCTCAAAGTAAGCTAAATTTGTTATAAAAACATAAAAATTTGTTTATTTGAAATACAGGAATTGTTTTAGTAAATTCTTTTGATAAATTAATTTATGTTTTTTAAATTTTTATATATATTCAATTTTATTTTATAGGTGGGCTGATTTTGTCTATTTTTTTCATTCTTTCATGAGTTTTAATGAAAATTCCAAGTGATATTTTATATGGATAATCTGATTACATTTATTTTATTCTGAAATTAGATTTTATTTGTTGAGTGGTTTTGCTTAACATTTTAATTTAGGTATAAATAATGAAAAATGTTTTTTTACGTTCTCGCGTTTGCAGAGAAAATATTACAAAATTATTTCATGATGTAATGCAGTTTGATTTGGTTAGGGATATTTTTATAGAGGTTCGCTTACAAACAAGTGAACACTCTCTTCATAATGCATTGAATTATTTTAATTTTTGTTTACGTAGTAGGTTGCGCGCTGTATTTTTGGGTTCATAATATCTGTTCTTATTTATAATAACGATGAAAAGTTGTATTTAGTTTCATTTGGAAACGATAAATTGCTGGAATTCCTGTGATTTACAAACCATGCTGGGTTTCGTGTTGAAGGAGAGAGTTGTCTGTCAGATGTAATTTGTGAATTACGATTTTTCTTCCTGTGAAATTTAGCGTTGCAAGTTGTAATATATTAATGTATTAAATTAATTTTCGGTATTAATATTTAAATTTTTGTTATTTAATGATTCTGTTTTGGAAACTGTTATTTTTTAAACTTCATTTGGGTTTGCTCGTGGAATTAGAACCCTAGATTGATTGCTGACCGGAAATCGAGCATTTTAGATTGCCAGTAACGTTTTTGTGGTATCTATGTCCGCTTCCCACAAAGTGTAAGATGGTTCATTGTTATCGGGAATTGATGACGTGAGGTTTCTGGTTTTTAATTTTGTCTTTTGTATTTAAATATATTGATGTGATTTCTGAAAGTAGTTTGAATAATAATATTTTTAAATTTTTTTTGTTCACTACACAATATATATATATATATATATATATATATATATATATATATATATATATATATATATATATATATATATATATATATAAAGAACGACGCTTGTGTAGAAGAGCGTCCGCACAAGATGGGGAGAGAGAACAAGCAAATGAAAATGAGGCACTGGTAAATATGCAGCAAATAGCCCCACCTCGACTTTTGGTACGAAAGTTAGTTATTAGGGTGTGTTTTCATATGCTTTCCTCAGAAATGCAACTCATTTGCCCCGCATTTAATTGAAAGTACAAAAAAAAATCTTTTTTTTTTGTCGTTTTATTTTCAAGTAAACACAGGGCAAATGAGTAGCATTTCTAAATTTCGCTACCGTTATTGCCAACCTAACCTGACCTAACCTAACCTAAATGAAGAGATTTCGAAAAAAAAATAAATCGTTAAACTAAAGAAAATATCATGACTTAACCTAACCAATCGTCAAGGGTGTACAGTTGTCCTAAGCGGGCATTCAGTTGACCTAACCGGGCATTCAGTTGACCTAACTGGGCATTCAATTGACCTAACTTTGATATACTGTACCTAACCAATCATCATACTACTGAATGCTAACATCAAAAATTATGAACTCGAGGTGGGGCTATTTTGCGGCGCTAACTGTAGGTATTGCTCACAGTAGGATTGGGAAAAATGTTTTCGGAGGAAAACGCTTATGAGAGCTAGATTAACACTTGCCGGAATGTGTGACTTCGCTAGCCAAGTGCCCTTGAAGAGAGATATTGAGCCTGTAAATTTGCACGGAAACAAACTCTTCTGCTTGTTTTTTGGAAATTTGCGCTTACATTAAAGGAGCTGGGAACACTTTGGACAGTTTCACGTACGGGGAACAACACCGTGTTCTAGAAAAATGTGAACCGCTCGTGAATCGTCTCCTAAAATTTTCAACACTTCAACGTAGCCTAGGTCACAACTTTCACAAATCTCACTGCACATTTTTACGCCGCAAAAATTAAAAAAAGAAAGAAAGACCTCAGCTGTATCAAAGGCCGAGGTTTTACCGTGACTAAACGGTCGGGGAAAAAAACTTCATAAGTTCTTTAAAATTCCTAATTAGCTGTCATTGGTTAATTAAGGCGTGGTTGTTTTTGAGTGTTTAATAGCTTTAAAATTCCTAATTAGCTGTCATTGGTTCATTAAGGCGTGGTTGTTTTTGAGTGTTTAATAGCCTACTATTAGTTAAAAAAAGGTGCACTGTGATTGGTCGTCCACACATTTCCAGAAAATTGTCTGAGAGCGAGGATACCAAAGGTTTAGCGTTCTATCCTTCTTATCTAAATCCGTTCTGAAGGAATTCAAAACAACAGGATCGAGTTGAAAAAGACCTTTGCTTATGTTGAAGTTATTTGTAAGTTGCATAATGGCAGACTCAAGAATATTTCTATTAACAATGTTGCTAGAGTGAAACAAAACTGAAGCATTATTCCAATCAATACAGTGAGATAACTCTGACAAATGGACAAAAAGGGCACTGGACGACTGTCCCGTTCTAACGGAATATTGATGCTGTTTTATACGTGTGTGCAAATCCTTTCCCGTCTGACCTATGTAAAAGGAATCACATTGTTTACAACCAATTTTATAGCTAATGCCTGAATTATTGGTAGGACTATTTTTTACTATGATATTTTTCACAATACTGCTATATGAAAATACTACATTAATATCCAAAAGTTTAAGTACATTAGCAATGCCTAAAAAACCCGGGAAAAATGGAAGTACTAAAATATTCTTTGACAAAATACGAGTGTTATTATTCACATGATAGAAAGTTCGTTTTGCCTTGTTGAGACAAGATTCCATAAACGCAGATGGATAACACAGATCACTTCCAATACCGTTGATTTTTTCCAATTCGGCATCGATGTATTCTGGACTGGCGATCCTAAGGGCGCGGAGAAACATTGAAGAAAAAATGGCCTTCTTAGTGGGGGTGTCACGTCCCGAGTAAAAGTGTACGTAGGACAAATTGTTGTTTTTTTTTCCGATAGATACTAAACTTAAAAACTGGGCTTTCCCTATGTACAAGCACATCCAAAAACGAGATTGAGTTGTCTTGTTCCACTTCTAAAGTAAACTTAATGGAAGGGACTTGATCATTTAACTGAAGGAGGAAGTCATCCAGGTCACGATTTATGGGCCAGATACACAAAATATCGTCGACGTACCGCAACCATGGGATGCCAACCCCCAGGATTCTCAGAATGTAAGTAATTTTGAAAAACTCCATATAAATATTGGAGAGGAGGGGCGACAAGGGGTTGCCCATGGCCATCCCAAAAACTTGTTGATAATACTCGTTATTGAAAGTGAATTTAGAGTCTTTGATGCAAAACTTAATAAGTTCCAAAACAATGTGTGCAGGTAGTGGCAGGTCATACTTACCTAATTCTCGGGAGAGAAAGTCAAGCATATCGTCAATCGGCACTTTTGTAAACAATGAACAAACGTCAAAACTGATCACTCTATCGTTGGTTTCAGTACGTGCATTATTCAATTTTTCAGTAACATCCATGGAATTTTTTACATGTGAATCAGAGATAGTTCCAAGAATGGGGGACAAGACTTTGACAAGCCATTTGGAGAGTTTATAAGTAATAGAGCCCACCAGCTAATAATATGGCGCATAGGGTTGCCCTATTATTAGCTCGGTGGGCTTTGTTACTTATAAACTCTCCAAATGGCTTGTCAAAGTCTTGTCCCCCATTCTTGGAACTCTCTGATTCACACGTAAAACATTCCATGGATCTTACTGAAAAATTGAATAATGCACGTACTGAAACCAACGATAGATTGATTAGTTTTGACGTTTGTTCATTGTTTACAAAAGTGCCGATTGACGATATGCTTGACTTTCTCTCCCGAGAATTACGTAAGTATGACCTGCCACTACCTGCACACATTGTTTTGGAACTTATTAAGTTTTGCATCAAAGACTCTAAATTCACTTTCAATAACGAGTATTATCAACAAGTTTTTGGGATGGCCATGGGCAACCCCTTGTCGCCCCTCCTCTCCAATATTTATATGGAGTTTTTCAAAATTACTTACATTCTGAGAATCCTGGGGGTTGGCATCCCATGGTTGCGGTACGTCGACGATATTTTGTGTATCTGGCCCATAAATCGTGACCTGGATGACTTCCTCCTTCAGTTAAATGATCAAGTCCCTTCCATTAAGTTTACTTTAGAAGTGGAACAAGACAACTCAATCTCGTTTTTGGATGTGCTTGTACATAGGGAAAGCCCAGTTTTTAAGTTTAGTATCTATCGGAAAAAACAAACAATTTGTCCTACGTACACTTTTACTCGGGACGTGACACCCCCACTAAGAAGGCCATTTTTTCTTCAATGTTTCTCCGCGCCCTTAGGATCGCCAGTCCAGAATACATCGATGCCGAATTGGAAAAAATCAACGGTATTGGAAGTGATCTGTGTGATCCATCTGCGTTTATGGAATCTTGTCTCAACAAGGCAAAACGAACTTTCTATCGTGTGAATAATACCACTCATACTTTGTCAAAAAATATTTTAGTACTTCCATTTTTTCCGGGCTTTTTAGGCATTGCTAATGTACTTAAACTTTTGGATATTAATGTAGTATTTTCATATAGCAGTATTGTGAAAAATATCATAGTAAAAATAGCTCTACCAATAATTCAGGCATTATCTATAAAATTGGTTGTAAACAATGTGATTCCTTTTACATAGGTCAGACGGGAAAGGATTTGCACACACGTATAAAACAGCATCAATATTCCGTTAGAACGGGACAGTCGTCCAGTGCCCTTTTTGTCCATTTGTCAGAGTTATCTCACTGTATTGATTGGAATAATGCTTCAGTTTTGTTTCACTCTAGCAACATTGTTAATAGAAATATTCTTGAGTCTGCCATTATGCAACTTACAAATAACTTCAACATAAGCAAAGGTCTTTTTCAACTCGATCCTGTTGTTTTGAATTCCTTCAGAACGGATTTAGATAAGAAGGATATAACGCTAAACCTTTAGTAAACTTATATGCTACTTTAATAACTTTTATTTTCAATTTATTTTTATATATATCGAACTTAGACAAGAAGGGCAGAGTGCTAAAACCTGGCCAGATTTCCAGTATAAATTTGTGTGCTCCTCTTATAAGTTTTATTTTTATTTTTCAATTTATTATTTTTTTTTAATTAACTATAACATTGGTTGAAACAATTCATTTGATTTTGTGTTGGATTCGGGCAAAAGTGCTAAAAATCGGTAGTTTTTTCCTTACAAATTTGTATGCTCCTCCCACAATCTTTAATCTTTCCTTCGTGATTTTATTCATCATAAATATTTTTCACGTGTTACTTTCGTGAAATAATTTTCATATATATATATATATGTATCATATACTATGAATAATAAAAAACAACTACGTCATACTGCTTATTTAGTCGAATTAGTTAACATGGAATCATTTATTTAGCATACGCTTATTCGAAATCTATATGCGCCCAAAATACACACTTTAAGCAGGGAATATATATATTATATATATATATTATATATATATATATATATATATATATATATAACTGCAAACACGCAGTATAATTAACGTAAAGAACGACGCTTGTATAGGAGAATATTCCGCGCAATACGAGATAGAAAGAACGAAACAAATGAAAAAATTAGGTAACCACCCGGGAATCGAACCGGGGTCTTCCGATTGCCGGTCAGATATGATACCACTACACCACGGGCCTCACTCAAACAAATGCCGTAATTCTTCTACATACGAGCAGAAACCAATGCCCCAAAGGGGCACCTCCAGCATGCCGTAACATTATATACATTTAACTGCAAACACGCAGTATAATTAACGTAAAGAACGACGCTTGTATAGGAGAATATTCCGCGCAATATACTGTATATCACCACACAATATATCGTATTCGCTACATTCTTTAATATACCGATGGCTACTCACAATTAGGATGGGTTATTGGCATGCAAGCGGATGATGGCAGTTGTGATCGGGCGATGCAGTCCATATGAATAGTTGCCAGTTTGCACTATTTATTTAATTTGTCTCTATTTCTATATTTTACTATTTTACTCTATGTACGTACAAGAGTTCGTGTTTTATTAAGAGAGCAATATATATATATTTATTCGAAACTGGTTTATTAATGAGGATGTTTGTGCATTTTAAAATGGGATAAAGGATAAAGGTTGAAATGAGCGCAAAGAAAAAAGAAAAAGAAAAAGAGGATTAATTTGAGAATTTCCTACTTGGTAATTAAAAGGAGTATGTCTATATATATATATATATATATATTATATATATATATATACATTAATGGAATAGATGTTAGCACCACAAAAAAGAAAAAGAAGAAAGAATAATTTTTTCACCTTGGGGACCTGTATATATATATTTTTTCCATTTAAAGCCATATAAATTCAAATATTCGCTTGTAACCCTTTCAACGACTTCCTTTTCGATAGATTAGATAAAACCAGGGCGACTCACTGACACTGACATGGGAAAATTCCCTCTGAGGTACGAAGCAGATGAAAGATAAATAACCTTTATTCCTGATATCTAATTCGAATTCTATGCTCACAAACCACTCCTCCAGAAGGAATCCGAGCACCTGTGTTTTGATTTGAACCAGAATTTTACCTGCCTAATCTCTCTCTCTCTCTCTCTCTCTCTCTCTCTCTCTTTCTCTCTCTCTCTCTCTCTCTCTCTCTCTCTCTCTACGGCGGGCTGACTTTGTTAGCCTCCGGGATAGCGTAGGTGAGATGAAGTTAGAGGTCGGCGGCGATGTTGAGGAAGTGTGGAGTGCATTCCTGGACGAGTTTATGGTGCTGCAGTCTGCTGCCATACCCTCAAAACCGGTCACCCCTGCTTCAACGCAGCCTAAGTGGTTCAGTCGTGACATCGCTTCGGCTATCCGAAATAGGAAAGTAGCATATAGGAGGGCGAAGGCCAATCGTTCCCATGAGAACACTGAAGCGTATGTCCGCCTGTGTAGGAAAGTGAAGGCGAAAGTTAGGCTAGCGAAACGTAACGAAGAACTACGGGTGGCAAGTCTCTACTTAATGAGTACTTTGCGGGAGTGTTCACCAGGGAGGACACCCGCATCATCCCCGAGCAGGCGTCAGGCATGAAGGTACTGGCCTGGATAGTGTTCGATGTACCGCGACAGTCGTTGCCGATAGAATAGACAAACTGAGCGAAGGCTCCTGGGCCAGCCCAGTTTCTCCCCAGAGTGTTGCGGGAGGTGCGCGACCAGGTGGCTCCCCACCTGGCTACAGTCTTCAACAAATCGTTGGAGAAGTCCCAGGTGCCTGGTGACTGGAGGGAAGCCAATGTGACCCCTATCTTTAAGAAAGAGGATCACGAAAGTCCAGGGAACTATCGTCCCATTAGTCTCACTTCAGTTGTAGGTAAATTATTAGAGGGGATAATAGCGGATAGGATCGTTGACCATTTGGATTCCTGCAAGCTGCTTGGGGACTCCCAACATGGGTTTAGACGGAAAAGGTCGTGTCTCACCAACTTGCTCGAGTTTTTCCACGTCATGTTGGCATGTTGGGTGAGTATGATAAGAGTAGGGCGATTGATATACTTTATCTCGACTTTCAGAAAACCTTTGATAAGGTACCTCACCGCCGGCTAATGGCGAAAGTGCACGCGCTGGGTATCGGTGGGGAAGTAGGTAGGTGGATTGAAAACTGGCTGAAGAATAGGCGGCAGAGGTCTGTAATTAAATGGGCTAGTTCGGGTTGGGCCTCGGTCACTAGCGGGGTTCCTCAGGGTTCCGTTTTGGGGCCGCTGTTGTTTATCATTTACATAAATGATATCGACGGTGGCATCGTCAGTCGGATCGCCAAATTCGCTGATGACACCAAGCTTGGGGCCAATGTTGGGACGCCTGAGGCGATCGATCAACTGCGTGCGGACCTAGGTAGGATAGGAGAGTGGTCCGAAAAATGGCAAATGCCGTTTAACTTGGGTAAATGCAAGGTGATGCACATTGGCTACGTCAATCTCAAGTCGGATTACTCGATGTTGGGGAATAATATCGAGGCGACTGATTTGTAAAAGGACTTGGGTGTGCTAATTAGCAGCGACTTTAAGTTTACGAAACAGTGCGTAGAGGTGGAAAAGAAAGCCCAGAAGCTGTTGGATTATATCAGGAGGCAATTTCAGTTTCGGAACAAGGAGATTGTGCTCTCTCTGTACAATTTCCTGGTTCGGCCGCACCTGGAGTATGCTGTGCAGTTCTGGTCGCCCACCCTCAGGAAATATATTGAGAGGCTGGAGCGAGTGCAGGCGAGGGCCACAAAGTTAATCCCTTCCGTTAGATATATGGGCTACAATAGACGCTTACGCGCCCTGAACTTGTTTTCGCTGGAAACTCGGAGACTGCGCGGTCAACTCATCGAGGTTTTCAAGCTCTTACGCGGGTTCAACGATGTCGATTTTAGAAGCATGTTTAGTTTAAATGATAACCCAACTCGCAACAATGGTTGGAAGTTGGATTTGAAACGGTTTAGGACTAGTGTGTGTGGGAATTACTTTACGTATAAGATCTGTGACACGTGGAACAGGTTACCTTCAGAAGTTTTGAACAGTTCCTCTGTGGATCACTTCAAGAAAAGGTTAGACCAAATCTTGCACACTATTTAAGGGTGTAGAAAATTTTCCCTGGCACCCGTTGCCATTGGTACCTCCTCGGTATGGGCCGCAAGGCCTTGGTACTTCTTTTCCTTGTAACTCCTTGTAACTCTCTCTTTCTCTCTCTCTCTCTAATTACCGCCCGATCAGTTTAACATCAGTTGTCGGCAAACTTTTGAAATCCATCATTACAAAACGTATTGTGTATCACCTTCAATCTAACAATCTAATTTTTTATTCTCAACATGGATTTAGGCGACATAGATATTGTCTGACGAACCTGTTAGAGTTTTCCATAATATGCATACACTGTACGATGCAAGTAGGGCAATAGATATAGTGTATCTCGACTTTCAAAAAGCGTTTGACAAAGTCCCTCACGTGAGATTGGTGGCTAAAGTCAAAGGACTAGGAATCACTGGGCTCGCTTCCAACTGGATTGAGGATTGGTTAAAAGATAGAAAGCAGAAAGTGGTAATAAATGGGGTGGCTTCGGAGTGGGCGCCCGTCACCAGTGGTGTCCCACAGGGTTCCGTTCTGGGTCCTTTACTTTTTATCATCTATATTAACGATATAGACGTCGGGCTTCTAAGTACAATCTCCAAATTTGCAGACGATACGAAATTAGGAAGTAGTGTAGGTACTGAGGAGGGCGTAAGAACGCTTCAGAACGATCTTGACAGGTTGGGCGAATGGTCTGCTACTTAGCAGATGCCATTCAACTTGGACAAATGTACAGTAAGGTAATGCACATAGGTTATAAAAACCCGAAGACCGATTACTATCTCTTGGGAAGGAATTTGACTGAGACCGATCTAGAGGAAGACTTAGGAGTCTATATCAGCAACGATCTGAAACCGTCGAAGCACTGTGCAGAAGTCGAAAAGAGGGCATTAAAAATATTAGGTTATATTAAAAGACAGTTCCAGTTTCGGAACAAGGAGACTAATGTTTCTTTATAATTCACTAGTCAGACCTCAATTGGAATACTGTGCGCAGTTTTGGTCTCCATCCCTCAAGAAGGACATAGAAAGGTTAGAAAGAGTACAAGCAAGGGCTACAAAATTGATTCCTTCAATGAGAATGCAAAGCTACCAACGAAGATTGGAGCGCCTAAATCTGTTTACCTTAGAGATGAGGAGGTTGCGGGGTCAGCTTATTCAAGTCTTCAAGATGCTGAATGGAATACACAGGGTAGATTACAGAAACTTATTCTCACTTAATGCCAATCCGACAAGAAATAATGGGTTTAAACTGGAACTAAAGACATTTACGACCTCTGTCTGCGGGAATTTCTTTTCTTATAAAATAGTTAATATCTGGAACCAACTTCCCTCAGAGGTTGTTTCCAGTCAAAGTGTAAATGTGCTTAAAAATAGGCTAGACAAAGTACTGAATACTCTCATAGTTTATGACTAAAACATAACATAACTCTGCAGGAGTTCGCTCGCACGGTGTCTCTGTGAGCATGCTAAATATGGTTCTAGGTATTTTCGCCGTAAACATTTTCGCCGTAGGAAAATTCGCCGTAGGATTTTTCGCCGAAAACATTTTCGCCGCAAAGAAATTCGCCGTAAGGCATTTTCGCCGTAAGAATAAAAAAATCCGAACAAATATGAAAAACAAGCACCAATAAATGAAAAATCCAACCACCTTCGTCAGAATTAATTTATTTTAGCTTTTCAGTTTAGTTCGCAGTCTGATTGTAAGTCTTTTTGGTGGAAGTTCTCCCGTTACTCTTATTTTTAAATTATACAAATCTAAGCCCTTATAATGGCCTATACAGTAAAGTGTAGTCGTGGTGGTCAGAAATTAGTGGATGATAAGAATTACGTATACCGAATTGATAGAAAATACAGTGATAAAACTTACTGGAAGTGTGAAATGAAAGAGTGTAGAACTAGAGTGCACACTATACTTGAAAATGATGCTATATCAATATGCAAAATATTCGGTGAGCACAGCCATCCCTCTCATCCTGCGAAGCCTAAAGTTTACCAAGCTATTGCAAATATAAACTCAGCGGCTACTAATTCACAACTCTCTACGAGATCTTTAATTGCCGATGCTTCTGCCAATTTAGATAGCACAGCTTGTTCCCTAATGCCCTCTTTGCCAAATTTATTACGCAATATTAGAAGTTGGAGGCAAAAAAATAAACAAGCTCCCCCATCCCTAAAGCAAGAAGTGGTTATGTAATTCCTGATGAGTAGAGACCGGAAGTTCAGGCAAAATGCCATAAATGCCTTTTTTTGCCTATTTTACTCATTTTTGGGTGAAAATGCTTTTTTTCGATATGAAGAGCCTAATTTGCCTGTTCCACCTGTTTTGAATGAAGAGTTTCGTTTTTTTTTTACCAAATTATCACATTTAGCAACTTCTAATGATTAATTGGCAACTCCACTTCTCCAGATGTCGTACATATGGCAGCACTGCATATTTGTTTTCAGTCACTGTTTGTTTGCATGAATGAGCACGTGTGATAATGTCTAAAGTTAAAGCATCTTCTTCTAAGAAACTAAATGATTATGTTCAGCAATTTGGGAGCAGTGTTCTCCACTGACGGCTCTATATTATTCTGTAAAGCTTGTGAAAAGGCAGTAAATTCAGAGAAGAAATACTTCGTGATCCAACATATAGAGACAGCTAAACACAAAAGTGCCGCTGACAAACGGAAGCTTGGAGGAGAGCAGTCATGCCTACTTACTAACTACGTTGCTGGCTCCAGCCGTAAGTCACAATTTTCAATGGACTTGTGCAAAGCATTTGTTGATGCTGGCAGTCCCTTGTGGAAACTAGAAAATCCGTCTCTGAGAAAATTCTTGGAGAAGTACACAAATGAACGCATTCCTAGCGAGTCGTCATTAAGAAAGACCTATGTAGAAGACATCTATCGGATTGTTATTCAAAATATTAGAGATGGAGTTAAGAACAAATACATGTGAGTATCAATAGAGGAGACAACCGATTCTGTTGGAAGGTTTGTTGCCAATGTGATAGTTGGAACTATGAAGAGTGACCAACCCTCAAAAATCTATTTGTTAGCATCAGAGCTACTTGATAAAACAAACAGCTCAACTATTGCTCAGACTTTTACCAAATCACTTGCATTACTATGGCCTGAAGGAATAAAGCACAATAATGTTCTTCTCTTCATAACTGATGCAGCTCCATACATGAAAAAAGCAGCTGGGGCTTTAAAAATTCTTTTCCCCAGAATGCTACATCTCACGTGCTTAGCTCATGCACTCCACCGAGTTTCTGAAAAGGTACGAAGATTATTCTCTGATGTTGACAAGATGATTTCAAATGGAAAGAAGGTATTTCTCAAAGCTCCTTCACGAGTCCAGGTTTTCAAGGAAAAGGCACCGGGATTAGCACTGCCACCTCAGCCAGTACTGACAAGATGGGGAACTTGGATAAATGCAAGAGGATGCATCTTCTATCAAGATTATGAAATCTCTCATGCAGAAGTCATTGCAAAATGATCTTGCATTCATTAATGCCAACTTTTCAAATTTACCACGTGCAATAACTTCACTGGAAGAAAGAAACCAAACCTTGGTAAATGCATTGGGCATTTTTATAAACGTAGTTGAGGAAATTAATCAAGTTTCGGTGCCACAGGTAAAATTGTCCAGCAGAAGTGTGAAAAAGTAATTTCAGGTAATGCTGACCTAGCTCAAATCAAGAACATTGCAAAAGTCCTTGAAGGAGATGGTGATGTAGACGTTTCAAATCTAAACTCAGAAATTATAGCATGTTTTAAGTATGCACCAATCACATCAGTTGTTGTTGAAAGATCATTTTCCCTTCTTAAACACTTGCTAACTGATCGTAGACATAATCTAACGTTTGAAAATTTGGAAAAAATGCTTGTTGTAATGTGTAACCAATCAAATTAATAAAGCTATACTTCATAGATTTATTTAGCATTATTTTATTAATGTATGGAGATGTCTTACCTATAGTTTTAGCTCATGTTATTTAATGAATTTCGATTTAAAAATAAATGCCTTTTTTCGCCTATTTCCATGTTTTATTCTGCCTTTTTGCCTGCCTATTTCACTGTTTTTTAGTGCCTGAACTTCCGGTCTTTACTGATGAGTATAAATTTCATGAAAATGGTGAACAATTTTTATTATTTGATAGTGGAGAACATGATGCTGACAGAATTTTAGTGTTTGGCACAGAATCTGGTTTAGACGATTTGGTGAATCATAAGGATTGGGCATGTGATGGAACATTTAAATGTAGTCCAGATATATACTACCAGTTATATACGTTGCACATAGTAATGAGAAATAGTAGCATTCCTCGTCTATTTGCTTTACTTCTGGGGAAATCTGAAGAGACTTACAAAAGACTTTTTCATATTTTAAAGGGCTTACGTTCATCATTAACTCCCGAAACCTTGATGATCGACTTTGAGAAAGCAAGTATCAGCGCATTCTCCAACGTATTTCCAAATGCAACTATAACCGGATGTTTATTTCACATGGCAAAAAATATTTACCGCAAAGTCATTGATATCGGACAAAAGTTGCGCTATCAAACTGAAACTGAATTTAACACAAAAATTAAATGCTTCACAGCGCTAGCATTTCTTCCAGTTAGCGACGTTATTGACGGATTTATCGAGCTAACCGATGACGATGATTTGCCCCAAGAGTTGGTATCTTATTTTGAAACCCACTATATTGGAGGAGAAAGAGGCCGAGGCCCGCGAAGACGCAGAATGGAACCCACATTTCCTATTGAACTGTGGAATGTCTACGAAAGAACGTGTAATGGTATGCCGCGAACGAACAACAGTGTAGAAGGCTTTCACAACGCAATACAAAGCTGTTATTAATACGCATCCCAGTATTTGGAAACTCATATTTATTTTAATGAAGGAAGATATGTTAGCGAAAAAGAAGAAGTGCGACGTCGAACGAGGAGATGAACAAACCAGAAAAAAAGCGTATAAAAATATTAGTACGCGACTTCATAATCAAGTACTAAGGTACAATCCAGAGCAAAAACTGCATTTTTTGCGCACCATAGCTATGAACTTGCACACTTTTTAATTTAAAAATATTGTTTTATGTTTTTCCTATTTCTTTACTTTTAACGTATCAATAAACTATTTTTAATTGCCTTTAAATCTTATTTTTTTAATCTGCTCTTTTTATTCTTACGGCGAAAATGCCTTACGGCGAATTTCTTCGCGGCGAAAATGTTTTCGACGAAAAATCCTACGGCGAATTTTCCTACGGCGAAAATGTTTACGGCGAAAATACTGGACACGGCTAAATATAGAGCTATTTATATATTCTCCACTTTCCTGTAAAATTTCCTTGGCTACTTTTCCAGGGTCAAGGTATTTTCTACAACCTTTTTCCGTACCTTCCCCTGGCAGGGAGGGAGCGGATGGTGGGGAGAGAGCCTTCTACTTTTCTATTAAGTTTTCTACTACTGCTAGGATAGTTGAAAGAAAAATAAACTTGTTTAATAACAGGAACCTCCCAGAGTGGACCGGACGGTCTTTGAGGCTTCCTCTTGTCCTTGTAACTCCTCGTAACTCTCTCTCTCTCTCTCTCTCCTGTATATATACATATTTAGAAAAGTAGATCGAAAGCAATGCATCTACAAAATGTGATTTGAGTTAGCGTTTTTCCTAAATTAAATGTTACTTTCTGCAGCTCCTCGCTGTAAAAGTCTCTGCAATTTCTTCCCAAGCCAAATCTTCAATGTAATACATCATTATTTCGTCTTTAGGTCTCATAGCTAGACAATTTAAGACAGTTTTCGCAGACGGTTAAAACATTAAAGGCTTTAAAACTTCGTATTATAATAATAATACACACATTTCTCTCTCTCTCTCTCTCTCTCTCTCTGTCTGCCAGTCCTGCGCATGCGCAGATTTGATATAAGGCGGCACAAGTTCCAATTTCGGAGTGCTTCCGTATTGGGCTACCTAGCTAATTAGCGTAAGAGCTTAAACAGTCAGGGTACAGGGCAGCTAATAAACAATTTACGCGCGTTATATCTAAAGTTTTAATTTTATTTGTACGTATGCGCAAGAGCTGATTCTTGGCTATATATATATTAATGGAATAGATGTTAGCTTCACAAAGAAAAAAGAAAAAGAAAAAAGGAAAAATTTGTCCTCCTTGGGGTTCCTGTATATATAGTTTTTTCCATTTAAAGCCATATAAATTCAAATATTCGCTTGTAACCCACTCAACGATTTCCTTTTTGATGGATTAGGGCAAATTAGGGTGACTTACCGATGGGAAAATTCCTCTGGGCTACGAAGCAAATGAAAGATAAATATCTTTTATTCCTGATATTATCTAATTCGAATCCTTCGCTCACAAACCTTTCCTCCAGAAGGAATCCGCGCACATACTACCAATACACCTGTGTTTTGATTTGAACACGAAATTTACCTGTCTAAGCTTTCTTTCTCTCTCATTAAATAGACCTAAAAATATGTACACAAAAACCTCGTGAATTTTAATAAAAATAATAATTCACAGGCCTGCAAAATTGAGGGTCCTAAAAACTTTTTTGAAATTGTATGCTGGTTTTATAGGAATTTGGGGTGCTAAATCCAAAAACGGCCTCAGATTTGCTCCATCACGTATAGTTTTTTCACAATTTGCTATGACGTTTTTATGTTGTAATATGTTACTGAATAAAATAAGTAGTGAAGAATTACCACATGAAACCTATTTCCTGGCCAATTCTGAATATATTTATTTAAAAAAACTATAAAACTTGGTTACTTACATCTTTACTTAGTGGAAAGGCTTAGTAGTCCCGTTTTCTTTTGCCAGTGAAGCTGCGTCTGTTGCATTTCCTTTTGTGCGCTGCTTCCGGATTTTCACGATGCAGCATCCAGCAATAATCCCCCATCATATTAACGTTCCACCGGCCTTGGTATCTCTTTTCCATCTCCTTTATGTCTTGATGGAAACGTTCTCCCTGTTCCTCACTTACTGCACCTAGATTTTCTGGGAAAAAGTCCAAGTGTGCATTCAAGAAATGAATTTTGATACTCATTGAGCATCCCAAAGCTTTGAATTTCTCCAGCATGTTTTCAACAATGAGTGCATATTCAGGGTCCTTATTATTCCCAAGGAACTTAGTAACCACACTTTTGAAGGAATTCCAAGCCTCTTTTTCTACTTCAGTCATCGTAGACAAGAAGTTTTCATCTGACAGCAGTCTTCTAATGTCTGGGCCTACAAAAATACCTTCTTTTAATTTTGTTTCTGATAGGTTAGGGAACTTCTTGCAGAGGTACTTAAAGCATTCTCCACTTTTTTCTAATGCCTTAACAAACTGTTTTATAAGGCCTAGTTTTATATGAAGAGGTGGTAGAAGTACTTTCTTTGGGTCAACAAGATTTTTACGCAAAATATTCTTGCTTCCAGGTTCTAGAGATCTTCTTTGTGGCCAGTGTTTTTGCTCCCAGTGTTGACTCTTTGCTCTGCTATCCCATTCACAAAGGAAACATGGGAACTTAGTATATCCTCCCTGCTGCCCCAGAAGCATGCACAATACCTTAAGGTCTCCACAAATCATCCAGTGATGATCATAATATTTTATCTTTGTAAGAACCAATTCCAAATTCTCATAACTTTCTTGGAGATGTACCGAGTGACCAACAGGTACAGAGGCATACTTGTTCCCATTGTGCAAAAGAACAGCTTTTAGACTTCTTTTAGAAGAGTCGATGAAAAGTCTCCATTCATCCGCTTTGTACTCAATGCCAAATGCCTGTACCAAACCATCAATATCACTACAGTAAACTAAATTGCCCTCATGTGAAAAGTAGTGAATAAACTCCTTTTCTCTTCTTCTATACAAATATATCGATGTTCCAGCTGATAATAAATTTCTTTCTTTTAATCTGGAGCCTAAGAGTTCAGCAGATTCCTTGTATAATCCCAAATCTCTCACTAAATCGTTTAGTTCAGATTGAGTGAACAACTGGGGGTCTTGACTTCCTACATCACACTGAAATTCTTCATGATCAGTATCTGAACCAGAATTACTAGGCAAATCTTCCAATGTTTCTGGTGGAAGCGGAACTGGAACTTCTGGCCCATGAGGAAGAGGTCGAAAAGCTGATGGAAGATTTGGATAGAATATGGCTTTCTTATTTTTTGAGTTATAGCCTTTAACATCACAAGAGCAAAAATAGCAGTCGTCACAGTGATTTTTTTTCTCCCTCCATACCATTGGCACACCAAATCTGAATGCTTTCTTTTTGCCTTTACACCATTTCCTTAGATCCTCTACGCAAATAAAACAAACTTTGTGTGGTGCCCATGGTTTGTCTTGGTCTCCTAGTTTCATTCCAAAGTAGGCATGGTACACTTGCCTAATAAAATGTGTTACGTTTCTTTGATGTTTCTTGATCACAAATTCCCCGCATATGTAGCAGAAGCTGTCGGGACTGTTGACACATCCACGGCTAGCCATGATTCACAACTTACTACAGTATCCAGAACACAATAAGAGTCTTGAATTTAATTTATCCTAGAAAGAATAAGAAAGGGGTTACAGTCTTCTAATAGGCTTTCTTAACACTATCAAAACACGCTATTTCGCTGATATAAAACACAAAAAACAGCTCAAAATCACTGAAAAAATTCGCTTCGGATGAAATCTGAGTAACAACTGACTCATACGGCTTGGCAACCCAGTATTTATAGTCTCTTAGAAGTTTCTAGTAATTTCCGAAAATCTGGCATTTTCTCGAAGTCGCTTCACAAAAAAATCGAATTTGTGAAATAACTTTGTGTGGTATGACATTTCTATTGTGTTTTTCGAATTCAGCACACAAAAATACATTGTAAACAGCTAAAATTATGAAAAACGTTTTCTCATCGCAGGCCTGTGATATAATCAAAAGACTTTCAAATTATATTTTAAACCTTTAAAAAGAGCTCGAAAGTCTTCCGTTTAATATAAATCAAATCAGGTAAAACTGTTAATTTTATTCAATGACAGAAAGTTGTATTCATTTTATTCACCAAGCCGATGCGTGAAAGGGTGTTGAATAAACACACACACACACACACACACACACACACACACACACACACAGTGCTGTAACACCGCTCCCCGTCAATTAGTGAGTTTTATGCGGCATTGGTTCTGAACTGTAGTTGTATGGTGGACCCCAACCGCTTCCACATCATACAGACTAGTACGTTCACGTAAACAGGGTTCCACGTAAACTGTAGAATTCAGTGGTTCCCAACCTTTTTTTGCGCCATGCCCCAACTCGACACCTCAAAAAATTTGATGACCCCCCATTAACATAAAAACAAATTTGGTGTTGAAAAGGTATTATTTAAAATTTACAATAATATGAGTACATTTAATATGAGTTACGGTACATTCAATATGAGTAAATAAACTTGAGGTTGAAGCTAACTAAATTATTACCTTGAAATAAAATTTCTCAGTTGAAAAGTTATAATTTTAAATTTCAATAATATGAGTACATTCAATATGAGTTACATTAAATATGAGTCAAGAAACTTGAGATTGAAGCTAACTATATTATTTCCTTGAAATAAAACTTCTCAGTTGAAAAGTTGCAATTTTAAATTCACTTAAATTTACTTATAAAAATTATTATGTATAAATTTCATTTTATTGTAGCATTTTTAAATTGCCTCCCAAAATATTCAAATTGCCCCCCTGTGGGGCGTGCGCTCCACGTTGGGAATCACTGCTGTAGATCCTCTCCGCCATATAACCGACGAATCTGCGGACTTACTCAATGAATGAAAGCTACATCATTCATGTCATTGCGATCTGCCAGCATTCGATTCATGCATTAATTAATTAACACTTCAAATATATATATATATATATATATATATATGAAAATTATTTCACAAAAGTAACACATGAAAAATATTTATGATGAATAAAAACACGAAGGAAAGGAAACACAGAATGGTGCTCAAGCGCTTTTGTAGTGATCGCCACCAGATGTAGTGTTCAGGTTTTATTATTTTACTTTCTCTTCATTATTTACGCTTCTTTCTACTTTACTATATCTCTATTTATTCTCTATCGGCTCTTTATTTCATTTATCACTTTGTTTCTCTACACTCTTTTTGCCGTATCGTATTAAGTTTCCGGTAGCCGCGCCTAGACTGAAAACCGTTATAAAACAAAGGGGGAAGGGGGGTATATTAATACTCTTTTTTAACACTTATGAACGTTTTATTGATTCGAAAATGGTTTAGTTAAGTTAGGGGTATGCGAGTAGGAAATTTCTATATAATAATTTAGGTCGGAGAGGGGCGCAACCACTTAATTAAATTTTACGTTACATTTCGTCAACCTACGCGTAACGCGTTGCCTAGAAGACTGACTCCGTTTTGAGGGTAGTCCGCTATCTTGGGCCTCTGTCCAGGACTACCAACTTTACCCATTTTAAACAATTTACAATCTAACAAACATAAGATTTTTCGTAAATAATTTATATTAAACATTTTCTTATTTAATTAAACAGAAATTAATATTCTTAACTAAGCATTACTACACTCGCATCACCCCCTTGAAAATAAGTTTTTCCATTAGTAAAACTTATTAATATCGTTTAACAATGTCAATAAATTTATTCAATAAACTTACATATTTTGCAATTTTTTTTTTTTTTTTCTTTAACAATTCAGAGAGATATAGACAAGAAATATTAGGATGACAAATTCCATACATATATTGTATCATATTATAAAAACCGAAAACTTATAATTTTCACATTTGCATAAAATAACATTTCACTCTAATAATTAAATTACAACCTGTAACTAATCTATACATGCCAAAAAAAAATAACAGAAAATTTTCTTACAGTGGGTACACAAATCCCAAGTTCACAATCTATTCCCGCGATTTCTCATCAACGATCGCTTTACATTCGAAACAATTATTTGTATAGTTATACAGTTACTATCAGGGCAACATAGAAAAAATATAAGAAAAAAGTTTACATAAATACTGACCAAGAGCGCACATACTACTTCACGAAAACACAACAAATATGGGCAATAATCGCACCCTTTTCACTTATAATTTCATTACATCATAATCAGTACATCAATTTGCTGGACGTTGTTGAGATGACACTCCGCACGCTGACAACGGATTTCAATTTTCAATCGCAGCTCTCTTGCTCACTTCGCTAGAATGCAAGGGATTGCATCAATCAACATGCAACAGGGCAGCACGCTATAATGGTTCCGCTCTCTCTCCAATGGCGAAAAAACAAACAAGAGACGTCCAATTCTAAAAGGATCAGGGGGAGATATCTGAAAGCGGGACACGCGCTGGAATTGGACGGAATTTGCAATTCTAGAAGTCGATGAAGAACTCGCCTTGTCTCATCTCCACTCTTGTCGGTGACGCTGCTCTTCCTACGTCCAGCTAAAAGACTCTTCTACTGGCAACAATCAACGATGACTCCGCCGTAGGCCGTTTCCCAACGAACCTACTGTATGTCTGTATGGACAGTACAGTCGTAGGCACCCGTTCAAGCTCTCGTGGCTTGTCTACCGCGCGCTGTGACACATATTTAGCGAAGCATTCGAGCCGCTTGACCAGCTACTGCCCGAAAATACCAGTAGACCATCTTCGATCGAAACTTTCGTGTGCCAAGACCCTGCACACGTAAATTTCTCTTCTCTTCCGAAACTGTCCTGCGCCAAGTCCATGCGCATTCGGTTCCTCTCTTCTGTCTCTTCTCTTCCGAAACCATCCTGCGCCAAGTCCATGCGCCATTTGGTTTCTCTTCTCTCTCTCTCATTGGTAATCGATCACCTATCCGGTCGACTAAACTCACTTGATGGAACTCGGATTCAACTTGGTTGACTCCCAAACCGAGCCTTTGCAATTTTGAAAAAAAAAGTTTATTCGAAACGTTTCTGTACTGCTTATCATTTCATTTTTAATTTATCGAATTTTCTCGACAGTTCACTTCGAAACACTAACTACACATTTGCTCTGGCCAAATTCACGGAAAGAAAAAATTACACATCTCAAAATTTCGCAAAAATTTATTCAAATCTAGCTACCAATAAGGTCACTTATGGCAGTTACAGCAGAGAAGATAAAAAAGTCATAAAACGCTAAACAAAATTGTACAGTATAAATATAAAAGCGCCCCTACATAGTAACTGTTAGTATAATTTAAGAATTATTATTGTTCAAACTATCGTCAGAAATCACCTCAATACCTCTAAATACAAAAGACAAAAATGAACCCCAGAAACTTCATGTCATCCATTCTCTGACAATCATGAACCCTCTTGCTTGAGGAGGAGCACACAGACGCCACAAAAACGTTACTGGCTATCTATAAGGCTCCATTTCCGAGTGTACACTTGAGTCAATGTTTCAAATGCATTAGTTAACTCCGACTGAAGGTTTAAACAATAATAATTTCTAAACAGTTATTAAAAAGTAAAAAAAATTTAAATATTACTACCAAAAATTATTTTAATACAGTAATTCCAACTTGAAACGTCAAATTTCATACGAATTGAACTCGCAATTAGCAAATTACATCTGAGATACAACTCTCTCCTTCAACAGAAACCCCAGTATGGTTTGCAAATCACAAAAATCTCAGTAATTTATCGTTTCCAAGTGAAACTACAATTTGCATAATTATACTAAATAAGAATAGATAATATGCACTCACAAATACACGCAATCCACTGTAAACAAAAACAACACTGCATAATTAAGAGCGGTCGCTTTGTTTGTAAGCGAACCTCTATACAAATATCCCTAACCGAATGAAACTTGCATATATCCTAACATAATTTCGTAATATTTTCCATGCAAGCACGCTCGAACTAAAAAAAACAGTTTTCATTTCTAATACCCAAATTAAAATATCAAATTAAAACATCCTTTTTAGAATACAATCTAAATTTGAACTAAAAATTTTACCATTGTCATTGAACTGGAAGGAAAAATAAAAATCGGCCTACCTGTACAAAAATTTGATTATTGAATGAATTTATAAAACGTAAGAAAATGTATATGAAAAGAATTTTCTACACAAATTTCTGTAATTCAAAAAATTATAATATCCAGATTTAGTAAAATGTGTACCGTAACTCACATTGGCCGCCAAAATAAAATAAAATTTACTGCTGCACTTTTAGGCCTATATTTAATAAATTCAATGTTATGCGCGGAAACAACAATTTAGAATTTTATGCATAACATTTGTGCTTATTAAAGAAAAATCCTATGCTTATTTGTTAAACCAATTAAAATTTTGTTAAATAACTAAGAATTTACTACTCAATAGACATACCGTAGTAACGGTTAATCTCCGAACAATATTTACGATAGGCCTACAAAATCCTCAGTACAATACAATAGCCATCTTACCAAATATGTCGGAATGTCGTGAAATGAACGAAAGAAACAGAGAGAGGAGAAAAAAATAATCAGCTTACCTACCAAAGTTTATGAGTATATAAATATATGTAATTATATATATAACTAATAAATACGTATTAGTTAATAAGTAAGTATATAATTAATGAGTATATAATTAATGAGTATATAAAAAAATCAAAAAAAAACTTATACAAAATTTCACAACACAATTTCTCTATTTCAGTTAAACGAATTCTACTTATTTTGAAATTTAACACAATCCTATACGGCGACTTATAATCTGACAAATTTAATATGTTTAAGATTACCTTTCGATTGTCAATTAACTGTAACTTAACCTATATAGCCGAAGCGAGCGAAGCAAAAAGCCCGTAAATCTATATAAACAAAATAATCCTATTATTATATACAGGCAATCGAAATATAATCAAAAATCTGCTAATGAAACCCTAGAAAATTTCTCACGTTCATGAAATGTTTGTGAATCGGTACAAATTTTCGCTAAAACATTTTGAAAGGACCATATAAAATGTGTATCATACTGTATTTAAACTAACATACTTGACTTACGTACAAATCTTTTCTATATTAATCGTTATTATTATATTACAATTACTACTAATTCCAAAAGTTTTAATCAAAAAGTAAAAAGTAAGCTGAAAGAGGCATACAGTGGAAGAGACGAAAAAAAAAGAAAAATTGAATCTTCAGGCAGCACGATAATGTTCAAAACTATATCCTCTCCAACCGAATGAACGAAATTTAACGTAATAATGACTCGCAATATTGAGTCGGACAAACGAAAAGCAACGGAACTGGACGATGCAAAATGGGACAAAGGGAACATTTCAGAATCCAACGAACTCCCACGAAAAGGACGCTATAAGGATGTCGAAGGCGATGCGCCATTTTTAAATTTTATTTACAATGAAATTTTAAGGCATGAAAATCGAAATTTGCCTGCAAACGGGGTAAACTTTGCATTTAGATATTTTAATAATCGAAATAAAATATTCATTAACGCTATTGGTTATTATACCGGGTTTTAAGAATTTTAATCGAAATACTAGCACGTGGGTAAGCCTCACAAAATATGATGTAAGACCACCGCTAGCCACCAGATGTAGTGTTCGTCTTTATTATTTTACTTTCTCTTCATTATTTACGCTTCTTTCTACTTTACTATATCTCTATTTATTCTCTATCGGCTCTTTATTTCATTTATCACTTTGTTTCTCTACACTCTTTTTGCCGTATCGTATTAAGTTTCCGGTAGCCGCGCCTAGACTGAAAACTGTTATAAAACAAAGGGGGAAGGGGGGGTATATTAATACTCTTTTTTAACACTTATGAACGTTTTATTGATTCGAAAATGGTTTAGTTAAGTTAGGGGTATGCGAGTAGGAAATTTCTATATAATAATTTAGGTCGGAGAGGGGCGCAACCACTTAATTAAATTTTACGTTACATTTCGTCAACCTACGCGTAACGCGTTACCTAGAAGACTGACTCCGTTTTGAGGGTAGTCCGCTCTCTTGGGCCTCTGTCCAGGACTACCAACTTTACCCATTTTAAACAATTTACAATCTAACAAACATAAGATTTTTCGTAAATAATTTATATTAAACATTTTCTTATTTAATTAAACAGAAATTAATATTCTTAACTAAGCATTACTACACTTTCGTCCTGAGGATGTCATTAGACGAAAGCGCTTGAGCACCATTCTGTGTTTCCTTTCCTTCGTGGTTTTATTCATCATATATATATATATATATATAGAGCAGTTTTAACCTGTGTAAATCCTCTTCTCTTTTGAAATTAATAATGATAACCTGTCGTCGTACATTGTTAAATTAAGCTCATATTTCAAAGTTTAAATAAACGTGGAAGATAAGGTCGGCCAATCATCAGATTAACAGTTTATTGTCCAAAATCAAATTACCCAAATGAGGAGGGGTGCTGCAGAGGGGCCAAAGAATACAACAAATGGACAAATGAGACGGGCTGATGCAGAAGGGAAAATTTAGGCCTATGAATATCGTGTTATAACATCCATTATGACTTGTCTCGCATATATAATGCATTTTATTATAGACCTAATTAGTTAGTGATATGGGTTTTAGGCATTTACGAGTCCAGAAAACGTCGATTCGAACTGATACGTTACATTTCTGGTTATAGATATATATATATACACATTTAAACTGCAAACACGCAGTATAATTAACGTAAAGAACGACGCTTGTATAGGAGAATATTCCGCGCAAGATGAGAGCGAGAGAACGAAACAAATGAAAAAAATGAGGTAACCACCCGGGAATCGAACCCGGGATCTTCCGATTGCCAGTCAGATATGATGGTGCAAAGTAAACATCCTCTATTTAGACCGCTGTCATTCTGCAGGTAATTATTTCAGAGTATGAAAATTTATGTCATAAACATGAAGGGTGATCCAGAGAAATGGGACCCAAAAGAAACCCCTGTAACTCTTAAAGTATAAGTCCTTTTATAAAATCATACGCATCATTCGAAAGAGGATAGTTACAAGTTTGTACAGGATTGTATAGGTTTTGACAATACAAGACAAGATAAGATACAAAACAAAATAAAAGTGTTAGTTAAAACTAACCCTTCAAGATGACTGCATGGACTGTGGAACAGCTGCGTTTCATAACTGAGCAATATTATGAGCATGGAAGAAGTGTTAGTTTCAGCTCAAAGATCTTTCAAGACAAATTTTCAGATGTCAAAATCACCTTCTAAGAGCTGAAACTACACTTCTTCATGCTCAAATATTGCTCAGTTATGAAACGCAGCTGTTCCACAGTCCATGCAGTCATCTTGAAGGGTTAGTTTTAACTAACACTTTTATTTTGTTTTGTATCTTATCTTGTCTTGTATTGTCAAAACCTATACAATCCTGTACAAACTTGTAACTATCCTCTTTCGAATGATTCGTATGATTTTATAAAAGGACTTATACTTTAAGAGTTACAGGGGTTTCTTTTGGGTCCCATTTCTCTGGATCACCCTTTATTTACGTTTATTTCATAAGAATTTTATGAGGGCATTACAAACGGAAGTCATTTTCTATACGTTTGAATTCAATGCCTAAAGAAAGATGTTCGAGAGTAAAAAGTGATATATAAGCAAAATTCGCAGAACCAAAAATGCATTTGATTTCAGTTAAAGAATAAGAGAAATACAAACTTAAATTAGTTTTGAGAAAACTTGAAAAAGTTTTACTTTATACAAATTAGACTGGATTTCGCATGTTCTACCAATTACATTAGCTTTCACCAATCCTTTAATTCTATCTAAGTTATAATTTCACTCTGTTCTTGTATAAGTTCTTTTGGGCTGTAGCCTGTGGGCCACATAGCTCGATGGACATATTTGGCTTGCAGGACGCACTATGGGAATCCCTGGGCTAGCCGAGTTGTGAACAACATGCCTTAATTCGGTTTGCTGTCATAGTTATAGCTACTGTACCACCTATATACGTAGACTATATAACATAGATCTTAGTACTTAAGCCATGCAGACATAATTCTTTTGTAACAATTGAAGTGAAGGTTGAATGTAACTACAGTAAGTCAGTAGCCTAGATTCTGAATTAATAAATAGGCCTTTATCATATATGGGTTATAACAGTTTTTCTTTGTAGGCCTAAGCTCGCGTCATATATTTTTACACATAAGATGCTCAAATTGAAGTAGGCATTAGTCTTCCTAATTAAGGTTATTGGTCCCTTTCCCCTTCCCATAAGAAACTTAGGTGCTCTTCCAATATGTGCTCTACCTTAAAATTTACATTCCAATACGTGATCTACCTTAGATTATTCGGATTAGCAGCAGGTACGTTAGTTAGCCTTATAAGGCTAACTAAAGAAAATATCACGACTTAACCTAACCAATCGTCAAGGGCGTATAGTTGACCTAACGATTGGTTAGGTTAAGTCATGATATTTTCGTTAGTTAGCCTTATAAGGCTAGTTTCACGGTAGAGCACGTATTGGAATATGGTAGATCACAGTTTCGCGGTAGAGCACATATTGGAAGAGCACCGAAACTTAAGGCCTACACCTTCATGGAATAGGACCCTAGAGGCGGGAGCAGGTAGGCCTCGACAGTAAAGTATTGGAGGGTAGGCATAGGCAGTGCCCTGTCTTCCTTATTTTATTTAAATAGATTAAATAAATAGCGCTATCTGGCAACTATTCTTATAGATTGCCCTCTGAAATCGGACGTTATTTCTTAAAACAGATTAAGGATATGGCAATTAACACGTAATATAGCAAGCCAAGTTACACACTAGCACCTGTACGTAATCATTTGCATTGTAAATGACACCTAAACAGCTAGGCCTATGATTTTATAGCTGCAACTCTTCCACGTATACTGATAGACATAACCTAAGTTGGCTTAAGAATAAGTGGTCTCAGAAATATGGAGAATTTTATTTTCAGCAGCTGTAAATATGCGTATAACCGCATTACAACAACTGAAGCCTATTTGCTAATGATTTTCCCGTAAACAGTATATATATATATATATATATATATATCAGTAGAAATATAAGAAACCCAGAAGATATAGGAGCTCTACAAACCGACATAAGCAGAATCTACAAGTGGACGGAAGACAACAACACGAAGTTTAACACCAAGAAATTTCAGCTGTTACGGTACGGAAAAAAGAGAAGACCTAAAATCCATGTAATATTATACCCCAAATGGACAGGAAATTCAGAGAAATTTCACAGCAAAAGATTTAGGGGTTGTTATGACAGATGATGCGAAATTTGAAACACAAAATAAGATAGCAGTAAACAGAGCAAAGAGAATAACGGGACAGATATTGAGAACCTTTAAACGAAGGGATAGGAATGTAATGATTCCTCTACTAAAAACCCTGATCATACCCAAATTGGAATACTGCTCGATCCTAACATCCCCATATAAAAAAGAAGATATTAGACAGCTGGAAGAGATCCAGAGAAGCTTCACAGCCAAGATCAACGGGTGCAAAGAACTAAATTACTGGGAAAGGTTACGCGAACTGGACTTATATTCACTGGAAAGGAGAAGAGAGATATACACCATTATTTACACTTGGAAAATAATGGAGAAACTAGTCCCTAATCTTACTCTGAACCCTATAACTCCCCAAACAACGGTGGAAAGTAGAAACGGTAGACTTTGTCGTATTCCCAAATTGAAGGCGAGACAGGGAACATCCTAGTAGCATGTCCGCAAAATCCATGAGTGCAATGTTGCAAGTTGCAATTGTATAATATTGCGTAATGTTGCAAGAGTGCCACACACCCCTTCGTTGCAAGAGTGCCACCCCCAACCCCACCACCCTTTATTGCCAACCCTCACTCCCACCCCCTTTTGTTGTTAAGCCCCACCCCCTCGTTGCTAAGGCACCCCCTTTGTTGCCATCCCCGAAATGGGACTGCAAGGGGTATGCAACCTGGAGTTATCCCCCAAGCTGATCCCCCCAAAGGGGAGTGCCAATCTTTGCTGCCAACCCCAAAATGGGATTGAAAGGGGTATGCAACTTGGAGGCGGAGTTCTCCCCAAGCTGAACCCCCCCAAAGGGGCATGCCTATCCTAAGGGCGCCTCTTTGGGGAGGAATGGGTTTCCTCACCCCCCCAAAGGAGCAGAAAGAGATAGCAAGAGAGGAAGAGAGAAAGGAAGAGGAGGGTCTTTGCTCGGCGGACGCCGAGCTCATATGGATCCGTCGTCCAACACCCGGCCTCTTATAGTGCCCCTAAGCAGCCAGTTGGCTCTGGCCGCCAGTGCTTCAAGCTAAGTGCCACAATATGCTAAATGGATCCGGGCACGCGCCAGTGGCAGCCAGTGCCTCAAGCTAAGTGCCACAGTATGCTAAATGGATCTGGGCACCCACCCCAGACTAGGTCAGCTCTGTTGCTGGGCCGTACACCTCAGACAAGCGCCAGTGCCACCCAGCTGAACCATATAATTATCCAACCAAATAAAATATATAATTGTGTACAAGGAACCAATAAAACGCCGTTATATCAATCTGTTTTTAAAGGGAGATTTTAACCCTGTAACTTATACTTTTGTTAACTATGTCTTATATATATATATATATATATATATATAAAGAAAACATGTTTCATTTTTGTAAATAAAGCTCCATTACGCAAAATCGCACGTAATAGAGAAGAAATCATTACACCGTTTATTTATATTATGAAATGAAATGTTAACCGGGGTCGCACCCGGCATATATATATATATATATATATATATATATATATATATATATGGCCAAATAATACATATATATATATATATATATATATATATATATATATATATGATATTTATTATTAAGTAAACAATTAATGTGGATCAGCGGCCCCATACCATTGAAATAATAATAATTATTATTATTATCATTACAACCACTAATGGTATATAAAACGACCTATTCCGATTATCTAGCAATGCTCATATTAATTATAAGTTTGTAACTATTCTATTTAAAAGTTATAGAACTCCAAGCAAATTATAATATGCGTGAAAAGAAAAAAAACATATACAGTGCCCGCGAAAAGTATCCGATCACTCAAGAAAATACAATATTTTCCCTTGATATTCAGAGACACGTAATTCACTTTCTATTTGTTCTAGCGACATCTGGTAACTTTGATGTTGCTCGCTGATATGAGAGCTATCCAACGCATTCTCAAATTAGTGTTCTGGTAGCCTTCGTTGCGGGTGGCTGTGTCTCAAATTTGTCAGATTTTACTGTTTGTGTAAATTTCTTGATATTTTTTTTTTTTTTACAGAAAGTGGTGTAATTAAAATTTATATATAATGTGTGCTAAAAAACAACTTAAGAGTGATTGTCGAGGTGCTATTGTTGCTTTGCATGCATGTGGGAAATCACAGAGACAGATAGCTAAGGAATTAAACATATCCCAAAGTACCGTTAATTTATGGGTTTCACGGGCTAAGAACAATGGTGGCCTAACCACGCGTCCCTAAAAAACGATCTGGCAGACCGAGAAAAACAAATTCGCGAACAGACAAACTTATGAAACGTTTAGTATTGAAAAACCCAACAATAACTGCGAAAGAAATAAAATTTAATATGAATAATTTGTTATCTGGTGTTTCTGAACGAACTATCCAGGAGCGGCTCCAAAAAGAACTCGGATTACCATCTCGCCATGCTGCTAAGAAACCGTTCATTAATGAAAAAATGCGTAAAAAACGTGTCGCATTTTGTAAAAAATACATTCAATGGACTGTTGATGACTGGAAGGTTTTATTTAGCGATGAGTCGACATTTTTGACATTCAGAAGTTGTCCAAAAAAGGTTCGCCGGCCTATTGGCTCAAATAGGATGGACCCTAAATACACCCTAAAGACAATGAAACACCCTCCAAGTGTGATGGTTTGGGGTTGTTTCGGTTACTATGGGCGTGGAAACTTATATTTTCTTCCGAAGAACACAACTATGAATGGTGCACGGTATTTAGCAATGCTACAGGATAAACTTCCAATGGCAATGGCAATCCAAAGGACAAAAACATACATGCATGATGGTGCACCATGTCACAGGGCCAAAATAGTGACAAAATGGATTACTGACAATAAATTTGATATTTTGGATTGGCCTGGTAATAGTCCAGATCTCAATCCGATAGAAAATTTGTGGCTAATAATAAAAAATAAGGTTGAATGCCACGACACTGGCTCAGTCGAAAAATTACAAGAGGCCGTCAAAAAGGTATGGTGCAAGGAAATATCAGTGGAAGTTTGTCAAAACTTGATTAAATCCATGCCAAAACGTCTAGAACAAGTCATCCAAACCAAAGGACAGATGACAAAATACTAATATAAGGTTAGTATACATTTAAACATTGTTTTTTATGTAAAAAATACAAATTTCAAGGGTGATCGGATACTTTTCGCGGGCACTGTATATATATATATATATTTACAGAGAGAACCACACACACACACACACACACACTTATTATTATTACAACCACTAATGATATATAAAACGACCTATTCAGATTATCTTGCAATGTTGATATTAATTATAAGTTTGTAACTATTCTATTTAAAAGTTATAGAACTCCAAACAAATATATAATATGCATGAAAAGAAAAAACATATATATATATTTACAGAGAGAGAACCACACACACACACACACACACCCAGCGCGCCACAGACAGGACATGTTATCCAGATTATCCTAAAAATATAATTTGTCATTTATTCTATTTTTAAAACCAATTTAGCCTATCACACAATACGCGGGATGTTTTCAGGTCGAAGATCACGAACCTTCAACCACATATGAGCCGTATGGCTGATAGCCTTCGCGATACGCACAATACAACACAGAAAAATAGAGAAAAATATCCCAAATTGAATTATACCAGAAGAGCAGAGAACAATAAAAATTCTGGAAACTTGTAAACACATTTCCTTCCCGAAAATAATCCGAGATGGGGCACAATAGAACCCCGTATATCTCGACACTACCCAAACAATACACACACACACATATATATATATATATATATATATATATATATATATATATATATATATATATATATATACGGTTTAATTGTTAACATTTGCAGAAAAGCTTTTGCCAACTGGGAAAAGGCACGTTTTATATCGGCAAATGCGGACAAAGCTTTGTTCTACCCGTCAAAAGGTCACAGGTCCACCTTTCGCCGAATATGATTGTGTTAATGACAGACAAAGCCCCATTCTCTCACAATATGCAGGTGTCTCTCAACCAAACCTAAATAAAAAAAAACTTTTCGAAATTCCGGCATACTTGAATGAACTGGTTTTACCAACAAACGGGTCTGATGCCCTACCCAGACCTGTTGGTGGTCTGCCAATCACCGCACGGTATACCCGAATGACCCCGTTCTGAAGATGTTTATAGCTAAACCCCGCCTACCTTTCGTGGCTCCTCCCATTCATTGCTCGTGAAAAAGGAGCGTTGCTCTCGGATTGGTCGAAAAAGCATTATCCGTATACCAATAGGCAGTTAAGTCACGTTTGTGGGTTGGTCACTTAGCCCCTATAAATGGGGATGTTTCGTTATTCAGAACCAGTTTTTCGTACAACTTGCTGCAACACACGAATCATGTCTGAAAGCTATAACTCCCCTGCCCTCATTGAAGAAAGCATCTTTACGGGCAAATAATACTTTTTCTATTCAACACCTTAGGACAGAATGAATTATTCTCATCTCAGAGCATTGCTGAAAATTGTGACGAACTGCGCGAATCCACAATCAATTCGATTGAGATGTAAGTAGCTTATATATATATATCGTAAACACTGATAAGGTGTCATATTAAAGGCTTTGAAAATTAATTTGTGCGGCCTTCCATTTATATTTACCGTATATCTCGACACTACCCAAACAACACACACACACACACACATATATACATACATATATATATATAGCGTAAACAGTGATGAGATATCGAGAAGCTTGACTGTTTTCAAGTCCATATTTTTTAGAATTTATTCAATTAGTTACGTAGTAGTCTTTGCAGCTTTCTCGTCTCGTTTCTATACCCCAGTTTAGTTACCTTGTCGCAGGCCTTTATTTAATGCATATTCCTACATTTAAATGTATATATATATATATATATATATATATATATATATATATGTATGTATATATATATATATATATATATATATTGTATATATATATATATATGTATGTTGTTTGGGTAGTGTCGAGATATACGGTTCTATCACAATTCAATTGAGATGTAAGTAGCTGATATATATATATATATATATATATATATATGTCTCGTAAACACTGATGAGGTGTCATATTCAAGGCTTTGAAAATTAATTTGTGCGGCCTTCCATTTATATTTACCTTTTAAATATATATATATATATATATATATAGCGTAAACAGTGATGAGATATCGTAAAGCTTGACTGTTTTCAAGTCCATATTTTTTAGAATTTATTCAATTAGTTACGTAGTAGTCTTTGCAGCTTTCACGACTCGCTTCTATACCCCAGTTCAGTTAACTTGTCGCAGGTCTTTATTTAATGCATATTCCCACATTTAAATGTGTGTATATATATATATATATATATATATATATATATATATATATATATATATGTGTGTGTGTGTGTTTGTTTGTGTGTGTGTTGTTTGGGTAGTGTCGAGATATACGGTTCTATTGTGCAGATAAATTATACTCATTGATTTAACCGGCTCTTTTTTCGTTTATAATTATAACCTGGTAGTTACTTACTATTAATTAGATTTATAAGACCCATTACATACACGTTTTGAAAATAGTTTATGCCTTATTCACGATCTATATATATATGGTATATATCGTATGTTTATATTTCTTGTACAGCTAGGTTTTTAGAAATATTAAACTTTTAAGAAGTGCATTCGTTTTTAAAAATAATTTTAGCCATTACTTTTAATCGCCTCAAATCCAGACAATTATTTTAATTACAGGACCGCCACGGAGTTAGACCGTGTTATAAACACTTTCGGCGAAAGGAGAACGAGTGCGTCGCCGAACAGTCCGCCCAGCGGTGCAGAGGTTACAGTAATGAATCACAGTCAGCCAAGCGAGCCCGAATTTGCAGACGAGCTAATGTGAAGGTTTTGACCCCCTATAGTATTTTTAAAGTAGGTAGACTTTTCTACAAGGTAAATTATGCTCATTGATTTAACCGTCTCTTTTCTCGTTTATAATATAACCTGGCCTTATTCACGACCTATAATATATATATAACGTTTCAATCGGAGTTATCTTATAAAGAAGCCATAATTGCAAAGCATTTTCAGTTATTCTCTACATCTTTCAGCATTATTTCCGTATATATATATATATATATATATACACAGGGCGTCCCAAAAAAATGTATACACACTTTAACAGCTGATAGCTCAATTGATGTTTCTTTCTTTCCAAGTTAAACCCATTAGAATTAATAATGGCAGTCAGACTAAGCTTTGAACAAAGGAAATTCATTCTAAAATGCTACTGGAAGTGTGAAAAGGCAGTTGAAGTGCAAAGACAGTTTAGGAGGGAGTTTCAAACAGATCCACCAACGCGACTTACCATCACTCGAATTAGAGATAAGTTTGAAGCCGATGGAACTGTTCAGAATGTCCACAAGAAGCGTTCCGGAAGACCACGGACATCGACAAGCCCCACAAAGCAAGAAAGAGTACTGGAAACGTATCACCAAAGTCCAAGAAAATCTGTGCGGCAAGCGAGTCGTGAGGTAGGAATTTCAGAATCGTCTGTCCAACGCATTTTGAAGCGCTGTCAATGGAAAAGTTACATTCCAAGATTAGTCCATGCTATTAATGAAGATGATCCGGACCGAAGAGTGGAGTATTGCGAGTGGTACTTGGCACGATGTGGATGTGGATTGGACGAAGGGGTTTCGTAGAATACCCTCCGCGTTCACCAGACCTCACACCACTAGACTTTTTTTATGGGGATACTTAAAAGACAATGTCTACGCTATAAAACCTGCAACAGTCGCTGAATTGAGAGCAGCCATTGAACGAGAATGCACACAAATACCAAACGAAATGTTTCGTGATGTTTGCGATTCCATTGCTTCGCGTTATCAGCAGTGCCTGGACCAGAACGGACGTCAGTTTGAAAACAGGCGTTGACAAAACAATTAAATAATGTCTGTAGATTCTATTACATTTTGAAAATGAAATGTATTTTAATAAACACTGCCTTTATAATTATTTAAAGTGTGTATACATTTTTTGGGACGCCCTGTATATGGTATGTTTATATTTCTTGTACGCTAAGTTTTTAGAAACATTAAACTTTTAAGAAGTGCATTCGTTTTTAAAAATAATTTTCTCTTTATTTTACAGAAGCAAAACGGAGTTAGAAGAGATTATAAAAACTTTTGAGGAAAGGGTGGCGAACGAAGTGGTATTCACACCACGCTGCGAATCAGATGTCATGGTATTGGCACACAACCGCTCATCCGAATGCGCTGTCGTCGCAGAGATTATGTAAGTATTTTTTAGGATATTAACAAAACACAACATTATTTTCATTTATTAAACATGTACAAAAAGGGGCAGCGCCCAATTCTTAATTGTTACAAAATGTATATACAGATTTACACAGTATAGAGCTTGCAAATTACAGGGGGTTGCAACATGTCGGAATTTTTTATTTGTCTGCATACATATTTATCGTTCATATTTGTGTCACACAAATCGAATAATTTAAAAAAATTCACAAATCCCTTCCGGCGCGACATGTGTATGAGAAACAAGATACAATATAGCCCACATGTTTCGCTGTACAAGCTTTGAAATTGATATGGGGCCCAAATTATCTCAGGCACACGTAATTGCGCGATAAAATTTACGATTGTCGAGTCATGCCATGGGGGGAGCCCGAGTGAATCGAAGTAATACATTCTTTCCTTAGTTTTAAAATAAATCGCAAACCAGTGAATTCCCTCGCCACCCGCAATGTCGGTGTTAACGATTGCCCCGTGGTGCCAGTTTCTCGTGCTAGGCGGCTTCATTATTTAATTCTTTGCAAAAACCCCGATAAATTTGGAACGCGCGAAACAGTCACTTTTCAACACTCTCTGGAGTGTATTTGCATCCATTTTAAAAATCTGTGCTTATGTTCCTAAATCTATCTACTTCTATTAGGGACTGTGTTTCTAAATACATTAGTACACTAATAGGCGCGTCTGTAGGCTTGGCGAAATCCAAACTGAAATCGCACAGGTCTGCTGCGGGTTTAAATGGGTACTTACGCCAGCAGTCAAGTCAGGCATAACGTCAAATGAGTAAATATTAAACTGTTCCACAAATTCTTTCTGTGTTAGGCCGATTCCAAGTTCGTCACACACCCCTGTGTTATAGGCTAAACTGCTGTATGCTCTCGCGCTGAGCGGGAACACAGCATCTGACGAGTAGTCCATATTCATTGTCCCACTCAATGCGACGCCATTGATATATAAAGTAATATTTTTAAGCCCAAAATTTTCAAACTTCAAGGCACTCTTTTTATAATCCCCATTCGTCGAAGCGTGGTCTTGCATCCCAATTAAAATCCTTTTAGGCAGTACTCCAAGGGATGTTTTCTATCTGTTTCGATGCCAATCCTGTGGGGATCGTGTAGAGTTTGATCTGTACCCTGATCTGTAGTCTGATTTAAATATACGTCACACTGGCTGAATATGGTGTGCAGAAAGTTTGTTTCGGGGTATGCAGCATAATTATCATCGCAATCCGTTCCATCAGAATGAGCTATGCGTAGTTTAGTGTACATGTCCATACAACTCGGATCAAAAAGTAAGGGCCTGAGCTGGGTATCACGAACTCTATAGGGGCACTGGGTGAACTAATCGTGTTTAAAGGGTTAATTGTAATAAAGTCACTGTGCTCAATAGAAACTTGAGTTGGCGGCAGCTCAAAGAGGGATAGCTCCGATTTACAGCACTGTGAACTGCAAGGATGAATGAAACGTGCCATGGTGAGTTAGAAACAGTGCCACCTCCCCCGACGAGTATCAGTCAATCTATGATTCGTGAGAGTAGCGTCCGCAGTTTATATCAGTTAAAAAATGATCGGTCATAGTTCTCATACGCTTAGAACACTTCTTTTTTGGCGCCCGTTTACGTTTAATACCACGGGACCCCTTCATCTTCCTAACAGTTCTCTTCTTTACACCACGTGTTGGTACCCCCTTCTTCCTATCAATTCTCTTCTTTCCTCCGCCACGCATTTTTCTCTTAGCATCTTTGATGATTCATCCCGTGTACGTTTTAAATGTTTTTTAGAGCTTCTTTAGGTTTAGTTCCCGGGAGCACTTCCTCTGCTGCGTTAAAACCTGTTTGTAACGCCTTCCTCCAAAGGTACCTAGCCCCCCCCTCTTCAGTAGTGGTACAGCTGTGCGCAGTATGGATGAAAAAATGGACCCAAGTCCACTACCATGCTGGTATCTCACCCCTCGGTATACCGTGAATGGTTTCCTGGACATTATAACTTAGTGCGCCGAAAGTGTAGCTTCACTGTTAAGCTCCCGTCACCGAATGGGAAATTTTTACCCTCAATCGTTCTTATATATATTGAGATATTAGTTATTAGATTAGTTGAGACAATCACATAATGGGGTATGTCATATGTAATACTCAAGCTCCTTCCTCTATGGTTGGGAATGTGCGGTACGCGAAGCAGTCATGCCTGGGTATCCCCAACAAACTGGTGTTCCGCTATATTGCTGTAAATATAGCACATGTCTGGAGGCTGAGAGCCTACATCCAATTTCTCCATCTTCAGCTGATACACTAAGTTGGGCAAGTCATCCGGTGCCTCGTGAAAGGTGTCTCTTTGGAAGGCTGCTCGATAACGCCCCTCGGTTATAATTTTGAACACTCTTCCGTCTTTAAGATTTCTGTTAGCCTTTGATTTTAGCATTAGAGTATGTGCAGTGCCTCCTCTGTTTACGATCTCATATATTAAATCATTCGTAAGGTGTGAGTTTTTTAAACATATGTTTAAGTCTCTCACAACATCCTCAACCAAACCATAGCGGCCCGGCCCTAGTGTCACAGTTGTACTGAAAAACTGTGCGACCTTAGTCCGGGCGATACGTATAGTTTCATCCCGAGTTATCCCGGCTTTTGCACACTCATCACAGTTTCTAGGAATTCTAAAAACGACATCTTCATGATCAATATTTAAAAAAACGTATCCAGCTGAATTTCACATATTCCCACCTCATACGAATCACGGCCCAATTCAATGGGTCCATGGAGTTCTGTTACAAAAGTAGCTAGTGTGTTGTTAGGGTGTACAGACAGGGACGATGAGGACGGGAGCGTGACGTACAAATGGTTGGGGGCCATGCTGCATACTAATTAAGCTTCATGACTGCATCAGCATTTATATAGGTAGTGAAGCTTTCTGGGTAACCTAGCCACTTCACCAGGTACATTTTTCTCTTTCCTGTACCTTTGGTTGCTAAAATTTTCTCAATTTTAAAAACATTTTTTCCTAAATTAAATGCCACTTTCTGAAGTTCCTCGCGGTAAAAAAAAACCGAGATTTCTTCCCCATTCAAATCTTAAACGTAATACATCATTATCTCGCCTTTAGGCCTCATAGTTCTAACTTTAAAAATCTCGCCGCCCCATCCTTGCTCAAAGCCTTTCGCGAATTTATTTCCCGAACGTTTCAACCTTACATAATCATTGATTTTGAAACGCACAGATTGTGGTGGTGGTGGTCCATCACTTCTCGGACGCCTGCCTCTTTCTAAACCATCGTTAGGCGTTGTACCAATCGTACGGTGGTGTGAGCGGTTGTAGGATGAAGCCAGTGAATCGAGAACGTTTATATATCTGAGCGTGCTTTAATGTGTAAAATAACGGTGCATGCGTTCCTTTATGGTACGTTGAACTCTTTCAGCTAAAGATGCTTTATGTATAGAGTTGGAAGTGTAATAGCTGATATTAAACTCTGACAACATGTTCTGAAAAGCTCGCCTTATAAATTCTTTCCCCATGTCCGTACAAAAATAGCCTGGAATCCTGTTTTCTTTCAACATCAGTGTTTTGGTCGCTTTAGCGACTGTTTCAGGCGATTTATTTTTCAGGGGAACTAACCACAGGTATCTAGAGAATACATCTATTATGAATAGGATGTAGCGGTAACCATCGTTGTACACCGAATATCTTTGCATGTCTGTTAAATCTGCCTGCCAAATAGAGTCAATCGAAGCGGCTGTTATCTTTGCTATTTTAAACCTTATTCTCACCGGTTTATGAAGTGTGTAAGCATCCTGGGCACGCAAAAATCTCTCAACATCCTTTTTCCTTACACCATAAGTGCCTCTGTACAGTCTATTAACGACACCATAGGATGCTGGGCTAGAAATGTCATAATAGTGCTCACTTAACCCTAAAAGGACGACCGATAGATATTGGTAACATTTCAAATACACGCATTCATAACTTAACCCTACAAACAATTCCGGCGTTGAAGGGTTAATACAGAAGATCTACAGATCTACAGAAGCTAAGGCTAACAAAGGTTGGCCTTCTACTCTCTTCTTTCTTCTCTTCAGAGACACTGCAGCTGTTGTGGGTGAAGGTGTACTCAGTTGTGACACGTGCGATGCATGTTCCAAGTCTTTTAACCTATTCAGATTACCTATCAATGTTTTGGGGACATTTATTTGCTGTAGTCTTGCCTTAATGTGCCTCCATCCTGTTGGTGATGGCCTGTCCCACTTTCTCACCAGATCATGAACAATATCAACGATATTGGACCCTTGCACCCTTGATCCATCAAAAATGACCTCGCCTGTGTCTGCCCACTGTACGACGGGGTCCTCACTCAATAGATTATAAAGACTTAACCCTTTATTCCTCAATGTATGGGGGAGGCTGTTTTTACTCTTTGGTTGCTCAGACCCTGTACCACTCTGCTCAGCGCTACTCGAGCTGTGCCTCACGGGGAGCTCTGTAGGATGTTTATAATCTTCGTACTCGTGAAGAAATTTCTGCAAAGCCTCTTGATACAAAACTTTTTTCTCATCAGGCGTCTTTTCACTGTTTAATAGGGATAGTAGCTCACTCTCCATTCTTTTAAGCCTACTTTTACGGGGCTCTAGAGCAGCGTCTGGGGTCCTTTGTAATGAAGCATACATCTCGTGCGGGATCACAACCACCTTCTTCATTATATTAATCTAGTCAGTAAAGGCCCCAAAATTGGAAATAAGATGGGTAGGAACGAACCGCCCCTTTGTACAATAATACGCTTTTTCTTACCCACAGTCTGACTTTTATGGGCGAGCGTCCGTATTATGTTCTTGTAACGACGTAAGCGAGCCTTCTGATAGGATTTCATTGGAACATTACATTTTATAACATTGAGGCATATTTCGCAGATGCATTTTAAAAAGTCAGAGTCGATATTTTTAACAAGCATCTGCTGCAACGACCGAGGCAGTCGTTGATAGATTTTTATTAATTCACGGTATTTCTTTAGCCTATTCATCATTCTGGAATGTACACGGTTTCAGGCTCGTATGGAAATATATTCGTTTTACAAGCACCCTAAACGTGTTTCGCGGATGGAGGTCACAAAGCAAATATCCATAACGTTGCTTTGTGACCTCTTTATAAACCTCCAAAAACTCCTTACGCTGTCTCGGGAACATTTGACTGGCTAATACCCCAATTTGTGACACATCTCTACGTTAAGCGAATAAGACTAGATATTGCGTATTTAACCCTTTACCGCACTGTGCGTCGAATACGTAACGTTTCAAATACACGCAATTAGACTCAACTCTACGCAAAAAGTTCGGCGATAAAGGGTTAACGATACATCGCGCATGTATCTATTTTTTAAAAATAGATTCTGATTGACAAAGAACACGCTTATGTTAAGGTGGTGGGAGAATACTGTAAATGTCTCGGCAAACGTTTTATCCATCTCCAACATGAGGTCATCAATTACGATAACTGTATGTTCATTTCCCTTTAGTGAATTAACGTCATTGACCCCCTTATGGAACAAAACATCGTCCTGGTACTCGTTGAACACTGATTGGTATGTCGAATAGCACCATATAACTTTATGCACAAATTTTGAGAACATTTCACCCTTTTCTTTAATAATTTTAAGCATAAACACCGTTTTACCACATCCTGTAGGTCCAGATATAATACATGTGGACGGGCTCGTGAATCTGAATTTTTCTACAGCATCCATTTCTAACACGTCACACCCCTAAGTGACTCATTTACAGAATATCACAAATAACGAGTTCTGCTCCTTATATTTTGTTTTCTTCTTCCACAGAACCGTGAATGACGACGATGTACACCCCACCATCATCGACATCACGGGTGAATCCATTGGTCGTGCATCTACAAGGCCCATACCCTCAACGGCGGCACGCTCATAGCGGCGACACGCTGAAGAGTCCTCTACGTCAGGTATAAAGCGCGCGAAATACGCGCCGGTTGATGGACAATCCGCGGTACAACCCCAGTCCTCAACGTCTTACGCTACCAACCCTACATCAGCTTCCTCAGCCCCTTGTACTTCCTCCACAGCCCCCACCTGTTCTGTAGAGTCTGCTGTAATAGAACCCAGCCCTCAACTTCTTACGGCGCAATCCCCACATCGTCCAATATAGGCACTCGTCCATCCTCCTCAGCGGTGACTCGTTCTGATGAGGATGATATAACGTTTGAGTTGGTGCGCTCCGCAACCCCGAACCCAGCCTTGACTAGAAATCGGTATATAGTCAGGGTTGACCCTAGATCCCTGTATAGCAATGGAATTGAGCGCGGGCTACGTCACGTTGTAGAGCGCATTGTAGAGTTTGCCCTTCAGAACCGCGACGAGCGTGAAGTCAGGACGAGTCTGTCCTTCGTTTTCGGCTCAGATGATGGTGATGTAGATGATTTTTGGGTAGTAGTGCCATTTAGACGTTTGGCTGCTGAGGATATAGATATATATTAGGCGTATAAAGCAAGCGCCAAAGTAGTATAGCATTCAATATGGACAACTTCACGGTAAATATTGACCGTGTATTCCGTGTTGCGGGTCATAGTGCCACCGTATACTCTTAACTTCAATTCTCAGGCTATTTTAGAGGCATATAAACGTCGATCGTGGTTGCGGCTTTATAGCAGTAGTCCTAGCACGTATGTTTACTGTACAAAATACGAAACCGAGCAAATTTGGTTGCCTACGATCGTGGAGCGTGCCCGTAAACTAGCTGTAGACTGTGAACTTGAATTTGACTGTAATATGGGTCCTGAAGACTGAGAAGGGTAGAGCAGAAATGAATGCTCGTATAGTGTATTTGGCCTGGATGATCGTCGTAGGACTGTGTATGTTTTTAAAAGCAGTGTGAGAGATCGTACAAACCCCTACTTATTTTAGGACTGTCAGGTACAACGTATCTCCCCATCCGTAATATAAGGTGCCTTTACGCGAGTTATGATAAAAGTCGAAAATATGGGCGACATCATGATTTGTGTAAGGGGTGCCTCGAGTTTGCAGATGATATAGTGAAACATTGTAAAGATTGCCACATGGTATGTGAGCAGTGTAAAAGCCCCAAATGTGAAAGCCGTGTAGTTGAAGCTGAGAAGAGGGATTGTAATGTGTGTAGACGCACATTTTTCAACAATAACTGTTTTGAGCTCCATAAATCAATTGGCACGTGCAGGAAAATGAGAATCTGTGAATGTGGCATGTTTCACATGAATGGTAGGGAAATTTCAAGCACAATGTGACGAAATTCACTGTTCTACATGCCATGAGAAATATAAGGCGGATGGCGTAAAGCATGTATGTTATATGAAAGACGCAAAGCCTAAAAACCCTTGTATAACTGTATACTACGATATAGAAACATACGAATGCCGAAACCAAAGAGGTATTCCACATTTACTTGTGAGCCAGACTATCTGCGTGAGTGTATGGAGATCGAGTGTGATGAGTGTCACAAATGTGGTAAACGGACAAACGTTTTTAAAACGAATGTCCACGATAGCCCTGTGAAACTATTTGTGTCCTATATTGTCAAGGTGTATATTCTTGCCCATAACGGGGCAAAATTTAACACGCAATTCCTTTATAAGGAGCTGCTCGAGCACGAGTCCTCTGAGATATTTACAGGTGATCCCTTGAAAAGAGGAAACAAACTTATACAGATGCAAATAAGAGGTAATGTGCAATTTAAAGATACTTTATTATTCACGCCTTGTAAATTAGCAAAGCTACCCAAGGTGATGGGGGTAGCAGCTGAAGTATCAAAAGGCTACTTTCCTTACACTTTCCTCACTAGCAAGAATTTAAATTACCTGGGGGCTACCTCCACCCAAACATTATTTTAACTATGGTTGTATGAGTGCACATGAACGTGAAGACTTTGATCGATACTACAGCAGTTTTAATGAACATAATCCTTATAATATAGCTGATGAATGTGAGCGTTATTGCGTGAATGATGTGCGCGTGCTTAGAGTATGTTTCCAAGCCTTTAGAAGGATGTACATAGGCCGTTTCAAATGCGATCCGCTGCAAGTCGCAACCACCATCGCGTCATTATGCTTTACGGTGTTCAAGAATAACTTCATGCCTAAAGCCACCTTAACCATTATTCACAGAAACAACCCCCGCAGTTACGGCCACAAGGCTATTTACTGGCTCATACACCTACAGCAGCAGACAGGTGTATACATAAAGCACGCCCGCAACACGGGTGAAGTACCCATTAAGATTAATGGTCGTGTTTTTTGGGTTGATGGACTAAGTGAAAACCGTGTCACTGGTGTGAAGACTGTGTACTCCTTTAACGGATGCTGGTGGCATGGATGCCCCCGTCCTGAGTGCGGAATCGCCGGAGATATCCACGGTAGATCTCCTGCCGACTGTCTTGCATGGACCCGCACCCGCGATCAACTTATAGGGTCCCAGTTCACTCACAAAGTCTTGTGGGAGCATGAATATGATGCACGGATGGAGACAGACGAGGTGTACCGTGAGGAAATAAACACGATCAAGCGTTCAATGGTACTGGATCCTCTCAAATGCGGTGATAGCTTGTTCGGTGGGCGTACAAATCCCTTCAAGCTATACTTTCCACCTACGGAGGGTGTGAAACTTCACTACTACGACTTCTGTTCTTTATACCCATACGTGATGAAGAACAACCCGTACCCCGTGGGTGCTCCTGAGAAATTGGTGGGTCCTAGCCTGCCCTCCATCAATGAATTTTCAAGAAATTTGAATGATCGCTACTTTGGGCTCTCTTTCGTAGACGTGCTCCCCCTCGCGATTATGGATGCCGATCTTACCCGTCGTCATTGACCACAAGCTCATGTTTCCCCTGTGCGTGAAGTGTGCGGAAGAGAATAACGGTAATTGTAACCATACACCCCACCAGCGTAAGATCAGAGGCGTATATACAAGTCCTGAGCTGGCCCTAGCCGTACGCCATGGGTATAGAATACTGAAGATACATGAGGTTTGGAGGTTTCAGAAGCTACCCAACCTTTTCACACCGTATATAAACGCATTTTTGAAGGATAAGGTTGAGGCATCAGGGTATCCGCGAGGAGTTGACACCGAAGATGAAAAGTCTGCCTATATTCAACGTTACCGCGACCACGAAGGTATACAACTTGATCGCGCCCAAATTGCAAAGAATCCTGGCAAGCGCTTTAGTGCAAAGTTGTGTCTAAACAGTCTATGGGGAAAATTTGCACAGAATACTGGCAAGGGAAACGTTCATTTGGCACAAAGCTATAGCGAAGTCTGGGATTATGCCAACGCACCCGATAAAGAAGTCATGGAAATCGTGAATGTAGGTAATACTTACATAATAAAGTACAACAACACTGAATTGGCCACAGATACCTCAAGGGTTACAAACATTCCTGTAGCCAGCTTCACAACAGCCTACGCCCGCATCAAACTTTGGGGTCTATTGCATTCTCTTGGGCAGAGAGTCTTGTATGCCGATACAGATAGCGTGATATTCACAGCGAGGGAGGGTGAATACATGCCTGCATTGGTGAATTCCTCGGCGAGCTCACTGATGAGATCAAGGATGAGTATGGGGACAACGCATACGCCGACTCTTTTGTCTCAACAGGACCTAAAACTTATGGGGTACGGGTGAGGATAGGGAATGAAACGAAATATATCGTGAAGGCAAAGGGTATCACGCTTAACCATGCGAATCGACAGGTCGTTAACTTTGATTCGCTGAAGGATCTAGTGTGTTTGGACGATGATGAGGGCGAACGGCCTCCCCAACTAGTTGTAGACACCCACAATTTTCGGGGGGGCAGAAGCTGGGGAGCGTGAAGGAACTTAGGGGTACAAAGGTGTGTCGTAACACCTATAGGAAACGTTACCAGTTACCTGGTACCTATGATACCGTACCCTTTGGTTACCATAAACTTTGATGAGTCTATTGCTAACTTATTCATCACATATTTGTAAATATATATGTATTTAGAACAATCTTTGATGTGCCTATTGTTAACTTATTTATTTCATGTATTTCTAAATATATACATGCTGATTATTTCGTTTATTAAATAAATCATGCATCGACTTGTGTTTCACTTTGCGTGTGTACAGTAAAGTTAAGCTCCGCCCACTGTAAGACCGGGGACGTGATTCATCCCGTAGCCTGAGCAGACCTCTGTCCCCGCGTTCTCAGTTGACCTCTGTACACCCTTGGGCTCAGACGTGTATTCTCTCCCGCGTAGAAGAAATTGGCCACCTTTAATATCGCTTGTTCAACATTTATGAAGTGGTATTCAGTAAAGGGCGTAGATGTAGTGGACACTGAAAAACTCCCTATCCCAGCCTCCTTTGACTCTTTTAAGGATGCATTGAATCGTGCGAAGGGTCAGGCTATTCAAATACTCTACGGATATTCTGGCGAGGGGGTTGTAGGATTTCGCAGTACAGACGATGTACTAAAGTTTGTTGTAGAACTAAGCTTTATAAAGGCACACGTGCACCGCGTGGTAGAAGAAGCGGCATGCTCAGAATCTAAACAACAGTTATGTAGTGAGCCTTGTGGATGAGTGGTGTGATAAACGGTTTTGTATCATGCTACACCATGTCGATTACTCATACCCTACGACTGAAAATGTGAATCTCGTTGTCATGGACAATCTTAAGTATTTTTACCACTACATTAATATATATCATGATGAGGTTTGTAGTGAGGTTGTGGCTGAAGGGTTATGTGAGTTTTTAACAGATTTTAGAGATGAGTATCGCTTGTTAAATAAAAAGCCTAAATATGAACATATGTTTCTATCTAACAGCGCCCCGGAGTGTGAAGATTTTTAGGAGAGATAAAACATTATAAAATGCGCCCAGTTCATGAAATTTACCCTGAGGGAAACTGTCTGGTGCGTATTCGGGGGAGTGGTGGTGATAAAACGTTAAAACCGAAATTAGTTCTTGTACCGGAAAATTTCTCAAAACGCCTACTCAGTATAATGGGGTACAACAATTCATGTTGGGCCAGCGCCGCACAGGTTTCATTAGATTATGGTAGACTAGCACCTCACGGATCATACGGGTTCGAACAAACCCATTCACGTATCATCAGGGTGAGTCAACCGCCCTTCGAACCTTCCTGCCTAACTGCGTGCCTCACACGGCTCATAGTCTTCTCAGAGAGTGCGCCGAGTGGATATGCCATAGTCATCTCGATGAATACGATGGAACTCCCTTTCAGAAGCATTCTCAACGCCTCGTACGACGTCTCCGTGACGAAGTCGTTGCGTGTGTTCAGGCGGGAAACCGGCACCATTAACTGTGTGCTTGAAACGAACAGTAGACCTGCGAGCAAGCGCAACGTTATTTATTTAAATCTTGAGAAGATGTATAAAATCTTCGCGGTAGTTGAGAGGTGGGCTGAGGACCGCTATAAAATACCAGCTGACGTAAGTATAATAAGGGAGGTGATTAGTGAAGCCTCCTCATATACCGTTGTTTGTACATTGAGTGTAAATAACAATCAACCATGCGTTGATATACGATTGATGTGGAAGAACACGGCTGATGATGGCGTTCTTGTTCCTACACGAAACCGTTTCATCCTCGACAGAATGTTTGAAATCGTTGGATTCCGTAAGCTGAAGCCTATATTAGACACACGTATCTCAGACATGATTTATTTTGACACAATACTTGAATACGCTTACACCGCTCTGCTCGACGGATTTGTTGAATATAGGAATGTGCAGGGAGAGAACGGGCTAACTCTGGATGCGTATTTAAAAGGCTTAGACTCTTCGAAATATCCCGAGCTTTGGTACAAAACGCTTGAGAGATACAGAGCTGAGCTCGCCCACACTGTTCACCCTGAAGAACTGTACCTCTATATAGTAGATTGCTGCCGTTACGACTTGGAAGATTATTTCAATTGCTGCTATGCCGGTTGAAGAAGAGTTCACGATTGAAAAGTTCGGTACGTTAAGAAAAAACCCTCGAATGGAAAGGCATGATTATAAGCTTGTATTTAATGACATAGTTAACGATGACGTTTTTGCGCGTGCTTTTCATTGCGTTCTAGTGGCGCTTAAAGACAACTTACCTGCCGACTGTAAAGTGGGTACAAAAATAGTGTTGAATGATATGAAAGCCTTTTACATTGAATATAAACCGCCGTATCAGTTAAGCGGCGAGTTGATGCTTGAGCGGTTTTCCCACATCGTGCAGAGTAATGCCGATGTTGATGTAGCATCAATCAGCATTGAATTTACCGTTTTGTACCGTAGAACGTAAAGACAATATATATATTTTTACTGTAATATTTTGCTAATACTGCGTTTTGTACGATTATATATAATTAATATAAATATATACATTTTCTAATATTTGGTTAATACTATGTTTTGTGCAATTATATATAATTAATATAACTATATTTTTCCTGTACTAATATTTGATAACATAACTTTTGATAATATAACTATATATTTTTCTAATATTTGGTTAATACTATGTTTTGTACAATCTATACTATAATAAGAGAGCTGTCCGTCTGTCCGTCTGTCCGTCACACTTTCAGAAATTGTGAGAAAAAATTGTGAGAAAAAATTCAGAAATGATCAGATTCAGAAATCTTGACACAATGTGAAGCTCAAAATTTTCACGGCTGCGTTCTTTTCTGTAGTTTAGCCTGTCTGTTTGTCTGTGAAATTTATCCCGGGCAGTAATGGGGGATGGGTGGGGTAATGGGGAGGGGTGGGGTAATGGGGGAGGGGGTTAGATTCAGAAATCTTGACACAATGTGAAGCTCAAAATTTTCACGGCTGCGTTCTTTTCTGTAGTTTAGCCATGGGGAACGGGGTTATGCCCGTTAGGGGTTAGGTACCCGGGGGGTACCTAACCTTAACCCAGGCAAAGCCGGGTCAGGTAACCTTGTTATATATAATTAATATAACTATATTTTTCCTGTACTAATATTTGATAATATAACTTTTGATAATATAACTATATATTTTTCTAATATTTGATTAATACTGTGCTTTGTGTGATTATATATTTTCCATGTTTTGCACGACTATATATAATATAAATATATATTTTTCTAATATTTAGTTAATACTATGATATATATATATATATATATATATATATATATATATATATATATATATATATATATATATATATATATATACTGTATATATCCTATTGTATATCCAATAATTAATAAACAAAACGTTCTAATGGTGTTTTATTTATTCCTTGAACACGTGTATATCATGTTTTAAAACAGAGTAATTGAATAGATAAGTAACGAGGCTGACAGCTCAGCCAACTGTAACATAAGCTTATTTCAAATAAATAACGAATCAGGCAACTCACCAGCCAACTGGCTGAATAATAATTATATATATGGCGTTGTCTGACGCAGCCGACTGATTCAATCATATATAGAAGAAATAAATATTCAATGCTATCTGGCAACTCTGCCAACTGGCGGATTAGACGTCTATAAAAGAGCGGGAGGCGAACGACGGAGTCATATAAGCTCGGCTCCCAGCCGAGCAAGGATCTCTGGTCCTTTCTCTTTCTGGCCCTTTGGGTGGTGAGGAAACCCCTTCCCTCCCATAGAGGCCTCTTAGGGTAGGTATGCCCCTTTGGGGGGAATAGCTTGGGGGAGAACTCCGCCTCCAAGTTGCATACCCCTTGCAATCCCATTTTGGGGTTGGCAACAAAGGTTGGCACTCCCCTTTGGGGAGATCAGCTTGGGGGATAACTCCAGGTTGCATACCCCTTGCAGTCCCATTTCGGGGCTGGCAACAAATGGGGTGCCTTGGCAATGAGGGGGCTTAGCTTAGCTTATGGGGGTATGGGGTTGGTAACAAATGGGGTGGGGGTGGCACTCTTGCAACAAAAGGGGCGGGGGTGGCACTCTTGCAACAAGGGGGTGGCGTGGCACTCTTGCAACATTACGTAATATTGTGCAACATTGCACTGCAATTGCACTCATGGATTTTGCGGGCATACTACTATCCTTAATCCTGAAAGAAAATAGTTCTGTGGTGAGAGGACTAAAACTGTTTAATCAGCTGCCCAAAGACCTAAGAAACACGAAAGGAGTTGCAGTGGACATCTCCAAAAGAGGACTAGACGTCTGGCTCAGAACAATCCCCGATGAGCCGGGCGTACCTGGCTATGTGAGGTGGAGAGCACAAGAAACCAACTCACTACTTCACCAGGCGAACTCGAGAGGAGGGGCGACAAGGTTGACCTTCGCGAAATGAGGAATATATATATATATATATATATATATATATATATATATATATATATATATATATACACAGTAGACGCCGTTTATAGTGTCCCACTCGGTGCCGAGCCAAAAGGACACTATATCCGATGAGACATTCTATCCACAGTTTGGTCTCTCGAGGGTTGCAAGGTTAAAAATAGTGAATATGTACTGTATATCAATATATTTACAACATAAACACCTTTATTATGCAAGTTCTCATTAAAATTGCTTTTACAATTCACCTGAAACATCAAAACTATGTTCATTTACATTAAACCAAAACATTTTCCTTCCATGGCCATCTAGTAAGCCTGTAAACAGCACGGCATCACAAATACAAGTGAGGCGCCACTGTAAACTAGAGCTGCCAAGTAGACTATACTAGCTGAGAAGAGACACTATAAGCATAATCAGAGACACTCTATCCATAGCAATTATCATGTAAAAGTAACTGTTTCCTAGTTTTGAGACACTATAAGCGGCGAGACACAATATCCGGGGACACTAAATCCGGCGTCTACTGTATATATATATATATATATATATATATATTATATATATATATACAGTATATATATATATATATCACAACCGTTAAAGCCTTTGAAGTGCATAGGAATTCCTACATCAAAGTCAGCTCACTATATTTATATAAATAAAAGCTTATAAAGGTATTTAGCACATTTTTGTGTTTTCAATCTTTCTTTCTCTACCCTTTTGTAACAGATCTCATGTAGTTTACCATTATTATTGTTATTAACATCATTATATTCGTAATAGTCATATAGGACAAACATTTATTTAATTCTAAAAATCTTTATTTAATTGTCCCATAAAGAAATTGGGTAGGCTATTTTTGGCATTTAAATACCGTTTAAACTTTTTCAGTCAGTACGGGGCTCCAATAGAGGTACAGTAAAACTAAACATACCTTACAAAAGAGAATTTAATCCTGCATTTAATGAGAAACAATTAAAACTTGGTGTTCCCGCCATTGGCTTCCAAGACAGCCTGAATTCGCTTTGGGTAGCTTGCCAAAAGTGACGTGAATAGATCTTGATCGTTACGCAAATTTGCTAAAACAGTTTCAATGTGTTGCGTCATTGTATCCTTCGAAAATCGATTTGCTGCAGGTTCTTGAAACAAGAGACATTCAACCTTGTCCTATATAACTGATCTAATGTGTTCACAGACGTTCAGGTCAGGAGAATTTCCTGGCCATTCTTCATTTCCAAAGAAATCGATCTCATGGTTCCGCAACAACTGTTGAGTGGCTAATGCCTTAAAGCAGGGGGCCTTATCGTGCAGAAGTGTGACCTGATCGACATCCATAACATTGTTTGGGTTTCTTAGAAAAGGAATGACATGCTGGGATAGAATAATATCACGAAAATACAATCCATCCCAACTCTGACCATTTGGCTTCAGCACCCACATGAGCTTCTTTGCAGTGAACAAAACAAACACACCAACACAGTCTGGACTTTTTAATAATTCGCGATAATGTTCATTGTCATCGATTTCATCTGGTGTTGCGGCCCACACTCGATCATTTTGGTAGTTAGGCCGACGTGTTACGTAAACAAAAAATTCATCGGAGACAGCTAAATGCACGAAATCATCCACATCCCAGTCTTCAAGTTAATGGGCAAACCACATTCTGTCATCGATGTTAAGTTGAGTTTTTCTTGGCTTTGGAAGTTCATGCCAAGGCTTTAAACCTTGCCTATGACGGTACAGTCGAATGAACTCACCACTAACGATCTTTCCTCTCAACACTTCGATCTCTCTAGAAAGTTTAGCACAGCTGTTTTTCCGCTTACGCATCCCGCTAGGGTGTGTCAATTTTGTCAACTTTTTTCAAATCAATTTTGGTAGTGAAAATATAGTCTTTTCATGTCAAAACTTGAAATTGGCCAACCAAAATGAAATAAAATAACCCTTACCTACATCAATTTTACCTTAAAGTTTCAGAAATTGACTTTTACTAAATAATAGGACATAAATTGATTAACTATTCATCTATCACAGAATTATCCCACTGATCGCATATGGAGTGTTTTCAAGGTCATATAGTTGTTGTACAATGTACAAGTCACATGAATAGAACTGTCCCTCACTCTCAGTCCTCAGTTGCCTCTTAGATGTCATAGACGGTGGTTTGCTGTTATTGCTCTTGTACCTACTTCATAGTTATTCTACTAGACGAATACTACAGTTTAACTGTAAGTATGGATCATTGATTATTACAATTATTTATTATTATCATATTCTTCTGTCTAATTATGTTGTAATCCCATGAAATATTTTTTTATTGAATTTTAGAACATCGAATGACTAAACTTTGAAACATCGTAATTGATATAAAATACTTAAATGTTTTTCTTTCTTTTCAGATATTCCTAAGATACCAAAATTGAAGACAAGAGGTCAGTCGTCATGCCACTTGAGCCTGTTAGCCGGTACAGGCAAGGAGCTTCCCATATCAGAACTACCAACAGTGCGAGACATGCTGAGACTAGGGTTACTCCTTCGTGAACAAAATACAAAGGATAGAAGGAACTACACAGAGAAAGAGCTCATAAGGGACATGATTCCCCCTCTTCTGCATCAGTGGAAAAAAGCTAATGTGTTATTCAAACCACCTGTACTCAATCAGTATGGAACTATTGAGCTAAAATTAACAAAGCTGTGGCACAAAGCAGTTGAGACATCACTTGGTAAAGGAAAACTAGCAAAGAAAAATAAATTTTTGCACACACTTGATACTCTTCTTGACATTTTTAACTGCCAGTGTCCCATAGAGTTGTGTTCTGAAGCCAATTGTTCTCCCTCATGCAGAAGAGAACCTCACCCTCACATTGATTGTCGCTGTCCTCGTGAGAAGAAGATCCCTGATTTGGAGCTGGCTTTCATAAAGGTGCAGAGAACAAAGGCAGGAGGCCAAGGAAGTATGCAGATTATTCAGAAACCAAAAAACAGATTGTTATTGCCAAGAAAAAAGAGAAAATCCGAGAGAGGAAAGAAAGGAAGAAAAAGAAGAGTGAAGAAGCCACCCAAAGAGATGAAGAGCTCTATCAAGAGGTTCCTCACTTCTTTGAAAGCTCTTCAGATGAACAGAAAGAAGCAACATCAGATGATAGCTCCAAAATGCCATTTGAACCTTCGCTGAAGAGAATGAAATACAACACTAAAGACATCTCAAACATTGCCCTTGCCAGTATTTGCCACCATACGGGGCTACGAGAGACTGCAGAGATTGCCACTGCCGCTTGGATAGATGCAGGCCTCATCAGCCGAGAGGATACATCCTTAGTGATAGATCATAATAAGATAAAAAGAGCACAAGAAAAAATAATGAAGGAAATATCTGATCAGCATGAAAAAGATTTGAAGGAGGAAGGTCTCTCTTGCCTTTTGTTTGATGGAAGAAGAGATGACACAAAAGTTCTCCTAGAGGTAGAGGGAATGGACAGAAAGTTTCCCGGTCTCATCAAAGAAGAACACTACTCTGTGTGTTCCGAACCTGGTGGCCGCTATTTGTTTCACTTTGTTCCTGAAGCAGAAGTAGAAGGCAAGAAACATGCAGAGGCAATTGCTGATCAAATAATATGTTGGCTTCAAGAAAGAAGACTTGACAGTTCACTGCAGGCCGTTGGTGAAGACTCAACTGCGGTGAACACTGGATGGCAGGGCGGTGTTATGACGCATTTAGAGAAAAAACTTGGAAGAAGGCTTGTTTGGATTGTGTGTGATTTGCACACAGGGGAACTACCTCCAAACATGCGCTGAAGGGCAAAATGCTACAGAATTTGATGTTGATTGTTGAATTTATTATTGGGATTTATCTTCCTCACTGGTTCAATGTAAAACTCAATCCAATGTGGATGGAGGGGCCCAACCACATCTTGTTTCAATTACAGCTACTGAGAACCCAAAGGAAAGTAGTGGTGGACATCGTGTTACCTGTGGTGAGAAGGTCCGCTTGGTATGCTAGGCCAGAGGCAGTTTTGCAAGCAATACTCTGCAGCCAATGTACCAAAGAGCGAACTGAGGCTGTGGAAATCATTCTAAAGCTTAGAGGAACATCACTAGATGATGACCAGCTGGGAGACTGCTCTGTTTAGACAAGGAAGGTACCTCCGATAAACGTCAATGCCACGAAATTGTCAGAATTAGTTAACTTGAGTTCGGAAGTTTTGGAGCCACCACTGACAACATGTATAACAAACAAAGATTTAACACAACTTAAAGAGGCCCCAATGCAAGTGCCAAAGTGGCCTTCTCACACTCAGAGTGTGGAGAGATGTGTGAAAATGGTCACAGAAGCAGCTAGTCAAGTTTACAGTCACGAGAGGCAAGAAGGCTACATCAAAGCGTAAGTAGCAAGCCGAATGCTGATGTCAAGGAACCGCAGCAAAAAGGACATGACTGCATTGGTTACTTTCAAATAAAGACTGAATGATATCTTATTGCCACTTTAAATGTTGATAGGATGTTTGCGCTGACTACGAATCCATCGGCCCCGGGTTCGAGACCCGGTGACTGCAGCCGGCGCGCAGCAAAACCCAGCTGTTTATCCTTCCACACAAAAAATGAAAGTGGTTGGTAGATAAATGGGTAACCTGGGTGGCCTAGTGGTTAAGACGCTGGGCTGCTGGTGGGGCGTGGTTTGGATTCCACGTTAAACTGTAGGTCTAAGGTGGAGTGAAAAGCTTGACCTTCGTCAGAATGAACAATTCGGGCGGAAGCTAACCAAAGGTTATATATACAACTATGACATACAGTCGTCCCGAGGGAGAGCGTAAAATCTGATAAAAGGTTTAAAGTATTAGTCCACGGTGCTGTCTGAGCGAAGTGTCAGTTTAGTTAAGATTCATTATCGGAGTGTAAGTTCGCTGCTTAATAAAGATTATCTCAATTCTACGACTGGTAAGTGTATGGTATACGGCATTCAGGCTGTATGACTGACATCGTCAGTTTGCAAATATTTTCCTCAAATTCATCTAAAATATGTATGATATATTGAATAAAAGAGCTACTTTTGATTTCTCAAAATTTTTAAGTAAAACTGGGATTGGGCAGCTGGTTACAGCATACTAAAATATTTCTAAACACAAAATAAAGTTTATGATCAGTGTTAATTATTTACTTGCTGCTAAGTTTACTTACATTCAAATTTACAGATGGCTGTAAATTACGGACGGACGGACGGACGGACAGACGGACAGCTCTCTTATTATAATATAGAAGATTAAATAATTTAAATTTAAATTTATGTAATTATATAAGATTTTACATTCACGAAGACATTTCTGAAGAATATTGTGGATGTTAATGAAGGCTTCCGATTATCTGAGAAACATAACGTGCAAACAAAGGTTTAGCAATTCAGAAGATCGAAGATATTATGCACCTTTATTTTACTGATTCACTACATGAAAATTTAAAACACAAGAAAACGTCGAAACAAACAGAAACGAAATGCCTATTAGATCTCAAATAATTTAATCAACGACAAAAATAGATATCGAAACAACAACTTTTATCTTGATATAAACTATAAAAAGAACATAGACAATAAATAGCCTATTTTCAACAACTTTTATCCATATGGAAATTAAGTTCATGACTCCAGAGGAGATTATTTCCAAAGGTAGATTTTCGGAAGGTGTTGCGAGACTCCTCCTAATGTTTCAACAGCAACCGGAGGCAAGGATAGTCAGCTTATTCTCCGGACGGTCCCAAGCCCGGATAAAGGGGGAGGGTTGGTGTCAAGAAGGGCATCCGGCCGTAAAAACCCACGCCACAACCAAATGAGATGAGTCAAGAACCAAGATGGAGGCGACTCACCTTAAACAGCGACCCCATATAAAAATGGGATTAATTATGCTGAGGAAGAAGAAGTTTCTAGAAAACGATTGAATATTCATTTTTAAGTTAAGGTCTGTAATCATATTTTTTCGCTTTTTTAATAGAAATTAAGCTAGTATTAAGCAAGTATATTGGGCATATTTAACAATGTTTAATACATTTAATATATGCCTCTGTTATTAATTTTTATAAATTATACTTATTAGATGTGACCATTGAACAAGCATTTTGAACAAATTCACTTGTTTGCATCGCGTACGGGTGAATAATACGAAGTGGTTTAGTTTAATTATTTTCATATATAAGTATATATTATATTAGTTATTAATTTTAAAGCTCGTGAGCGTTAAAATGCTTATCACAAATGGTTGCCGGAATTTTATGCATTATTTGTCTTGCATGCAGAGATCTAGAGAGCTACAGAAGCTAAGGCTAACAAAGACCCTAAGATCCACTCTAAGGTTAGCCCGAGAGAAAGAAGAGAGTAGGAGGTTAAAAGAAGAGAATGAGGGGTTAAGTAGCAAAACCTATCATTCGTGGGTTAACATTCATTCAGAAAAAGAGAAAGAAAGACTCACCAGCATCATCCGCCGGCCACTGCCGACAAATCGGAAAAATAGTCGAAGAGAATAGGAAAGGGGTGAAAGATGAAAAGAAGTAGAATATGAACGCTTACAAACCATGCAAACAGTCTTAATTCAAACACTGTCATACCATGAAAACTATAGACATGCAAGTAAAGAGAGGATAATAAAAGAAAAAACAAAGTATGAAGAGTATAACAAAACGTGGGTTAGTTTACGCTACGAGCTATATCTACGTTCGTGTTCGTCTAATTTTTTTTTAAATATAATTTTATTGCTGGCATATCACACGCTGGCATGTCACAAGCTGGCATTAATCGTCAACAGACTCAAACCTCGACCATTACCCTAGAGCTCCTGCTGCTAATTTGTTTTATTATTTTAAACGACGTTAATATTTTTAAAATGCTTATCTAAACGGTTTTGAAACATATTAACGCTGGTAGAATTCACATGAACGCGGGAAGATTATTCCATTTATGAATTACTTTAATCGTAAAAAAATTTTAAGCGATGTTAGTAATTAAATGTCTGTCACGTAATTTAAGTATGTTATTACGAGTATTGCTATTATCGAAAATGAACAATTTGTCAAAATTTACGTTATCGATTTTATTAACGATTTTGAAAACTTCAATAAGCTCTCCCCTTAATCTCCTAGTTTCGAGTGAATGCAAGTCTAACTCTTTAATCCTATTTTCGTAAAATTTGTTGCGGAGTGACGGAATTAGTTTCTTGGCGCGTCGCTGAACCCTTTCTAACCTATCAATATCCTCACGCAAATACGGGCACCAAAACTGAATGGCATGATTGACCATCATGATGCAAAGACGGGGAATTCCGTACCTCGGTAATTACCATGCATATATATACATGTGCTGGCTAGACCTTTCTCATACAGTTTATATATTCACCCTTGTTTATTTCAGTACATCAATGTGCTACTTCCCGGAGAATTCCATTTCATTGAGAGGATCTCAAAGAACTCGTAATGTGAAGCTAACTACAGCGCTCAACAAAGATTTTGACGTCCTATTACAGTAAGTTCTCCTTAGAACATGTTACATAAACCGACACTGGCCCCAGGGTAAACGTGTTCAATTAGTTAATCTGTAAATGTGACCATCTGAAATCTTATATGGAAACTTGTTCTTAACGTAAAAGCACTTTCCAGCAAATATATCATGGTAACCGAGGCGGAATCATATTTTACAGTCATATACACGACTGCTGATTTGGTGTTGATCGATACTCTGGAGGCACTTCAGTGTGAGAAAGAACCTTTACGTGCTCCTTCCATCAAATTCGCCTACACCGTCCCCAGCGACGAAGAAAACGACTTCACGGTGGAGGTCTTAGAGCTGATTGATGCAGCTGAAGCGTGGGAATATGCAAAGGAACCGTTGCGTGCCATCCTCCCGCTGCTGTTCAGACATATCGCCACTGGTTCTCGGAAGATCATTACTGATTCTGTCATTGAATAAAATTAACAGTTTTAACCGATTTGATTTGTATTAAAGAGAAGACTTTCGAGCTCTGTTTAAAGTGTTTGAAAAGTAATTTGAAAGTTTTTTGATTATTTTTATTAAAATTCGCGAAGTTTTTGTGTAAATATTTTTAGGTCTATTTAATAAGAGAGAGAGAGAGAGAGAGAGAGAAGAGAGAGAGAGAGAGAGAGAGAGAGCTTAGGCAGGTTAATTTCGGGTTCAAATCAAAACACAGGTGCATTGGTAGCATGTGCGCGGATTCCTTCTGGAGGAAAGGTTTGTGAGCGAAGGATTCGAATTAGATAATATCAGGAATAAAGGATACTTATCTTTCATTTGTTTCGTAGCTCACAGGAATTATCCCCATCGGTAAGTCACCCTGATTTGCCCTAATCCATCAAAAAGGAAATCATTGAATGGGTTACAAACGAATATTTAAATTTATATGACTTTAAACGGAAAAAACTATATATACAGAAACCACAAGGAGGAAAAATTTATTCTTTTTCTTTTTCTTTTTTCTTTGTGGCGCTAACATCTATTCCATTAATATATATATATATATATGTATATATATATATATATGTATATATATATATATATATATATATATATATATATATATATATATATATATATTATATATATATATATATATATATATATATATATATATTATATATATATATATATATATATATATAAATATATTATATATATATACACACACACACACATTCCTGATTACCAAGGAGGAAATTCTCAAATTAATCAATTTTTCTTTTTCTTTTTCTTCTTTGCGGCCATTTCAACCTTTATAAGTACCCGTCTCTGGCAGAGAGGAAGCCGAAGAATGGGAAAGAGGCTGATGTTTTTCTATCTAGTTTTCTACTACTGAGAGGATACTTAATTCAGTTGTTATTGTATGTTGCGGCTTATTGCGTTTTAATTTATTGCTATATACTGTGAGTTTAGTAATTGAATTTCACGAGATTAAATAAGTACATATATATATATATATATATATATATATATATATATATATATATATATATATATATTATAATGTTATAATGTTTCAGACCAACAAAAACCCTAGGATCTACTCATAGCTGGTCTAACTAACTGTGTTCGTAATTGTGTATTGTGCATGTCCTCTGTGGTGACGGAGGGGACCTACAATTTTACGTGGGTTCCGAACCACAAAGCCTTAATTTCACTACCTTAAACTATACCCAATCTATCAACATATGCCTCTAATCGATTTTTAAACATGTTTATAGACGTGCTACTAATTACTTCTACCGGCAAACTATTCCACCTATTTACTATTCTATGCATAAAAAAGTTTTTGGGAATTACTGTCTCGAACCTTCTACTTATCAACTTACACCCGTTATTTCTAGTCCTATTATATTGAGATATTTCGAAAAAGCTATCTCTATCTATGTTATCGAACCCATTCATAATTTTGAAAACCTGGATTAGATCACCCCTTAGCCTCCTAGTCTCGAGTGTAGTCAATTTTAACTCCTTAAGCCTATCCTCGTACGACTTCGACCAAAGCGACGGAATCATCTTAGTTGCTCGTCTTTGAACTCTTTCGATTTTGTCTATATCTTTTCGCATATGCGGATTCCAAAATTGGATCGCGTTCTCCAAATGAGGTCTAACTAATTATTTATAAAGAGGAACTATAATATCGCGCGATTTCTACTCAAAATTCCGAGCTATAAAACCTAACACTTTGTTCGCTTTATTGACCGCTGCTGTACTTTGTTTCGCTACTTTTAAATCACCAGTGACTATAACTCCTAAATCTTTTTCCTGCTCTACGCTTGCTAACTCCTTCCCTGACATACTATGCGCAAAATTTCCGTTACGCGAACCTATATGTAAAATTTTGCACTTATCGCCGTTAAATCTCATTTGCCATGTGACTGACCAATCAACGATTTTATTCAGGTCTACCTGGATTTTACCTCTATCTTCGTCATTAATTGCCCTACCACCCAGCTTCGTGTCATCCGCAAACTTTGAAACTGTTCTGACCAGGCCGACATCTAAATCGTTAATATATAAAAGAAAAAGCAAGGGGCCCAATACAGAACCCTGAGGAACACCGCTCGCTACATTAGCCCAACACGACTCCGTTCCATCAACGACCACCCTCTGTTTCCTACCTCGCAATCACTCTTCTATCCAATTTATTACTACAACCCTGATTTTATGAGCCTTAGTTTTTTTCAATGAGTCTTTTTTTGCGGTACGGTGTCAAACGCTTTTTGAAAATCTAAATACACTACATCAACCGCCCGATGAATATCATAAACTTCAACAACGCCTTGAAAAAATTCTAAAAGATTAGTTAAGCAAGATTTGTTTCACCTAAAACCGTGCTGCTTATTTCTAACCAAGTTATGCAATTCTAAGTGTTCGACTATACGATCCCTAATTATTGATTCCAATAGCTTACCTACAACAGACGTTAAACTGATTGGCCTATAATTTCCCGCCGCACCTTTATCGCCTTTCTTAAAGATAGGTGTTACGTTTGCTAACTTGAAATTATCAGGTACGCACCCATCAGAAATAGACGCATTAACAATCTTTGTTAGCGGCACAACAATGCTATCTTTAATCTTTTAGTTGTATGGGATATATGGAATCCGGCCCCGGTGATTTACGCATTTTCATTTTATCAATATAGCGCATTACCTCCCCTTCACTAACCAGAATATTATCCAAAATATTACCATTATCAAAAGGTATTATGTCTATGACCGTAGGGATATTTGTTACATCTTCTATAGTAAAAACTGACGTAAAAAATTCGTTTAGCAAGGTAGCCATTTCCTTGTTTTCAGAAACTAGCTCTCCGTTAAAATTTTTCAACGGCCCTAAGACACTTTTTACTGGATTCCTATTGTTAACGTATTGAAAGAATCGCTTGGGGTTTTCTTTACCGTCACGAGCTATGGAGATTTCATTCGCGCTTGGACTTTTTTATTACACTTTTTGCTTCACGCCTTAGAGATATGTAGTTGTTTCGTAACCACAAATTGTCTTTATCGCACTTATGTAGCCTTTGAGCCCTGTCTCTACTCTTTATAATGTCTCCTACTCTAGAAGTAAACCACAAGGGCTTGTTGTTTACTTTCGCACGCTGAATTTTGTACGGTACACATTCCTCATTTATAGTCCTAAATACTGTTTCAAACGATTCCCACATTAGTTTTGCGTTGGAGATCCCCATTACGTTTTCCCAATTGACGTGTGACAATTTATTTCGAAATTTACAAAAGTCTGCGTGCTGGAAGTTAGGAATTTTATTCGAGTTAGCTGGTTTCGAGTGACTTACTGAGAGGACGAACTCCACCATATTGTGATTGCTATTGCTTAACGGTTGTATTACTTGAAGATCAGTGATTAGCCTATCATCCGTAGTTATTACTAAATCTAAAATACTGTCCAACCTCGTAGGTTCCCCAACCTTTTGAATAAGAAAGCTGTCCTCGAGAAAATTAACTAAACGATTACCTTCGGCGTCTCCCTGCATTGTATCGTAATTCATGTTGGCGCAATTAAAGTCACCCATAACTAAAGCCTGCTCACTACCTATTATTCTCTTTAGTTCATGATATAACGCTTCGTCCGTATCAGCTGTTTGATTAGTGAGCCTATATATAACCGCAACAAGAAGTTTAAAATCGTTAAATTTAAGTTCTGCTATAGTCGAATCTGTCGGTTCTGGAATTGTGTGCTTTACTTCTATAACGTTCGCAATATTATCTTGATGTACAACATAACACCGCCTCCTCGCCTACCTATTCTGTTTTTAACAAAAAGTCTATAACTTCTAATTTGATACTCCCCTACAAAGTCACGTGTTTCAGTGTTAAGCCATGATTCATTTATCGCAATTAAATCATAGTCTTTACAAGCAATTAAAACAAAATTCGTTTAATTTATTTCGTAGGCTACGAGCATTTAAGGATAGAACCTTCAAATTGTCTGTAATTGCGACACCTTCGCGAGCGCAGGGGAAATTTGTGGAAATTACGCTGGGACCGTTCGAGTTACGGCAGCCTGAAAAGAAGAGACAGTATTATGAAATAGTCTTCCTAAACGCGCAGCTCCAACGTCATTAAGATGAAGTCCATCTCCGAGGAACAAGTCCCTCCTGCCGTAGAAACTGTTCCAAATATTCGCAAAATGGTCTCCTTCCTGTTCGCAAAGAGACTTTAGGTTATTGTTAATACAGGTCGCCTTGCTGTAGAAATAGCTACGTTGGATAATTCGAGGAAGTATACCTGTTAAAACAATCTTAGTTTTTTCCTTTAGTCGCTCTAGTAAGTCCCTGTACCTAGCCAGCAGTTCCTCCGATCTAGAATTTAAAACGTTATTAGTACCGACATGAATAACATACGTTGTGTCGTCAGAGGTACCGTCTGTAAAATGGTCAACACTATTAGTTATATTGTCCACCCTTGCACCAGGGTAGCAGTAACGGCGCCTACGATGAGGGTTTCTCCCACAGAATTCCTCGAGCTGCCGTCGAACAATGGAATCGCCAACGAGTCGTATTTCCGGTTCATCAGCATCTTCGGAACCTAAAACAGAAAACTTATTGTTTATTATTACTGGTAGACAAGTCTTAGGTTTTCTCAATGGGGCTCCATTACGCATTCGAACGAAGTGTTGGGAACTAGTGGAAGAGAGAGGGCTGTTAGTACTATTTATATTATTAGTAGAAACTGAGGCAGGAGGGGTCGTATATACAGCCAAGAATCAGCTCTTCTGCACACGTACAAATAAAATTAAAACTTTAGGTATAACGCGCGTAAATTGCTTATTAGTTGCCCTGTACCCCAACTGTTTAAGCTCTTACGCTAATTAACTAGGTAGCCCGGTACGTAAGCACTCCGAAATTAGAATATTTACCGCCTTATGTCAAATCTGAGCATGCGCAGGATGGGCAGAGAAAGAGAGAGAGAGAGAGAGAGAGAGAGAGAGAGAGAGAGACTTGTTGGTATTGTTATCATACAAATTTTTAAAGCCTCTAATCTTTTAACCATATGCGAAAACTGTTTTAAATTGTCTAGCTATGAGACCTAAAGACAAAATAATGATGTATTACGTTGAAGATTTGAATGGGGAAGAAATTGCAGGGCTTTTACAGCGAGGAACTGCAGCAAGTAATATTTAATTTAGGAAAAAAGCAACTCAAATCCTATTTTGTAGATTCCTTGTTTTCGAGAGAGAGAGAGAGACACACACACACAAACACACACAAACACACACACACACACACACACACACACAGAGCTTAGGCAGGTAAAATTCAGGTTCAAATAAAAACACAGGTGCATTGGATAGCATGTGCTCGGATTCCTTCTGGAGGAGTGGTTTGTGAGCGAAGAATTTGAATTAGACATTATCAGGAATAAAGGTCAGAGCAAATTTTCTCACGTCAGTTAGTTGCCCTGATTTTATCTAATCTATCAAAATGGAAGTCGTTGAGAGGGTTACAAAGTGAATATTTGAATTTATATGATGTTAAATGGAAAAAACTATATATATACAGGACTCCAAGGAGGAAAAAATTATTCTTTTTTCTTTTTCTTTGTAAGGATAACATCTATTCCATATATATATATATATATATATATATATATATATATATATATATATATATATACACCCCTAATTACCAAGGAGGAAATTCTAAAATTAATCCTTTTTTTTCTTTGCGGCCATTTCAACCTTTATCAGTACCCGTCTCTGGCAGAGAAGAAGCTTAGGGAGGGGTGAGTCTGATGTGTTTCTGTATATTAATATATAAGATGAAAATTTAAAAATTTACAAAGTTCAAACCGTATTACACTTTAAGACTGCTTCCCTTCATAGTGGCGTATAATATAATAATGAGGTGATGATGATGATATAATGATGTGATGCTATTAAGAAAAGTTTTAAAAAACATGAAATTTAATGCGAATTTACAGATCTCAATTGAAATTCCCATTTGAAACTGCACAAACATCCTCATTAATAAACCAGTTTCGAATATGTATATATACATATACTGTATATACAGCATATATATATATATATATATATATATATATATATATATATATACTGTGTGTTATATCGGGTCGGCAAGCAAAAACAAGGGAGACCTTTTAAATCCTTAATATCTCGGCACATACGGTACATAGAACCATGAAATTTTAGTATGTTAGTAATAGGTAAATTTATGGTTTGTTTGCTATATTTTAGCATTTTAGCTGAGTAATTGGATTTATGGCGAATATTCTAGTAAAATCTTGCTAATCATAGGTTCAAGTTGATAATTAAAGCGATTTTAATTAATGTAAGCCAACTGCAGGAGATTGGACAAGCTCCTCAAGAAAATCGATAATATATATATATATATACATATACTGTATTATATATATATATATATATATATATATATATATATATATATATTTTATATATATACTGTGTGTATATATCGGGTCGGCAAGCAAAAACAAGGGAGACCTTTTAAATCCTTAATATCTCGGCACATACGGTACATAGAACCATGAAATTTTAGTATGTTAGTAATAGGTAAATTTCTGGTTTGTTTGCTATATTTTAGCATTTTAGCTGAGTAATTGGATTTATGGCGAATATTCTAGTAAAATCTTGCTAATCATAGGTTCAAGTTGATAATTAAAGCGATTTTAATTAATGTAAGCCAACTGCAGGAGATTGGACAAGCTCCTCAAGAAAATCGATAAAACAGGAGATATCAAAAGAATACCAGGTAGCGGTATTAAATTTGGCCACTAAACAGGCCTGATTTAAATCCTGTCGATTACGGCCTTTTGGAAAATTTGTCACAGAGAATTTATCGGGTCAAAGTAAGAAATGTCGCTCATTTAGATGAGTTCCGTCCTAGACTGAAAAAGGTTGAAGAAGTTCGTGATAAACATATCAAGCAGTTTTTTTAACATCAAGGTAGCACCATATTTTTGCTTCATTGAAATAAAATTGAAGCATTATTCCAATCATTACAGTGGGATAACTCCGACAAATGGACGAAAAGGGCACTGGACGACTGTCCCGTTCTACCGGAATATTGATGCTGTTTTACACGCGTGTGCAAATCCTTTGAAGAAACATCGAAGAAAATATGGCTTTCTTGATGGGGACATGATACCCCCGTCAAGAAAGCCATATTTTCTTCAATGTTTCTCCGCGCTCTTAGGATCGCCAGTCCGGAATACATGGATGCCGAATTAGTAAAAATCAACAGTATTGGAAGTGTTTTGTGTTACCCACCTGCCTTTTTGGAATCTTGTCTTAACAAAGCAAAACGAATTTTCTATCGTGTGAATAATGTCTCGCACTTTGTCGAAGAATATTTTAGTTCTTCCACTTTTCACAAGCTTTTTAGGCACTGCTAATGTACTTAGACTTTTGAATATTAATGTAGTATTTTCATGTGAAAATATTGTGAAAAATATAGTAAAAAATAGCCCTACCAATAATTCAGGCATTATCTATAAAATTGGTTGTAAACAATGCGATTCCTTTTACATTGGACAGACGGGAAAGGCTTTGCACACGCGTGTAAAACAGCATCAATATTCCGTTAGAACGGGATAGTCGTCCAGTGCCCTTTTCGTCCATTTGTCAGAGTTATCCCACTGTACTGATTGCAATGATGCTTCAATTTTGTTTCTCTCAAGGAACATTGTTAATAGAAATATGCTTGAGTCTGCCATTATTCAACTTACAAATAATTTCCAGATTAACCAGGGCCATTTTTCGCTTAATCCTGTTGTTTTGAATTCGTTCAGAACGGATTTAGACAAGAGGGGCAAAATGCTAAAACTCTGGTAGCTTTTCCTTATAAATTTGTATGCTCCTCCTACAATTTTCATTTTTTATTTTATTTTTTTTGTGACCTATATATAGTCTCGAACTTGTTATTTATTTCAGTGTTCCTGAGGATGTCATTAGACGAAAGCGCTTGAGCACCATTGTGTATTTCCTTTTTCCTTCGTGGTTATTTTCATTATAAATATATATATATATATATATATTATATATATATATATATATTGCAACAGCATTTAAAAATGAAGTATGTGCTTTTAATTCAATAATTTTTTACTTTTCATTTGTAGGATGAGGAGCTATTCCATTAATGTATATACAATAATATAAATTTAATTATCATTATATTGACTGAAAAGGTTTAAACGGTATGACTTGTGTAAATTCTGAATAGGACTGAAAAGTAACGCGAGAGTAGCATGAGTGTAGCATTTGAGCAGCATGATGCTTGCTGTACGAGTGTATAGGGGACCCAGATTATATTGACGAATGGCGCATTTACTTATTTTCAAATATAATAATAATAATAATAATTCTTAATAATTCTTAATAATGATAATCTATATACAACAATATACATTTATTTATTTATTTTTAAATATAATAATAATAATAAATCTTAATAATGATAATGTATATACCGAAGATAGATTTAGTTGTGACAAGTGAACGTACTTTAGCATTAAGAAGATTGCTGGGTGCCTTGGGGTTCATATATACATATTTTCTTAATTTTTGTGGGCAAGCTTATTATTTGAATTAGTTATTCTACGCCAAATTTAGCGGTATCACAAAATTACTAATATATATATATATATATACAGTGCCCGCGAAAAGTATCCGATCACTCAAGAAAATACAATATTTTCCCTTGATATTCAGAGACACATAATTCACTTTCTATTTGTTCTAGCGACATCTGGTAACTTTGAGGTTGCTCGCTGATATGAGAGCTATCCAACGCATTCTCAAATTAGTGTTCTGGTAGCCTTCGTTGCGGGTGGCTGTGTCTCAAAGTTGTCAGATTTCACTGTTTGTGTAAATTTATTGATATTTTGTTATTTTTTACAGAAAGTGGTGTAAATAAAATTTATATATAATGTGTGCTAAAAAACAACTTAAGAGTGATTGTCGAGGTGCTATTGTTGCTTTGCATACATGTGGGAAATCACAGAGACAGATAGCTAAGGAATTAAACATATCCCAAAGTACCGTTAATTTATGGGTTTCACGGGCTAAGAACAATGCCGGCCTAACCACGCCAGTCCCTAAAAAACGATCTGGCAGACCGAGAAAAACAAATTCACGAACGGACAAACTTATGAAACGTTTAGTATTGAAAAACCCAACAATAACTGCGAAAGAAATAAAATTTAATATGAATAATTTGTTATCTGGTGTTTCTGAACGAACTATCCAGGAGCGGCTCCAAAAAGAACTCGGATTACCATCTCGCCATGCTGCTAAGAAACCGTTCATTAATGAAAAAATGCGTAAAAAACGTGTCGCATTTTGTAAAAAATATATTCATTGGACTGTTGATGACTGGAAGAAGGTTTTATTTAGTGATGAGTCGACATTTTTGACATTCAGAAGTTGTCCAAAAAGGTTCGCCGGCCCATTGGCTCAAATAGGATGGACCCTAAATACACCCTAAAGACAATGAAACACCCTCCAAGTGTGATGGTTTGGGGTTGTTTCGGTTACTATGGGCGTGGAAACCTATATTTTCTTCCGAAGAACACAACTATGAATGGTGCACGGTATTTAGCAATGCTACAGGATAAACTTCCAATGGCAATGGCAATCCAAAGGACAAAAACATACATGCATGATGGTGCACCATGTCACAGGGCCAAAATAGTGACAAAATGGATTACTGACAATAAATTTGATATTTTGGATTGGCCTGGTAATAGTCCAGATCTCAATCCGATAGAAAATATGTGGCTAATAATAAAAAATAAGGTTGAATGCCACGACACTGGCTCAGTCGAAAAATTACAAGAAGCCATCAAAAAGGTATGGTGCAAGGAAATATCAGTGGAAGTTTGTCAAAACTTGATTAAATCCATGCCAAAACGTCTAGAACAAGTCATCCAAACCAAAGGACAGATGACAAAATACTAATATAAGGTTAGTATACATTTAAACATTGTTTTTTATGTAAAAAATACAAATTTCCAGGGTGATCGGATACTTTTCGCGGGCACTGTATATATATATATATATTTCTGATTGTATATTTATCTCCTATATAATTCGAATAAGCGCGTGGTAAATAAATTAATCCGTGTTAAATAACTCGACGAAAGCAATATGACGTAATTGTGTTTTATTATTCTATTGGAATACTTCTGGAGAAAATATAATAGTAATAATAAAAATAACGGTAGTAATAATAATAATTCTTAATAATTTGAAGAACCATCAAGTACTGGGTATTGGTTTGTGTTGAAGAATTGCGTATTTATCTATTTATTTTTAAATATAATAATAATATTGATAATTCTTTATAATGATAATGTATATACAGCAATATACTGTACATTTTATTATTTATTTTTAAATATAATAATAAAACTAATTCTTAATAATGATAATGTGTATATACAACAATATAAAAATTATTTTTTAGCACTAATTGGTATATTATTAAGTGGACTGCCTTGGTTTTATATATATATATATATATATATATATATATATATATATATATATATATACACACAGTACATATATATATATATATATATATATATTATATATATATATATATATATCAGGTCAGGTCATCCCATAAGTAATGCCGTTTTTTAGATCGGAATTTGAAGGACAAAAAAAAACTCAACTGAAACTTTTTAATCTAGTATATATTTTCTATCGGAATCAGTGACACTCTGCCAACGTCCTACAAGCTTTTCAATGCCATGTTTATAAAATTCAGGCGGTTTTGAGGCAAAAAACGTACAAAGACTGGTGTGCAGGTCATCTAAAGAAGTACAGTTTTTCGTCAAGATAGTTTTGCAGACTCCTGAAGAGATGATAATCTGAAGGCGCAAGGTCTGGAGAATATGGAGGATGTGGAAGTTTTTCCCACCCAAGCTCCTCAATTTTTGCAGAAGTGATCCGAGCGGTATGAGGACGTGCGTTGTCGTGGTGGAACACGATTCCTTTCCGATTAACCAAAGAAGGTCTCTTTTCTTTTAGTGCAGTGTTCAATCGATCCAGTTGTTGACAGTAGACTTGAACGGTGATTGTTTGGTTGTGTGGTAAAGTTTCAAAGTGCATTACACCACCTTTATCCAACCAAACACTAAGCAACACCTTCCGAGGGTGAAGATTTGGTTTTGGCTGTGGTGTCGCTGGTTCTCCGGCACAAACCCACTGTCGACGGCGCTTAACATTCTGGTACAGTATCCACTTTTCATCACCAGTCACTAAACGGCGCAAAAACGGATCTTGGAGTTCACGGGAATGAAGAGCTGTGCTAATGTTTACCCGCACCCCCAGATTGTCGACCGACAATTCATGTGGCACCCATTTTCCTAACTTAGGCACTTTCCCGAGTTGTTGCAAATGTCGATGGATGGTGGATAGGGATGAATTGAGTTTCTGGGCCAATTCTTCGACAGTTGTTGAACAGTCTTCTTCAAGTGCGTCTAACAGCAGGTCATCATCAAACTCAGCAGGGCGTCCAGAGCGTGCTGCATCTGTCAAACAGCAGTCACCATTCCTAAACTTTTGAAACCATCTTTGATATTTCCTCACATGCAGAATATCGTTGCCATAAACGTTCTGAATTTTTCGCGTTGCTTTAGTTGCTCTATTCCCTTTTTTGAACTCGTAAAGCATTATATGCCTGATATGCTCTCTGATACCCCATGTTTATGAGGGGTTCACATAAAGCAAAACACACGTCTTCACTGGTTAAGGTCTGTAAAGTATGTAGCGAAACACGATAGATCTCCTTTTAGATATAATCTTCGGAAAATTTATGCTTAAACCGAGTAGGACTAGTTTAAACTTAATCTATCGTAAAAAACGACATTACTTATGGGACGACCTGATATATATATATATATATATAATATATATATATATATATATATATATATAATAATATATTATATATATACATATATATATATATATATATATATATACACATATACACGTGTGTGTGTGTATATACATATATACATAGCCTTCTAAACCAACTGGCTGATTACACCTTCTAAGCCAAGTGCGGAGGTCAAGAGCATTCATTATAAGCCTGGACTTGTAGGCAAAAGATATTCTCGCTCCTCTCTACTTCTTTCACTTACCTCTCTAGGTTAGGTTTGGGTGGGGGAGTAAACCACCTCTCCACCCTTCATGCAGTTTGGGGGATAAACCCATCCCCCTTGCTTTCATACCCTCTCCCCATTTTTTTGGTTTCATCCCCAGGTGCCAATCTTCCTCCCCCCATAGATGCCACCCTACCCCCCCGTTTTCGCAACATTTGATCGAATTGAATTGCAATTGCACTCTAACATTTTGCAGACATCCTACTAAGTCTAGTTGGCTTTGTATTAGCTAATTTAAAACCATTTGCAGTCATGATGTTGTGGAGGGAGCTTGCGTTATTATTTGAATGTTCTTTTGTTTGATCAATATTTAAATCTCCTGCAATAACGGAATTGTTACCAATATCACTGGAGGTTAGAATTCTTTCGATATTTGTAATTGCAGTTGGTACGTTACCTGTTGGTGGTCGGTACATGCCTAAGATTGAATACTGGGTGTTATTAATAAACATTTCAATTACAAATGTTTCTGAGGTATTGTTTGTTTTTGTCAGTTCTTTAATACTTTTACTCTCGTAGTTTAAGTCTAAACATATAATTACACTTCCTCCCCTATTGTTAACCCTACGTACATGGTAGCATGTGTACCATGGAATGTTAAAAAATATCTTATTATTTTCATTTAACCAAGTTTCAGTAAAATAATACACGTGAATTTATGTTGTAATAATTTTAGGTTAGCTGTCAAATCGTCGAAGTGGCATTGGAGACTGCGAATGTTTAAGTTTAGGAAAGACAGGTTGCCATTGTTGTATTTCTTGTTTAAGAGGTTGTCTACTGAGATATAGTCGAAGTTGACGACATTTTCAGACTCAGTATTTTCCTGTATAGTATTGAGTGTTTAAAGTGTTGATCACGATGTGAAGATTAGGGTCATACAGTAATAGAAATAATAACAGTTAAGAAAAAATATATAGAGCATATATATATATATATATATATATATATATATATATATATATGGGAATGAACTCAGAATAGTACCCCTGAGGTTTTTTTATGATACACACAGACCGTGCATGGAACAAGGAACTCTTCTGGGATAATTAAATCCACTATAGTCCGAATATGTAAAGGTAAATGATAAATACCATAGTTTTTCTTTTTCATGATGCTAGCCCGACGTGGGCAACGGGTCACTCGCAAAGAGGTTCCGTAAATATAGCTTCCCTCACCAGCTATCTGCAAAGAAAAAGGGGTAACTGGATCCTGTCTGCTTTGCAGATAGCTGGTGAGGGAAGCTATATTTATGGGACCTCTTTGCGAGTGACCTGTTGCCCACGTCGGGCTAGCATCATGAAAAAGAAAAACTATGGTATTTGTCATTTACCATTACTTATTCGGACTATAGTGGATTTAATTATCCCAGAAGAGTCCCTTGTTCCATGCACGGTCTGTGTGTATCATAAAAAAACCTCAGGGGACCATTCTGAGTTCATTCCCATCTTGAAACGGACATGTTATGTGCCTCGAAAAGTGGACGCTCAATTCTGCCAGTTGAGGTTTAAGTTTTGTTTTTTGGCTAAAAATATAATAGTTACCCCTTTTTCTTTGATGTATTCAATCTGACGTGAAGGCAGCGAGTCTTTTGCTTATATTGAGGTTCTAAATGTAGCAGGGCTAGGCTGCTTTAAACCCGAGATCCATGTCCAAAAGCTGAATCCTGTCTGCTTTGCAGATAGCTGGTGAGGGAAGCTATATTTATGGGACCTCTTTGCGAGTGACCCGTTGCCCATGTCGGGCTAGCATCATGAAAAAGAAAAACTATGGTATTTGTCATTTACCATTACTTATTCGGACTATAGTGGATTTAATTATCCCAGAAGAGTTCCTTGTTCCATGCACAGTCTCTGTGTATCATATATATATATATTAGATATATATATATTAGGTGTCACTTATTTGTATGGTAAGAATTGAACCATGAAGAAGTTTGGGTCTGACCCTCTAGAAATGTGACATTGAGTGTAAAAACGCTGATTATGAAGTTTCATGAAAAAATATTAATATTTAGAGGTCGCTCAAAACCATTAAAATTTTGATGACGCGTCGTTACTTGTCCTAAATTGAAATGCGCTTCCTTTCTATGCCTCATCCCAGTATCATTTCAGCCGCCTTAATGGTAGGATGTTTGCATTAGTGTGTGTTATTTTAGTCTTTTAGTCCTCCATGATATAAAAAATCGCATGGTCATATTTATGACTAGTGTTGATGGACAAGAGAACCCTCCAAAGAGTGTGGTTGTTGACCTGGATACTGTGAAAGAAAAAAGCTTTGAAAACTTTGTAACAAAAAACAGAAAATCATTGTTCACGAAGCTCAACCTCCCAGATGAATTATTGGAGAAAACTGCTGAGCAATGGGAAGAGGATACCCATTACCGGACTGCGAAAGAGACTGTAAAAACTCTAACTGTAACAAATGACTTCGCTGAACGTGGAGTTGCTCTCATCCAGGATTTTTGTGGATACCTAACCAAAGATGAAGAACAACTCCAATTTCTTCTCTAGGTTGTTGAAGGCCATCCCAATCGCAATCGCAATCCTGCTAATGTAGGAATATAGTGAATTGTTTAAGTACATTTGGAAATTGTTTATATTCACACTTTCTGAGAATCTCGTATCCAATACTTCGAAGCCGTTGAGCGACCTCTAAATATTAAAATATCTCAATAAAACTTTGTACACAGTGTAGTTTCAGCTCTTAGAAGGTGATTTTGACATCTGAAAATTTGTCTTGAAAGATCTTTGAGCTGAAACTACACTTCCTCCATGCTCATAAAATTGCTCAGTTATGAAACGCAGCTGTTCCACAGTCCATGCAGTCATCTTGAAGGGTTAGTTTTAACTAACACTTTTATTTTGTTTTGTATCTTATCTTGTCTTGTATTATCAAAACCTATACAATCCTGTACAAACTTGTAACTATCCTCTTTCGAATGATGTGTCTGATTTTATAAAAGGACTTATACTTTAAGAGTTACAGTGGTTTCTTTTGGATCCCATTTCTCTGGATCACCCTTTATAACGGGTGTGCCATAAAAAAAGGGTACATTTTAAAAAGGCTATAAAATCAACATTTGTCATTTAATTTTAATAAAACCTTTACACAATTAAACATATGTGGTTATCTATATGCAAACACGTTTTCAGGCTAAAATATTAAATAATTCAAATTCTAACAACATTTAACGAAAGAGTATGATTTTTGTAATTAACATGGAAAAATTATTAAACCTTTTTAATATTTTGTTATAAAAATAATTTTTAACAAAATTTACCTGAAATTATTAAAAAAATTGTTCGAAATGCTTTCCTTCCATTTCAATAACTTTTTTAATTCTTGGCCGGAATTCATCATGGCTCGATTTACTTCTTCATGTGGAAGCTCTTCCCATTTTTGGATGATGATCTCACGTAAATGAGCGACGTCTTTTATCCTAGTCCTGTAGACTCGCTCTGCTAAGTTCTCCCATATTTAATGCTGATCTGTTTTTGTTTTTTATTCTCAATAGGCTGATTCATTTTGCAAAATATTTAAAGATAAGGTAAATATTTTAGCTGTAGCAATGTCTAGACAGATAAGCAAGATATTTGAAGATGAAACCATATTTTTGTTTTAAACTGCATATTTACAGATTTAATGTTATCATGATCTGCCGAGTTAACTAAAAATGGAAACTGAAATATGCATTTTATTATGAATTACAATTAAACATGCATATGAGCGAAAATTAAATGCTTAAAATTTAAAATTAAGTGTTAAACAAGACATGACTTTATCTTTTACAACGAAGAGAGAATCTATACCAAAAATGAACATTGCAGAATTTAACAAGATTACATTATTAAGCCAAATTTAAAAAAATGATTAAGTAATTTAAAAGAAATAATTCGCCAATTATTCAGCAAAAATAAAATAGAAAGCAAATAAAATTTTTAATCTGAGCTTGTGTCAGCGTATGCGAATTTGGACTCTATATGTAAAAATGAATATAAGAATATAAATATATATGAATATAAGGATTATATAAATATATATGAATATAAGAATATAGGAATATAGGAATTATTCATTGTTCATTTTATATATACACACACAACACACACAGTATATATATATATATATATATATATATATATATATATAATAAAATCTAAAATAAAATAAAATAAAAAGCGGTTGTAGTGAAACATGTATGCTTCCACAGTGAGAGACTGTAGACTTGAAAGTTAGAAAATTATAGAATTATTAAAATTTAAATTAAAAATTAAAATTATATCATTATAAAATCTTAAAATGAACAGTTAGAGAATCTGAAGGACTGTGAGAATAGAAAATTATAAGAAAATAAGGATTACAACATTTTAAGTTCGAAGTTATAGTATTAAAACCTAAAATTTAAATTAAAAATATTATAAACTTTAAATTATAATCATTGTGCACCTATGTCAGTGTTGCCGATGGTCTGTATACTTCATATTCATATTATTATTGTGTCATTGTCCTGCTGAGGGTGTGGTGTGGCACCTTAACCTTATATTTATATTTATTAATTTTGAAACTTTTTATATTAAAGTGGTGGTCGCGAAAGTCCATATTTATATTAGTATTGGTAGTAGTATTTTTATTATTATTATGCGCCTAAGTCGGTGTGACTGCTGGCCTCTATACTTTATATTCATACTATTATTGTGTCATCGTGCTGCTGATGGTGTGGATGACCCATGAACTTTACATTTATATTTATTAACTTTTAATATTGTTTGCTATTAAAATGGTGGACGCTAAAGTTCATACTGTGACGTCACACTTTTTTAAAAATCCAAAGCTATTAACGGATTAAGATCTTATCAGGGGATTAAAATTTTGCTCTTCTCGTACTCCCTTCAGTAGCATTCCCCCACTTTTCCCCTATCGCACTGCACTGTAGCACTCCCCTCGGTGGTATCCTACTCCCCTCTCCCCTTGGCACAGGCACCCCTATCCCCGCTGCCCACACTCTCCTCAAATGAACCTACACTACTTCTGGCTATGTGCGATAGGGCTGACCAACTCGTATCGAAACTTCGATATCGATTGAAGCATTTTTCGGTATTAAAAAATCCCGCCAATGTATGCAGTATTTATTTGTAGAATAGCTAGTTTTTACGCTAGGGTGATGGGCGGCGTCATCTTGATTATTTTGTTCAGGAAAGTGGCTCTCTGTCGGACGATGACGTGGAAGCAAGCTTAGCCGCGTTGTAATAAACTTTTTATTCGGGAATTCACGTTCCTTTCCTTCCTATTTTCACACACAAAACATGTAACATACCAAAACCTTGAAAACAATTAAATTCTCCTTCGTTGGTTCCAGATAAGCCGTATTCGGACCATGCAGAAATAAATTTTTCTTTATTTTTGTGTGTTTGTTTCGTAACGGTAGCAACGAAAAAAGTGCATATATAAATAGAAAAAGGAGACATACGAAGGATTTAACCACTTTAAAACCCAGAAATAGCTCAGGAGAATTTCAATATTTTCAATATCGATCGAACTTTCTTCTATGTCGATCGAAGTTTCATGTCAGATTCGATGGACAGCCCTAATGTGCGATGGAGATCGCAAGAGAGCAACTCTCTCCTCCACCAGGCCAGGCCTTGAGGTGGGGCCACCAACTTGACTTTCTTGTGAAGAAAGACCGATGCAAGGATACGAAGATTAATTAAATGATTAATATAAAGATTGCACGATTGTACAGGATGTTCAAAAAGTCCCGTCACCCCCTATTTTTTATTAACTGAATAAAAGCATGAAATATATACTGTACCTTCTCTAAACACACAATTTTATTTGTGTGTGATCAATTGAATTTATATGTGATTCATTGACATTTTTTTCTTTTTCAGTTATTAGAGTTGTGTGAACAATGGCAGACCAGTTCACTTACACTCTGGAGAAAGGATAGTGATGAGCATATGCGCTCATGAAAGGTCACATACTAGCAAAACGATGCATGATATCCAGAATGATTTCAACACAAGATTCAATAAGGCTGCACCACCAAACAAGATGGTATTACGCTGGGAGAAAAAGCTGTTTGAAACTGGCTCCATGAAGGACAGACCAAGGTCGGGGAAGACCAACAACGCGAGCAGAACAATGTGAAGGTGTGATTGCATCGGTGGCTCGTTCACCGAAGAAATCACTTCGGAAACGATCACAAGAACTCACAGTCCCCATGTTCACAATGAGAAATCACATGACAAAAGATCTCGGCATGAAACCTTACCGCCCGTCATTTGTTAATGAATTAAGCGATACAGACAGACATGCAGAAATGATATGAAATCTGTGAACGGTTTTTGACCGTTTTTCCAACAATTCCTGCACGTGGAAGTGATTTTTTCTGACGAGTGTGCAATTTACCGTAGCGCCAAAATGAGAAATGTTTACTTTTGGAGCAAGGAAAATCCACACTTCTTTGAAGAACTGGAATGGAATACCATCCACCGCACGTAATGATATGGGGTGCAGTGTCTGCCAGGAACTTGTTTGGTCCATATTTTTTTGAGGGTCCTGTCAACTAAACTGCCTACCTCAACATGTTACGAGACTGGTTTGTGCTTGAGCTCGAACGTTTAGGACTGCTTGGTCGGGTGTGGTTTCAACAAGAAGGGGTTCTGGCTCATTTTGCCATTAATGTGAGGGAATTCCTCAACGAAGTGTTGAGAGACAAATGGATCGGCCGTGGCTCGCAACATTTACCTGCTCCTCTTGAGTGGCTGCCCCGAAGTCCAACCCTGTCTTCATGTGACAATGCGTTATGGGGTTTCGTCAAGCAGAACGTATCCCGGGTGCGTTACCGCACAACAGAGGAACTGAAACACGCTGTTCGAGATGCATTTGGTGCAATCACTCCAGCAATGCTGCGTCGATTCTCGTACCGCACATGGAGGCGCATAATCCTTTGTTACGAAAATGATGGTGTACACACAGATATTCTTGATTAGTAACTGCATTTACTGTAATTAAAATTGGTATTACAATATGTTACATTTTGTAGGGAGTGACGGGACTTTTCGAACACCTTGTAGAACAATCCGTTTCAATTGTTGGTTGCCCAATGAAAGAAAACTAATTTATCTGGAGACTAAGCACAAGAGCTTGAGGTGCAGAAATAAGATTTATTAATTCAACCTGGCATTCGAAAAGAGTTTCTGGTACATAAAGTGTTAAGCATAAATGAAAATACTTACAACTGAAGTTAACATTGGTATGGCCCTGCATGATGATGCGGGCCCAATAGTGTATTTTTAGATCCTGGTAATGGGCACATGTTATGTGAAGTATTGCCGTTTGAGGTGTAAGGTTAATCAGTTATCGTCCTCATATCTGTTTCATTTGTCTGTGTCAATTTATTAAGAAATTGTGAACACACACTGCTGTGCCCGCTAACTCCTAAAGTTAGCGCCGCTATCGCTTACGCTAACTACCATAAAATTTAGCGCCACTGACTCTAACGCTAAGCATTTCAACAGTTAGCGCCACCAATGCTAACGCTAATTTTATCACTAATTTTTCCTGAAACCACCCCAATTTATATAGAATATGTTCTGCCTTCTGTAATTTATTTACATAGATTAGCACACACTTGATATAATTGGTTGATAAGGTACAAAAATTTGACGTTATAGTCGAAGCAAATAAAAACATTCTTATGTAGGAGTCGAGTTTCTTTTGTATATATTAATAGGAAAAACAAACCAACGGAAGAATAAATTCTATTCAATTTATACAAGTAGTTTTGAAAAAATTAGTGATTCACTTTCTTTAAAAACTTAGCGCCGCTACCTGTTTCGCTAATAATTTTGAAAATTAACGGCTGTTCGAGATGCATTTGGTGCAATCACTCCAGCAATGCTGCGTCGATTCTCGTACCGCACATGGAGGCGCATAATCCTTTGTTACGAAAATGATGGTGCACACAGAGATATTCTTGATTAGTAACTGCATTTACTGTAATTAAATTAATTAGCGCCGCTAATTCCAGCACTGTGTACACGTTTAATACGGTTATAATCGCAGGAATAATATTGTTAAGTAAGTTAAGTTAGGTATTGAGTTCTAATTGCTAAATTGTAGATGATAATCATTATTAAGATTTTCCATTGTGACAAATTGTCATTTTGTGCCAACTAATTGAGTTAAATTTGAATGTGGGAGTGAAATGGAGTCATGAAAAAATCATCCCCTAAGTAAAATTAAAGGATTGGCAAGCTCGTGTAATATTGTCTTGTTAGTATTAAAGTGTTCTGTTGTATTAATTTATTTTTCTATTTGGATATTATTAGCCTGGGGTAGCATTATGAGGTCACATCAGCTCTATGGGATCGCAGTTGTAGTTGGTTGGAAGAGCACAGTCAGAAATCTGTGACAGTTTTCTTTTTATTAACTGAATAAAAGCATGAAATATATACTGTACCTTCTCTAAACATGGGGAGTTTGTCCCCTAGTGTGAAACATGCTCTGTGTGATGACCTTTCAGCTCATTAACTCTGCGCAATAAAAACAAAATTTTGCAGAGCTATGGACAGAGTATCTACTGAAATCTGAGAAATTTCTTGTTCAATTGATGCTTTCAGTTCCTCCATTGTGTGTGGATTTTGTTTAAACACTCTGTACTTTAAATAATCCCACAGATAAAAGTCACAGGGATTTGGGGTAGCTTAGTAATTACGATGGCCGATTCCGAGTGGTGTGGCGCAGGTTCGCTCCCGGCCGTTGGCATCGGGTGGAGTTGCGTTGGCCGCTTACTCTGTTTCTGCTGCGGCTCAAGTGACCCATGGAGCACACTCACTCCTATGTCGTAGGAAAATGAGCTTCTTGGATATTACCTATGCAAGGGTTTCTGAGTTATTGCTTCTGCTTGTCAATTCTTAGATGCATTTACCCTTGCAGTTTGAGTCTACAAATAATAAAAGGATATCTAAACACAATTCCCAATTAAATTTTAATAAGCCAATTGAATATTGTTGTTCGAAAACGGTTAAAAGCAGAAATAATTCTAACATACTGTAGATATACATACATGTATGCGCGCCAACACACACACACGCACACACACACACACCGTTATATACATACGTATATGTATTCATACATACATACATACATTATCTCAGAATCCATTTCCCACTCTCCATGAGGTGGGCAAGAAGCATGAACTCGAGACCGAGGACACATCAGTTGCATTCTCACATAAGCATTCACTATAAGATACACCATTTATTACATTTAATCTAAGTGTATTACTGCAATTTGTTATATTTTGAACTAGGAAATGAATTAAAGGCTGTTTCATAATATCCAATTTCTTGTTCAATTAAAGGCACTTTTATAATGTCCAATTATTGTAATTTTTAAACTTCTGATTGTAACGACAACGATTTCTTCGATCTAAATCTGACAAATGGCGTACTTTTCCGAGGAACAATCGGTGCTCTCTATTTCCAAATTACTTATACAAATGGAAGCGCAATTTTGGTCTGTTCCGCCGTCGGGTTCGTTCGGGCCCCAGTCGCAGTTCATCAGGTCTCCACTCAGCCACAGCCAGCTGGGTAAAATGCGAATAAAAGCTAATTATTTAAATTCTCAAATATCAATTTCTTAGAAGCTTTGTAAGTACTTGTATAATATCTGCTTTCAGTATACTATTTAAAGTGTACAATGAGAACGAAAGTTTGCCAATTCTGACAATTTTTAGTAAGCTCACTTACTAAATCTAACATTAAGAAAACTGTATATGTACATGAATGAATATTCCTTAAAAGGAACGATCTCGTTTCTGAAAGTAAATCTGCAACATTATTTCTTTTTGTCATTACCTTCCTTCATTTATTTCATCGCTTCCGCCAATATAAAATGAACAGTTTTGTAATTCTGTGAAAACAAACACATTACAAACACGGGAAATCGTTAACAATGTTCAGCTTTGTACGACACTACATTTTATTACAAGTATATACAAAGAAATTAACTCGATCAATTTAGAGATATTGTATAGTTCTCGCAGAGAGTACTATTATTTTTTAGTGTTCCAATCTTTATCTTCGAAAAGTAGTTGGGATTGGTAAGTAATGTAACGTAAACCAACTGTCACTCATTTAATGCAGGAAATATCAATAAAAATACCTGGCATGCTTTCAATGTAGCACGTGATTTCATTCATGACGTATTCCTCTCTCGCTCCGCCAGCCGCAGTCCTTCGCGTTCGCATCGCTTTTCGTGACACAAAAGTCGTCGTCGATTTGATGGAACTTGATGCAGATGGGCGAGGCTCCAGATTGGGGTCTCTATAAAAAGTGACAAAGCCAGTGGGGCAGTCTGTTGAAAAAAAGTGTCAAGGATTAGGTCCCATACGTTCAAACATTATTTGGAGGATTAATCTACTCCTCAGGGCAAAATAAACCTGAGTTGCTCTTTTTGTTTTGTTTGTAAAGATAAGCCTAATACCTTTTAAACAATGACCAACTTGTTCCAACACTACTACTACTAGTAGTAGTAGTAGTAGTAATTATTCCTATTCCTTTTACAGTGTAAATTTACGAGAAGGCTATTTTGATTCTTTGTTGAATTGAGGCCTTCTCTAAGAATCGAATAAAATTCTTTGACTTTAGTATTTTATAATTGCTTTTTTCCTCGGGCCAAATAATTCTGGAACTGTTATTAACATTATTATAACTAGAGATGGACATACTACTTTAACTCTATACCATTTTTACACGACAAATTCAAGAAATAAATTCTTAAAAGAAATATAAAAACTACCAAAGAAAATAATTTACACTGATATTTCGTTAAGCTGTTCACACAAACGCGCTATCCTATTTGCGGCAGGTAGATATACTGTAGAAGCAAATGTTAGTACTCGAAGTCTCACCTCATTCACATGACGATTTTTACAGGATTCTTTAAGTATTAGTAATGAAAGCGCTACAGTAACTAGGTCGATGTGAAAAGTGTTTAGAATGGCCATTAAAAATGAAAGTGAAACCAGTGAAAAACGATTCCCATTTTCTGAAGGGGGTGTTTTTTTCAACAAAATTTCGTCGACAAACTTTTCGTAAGAGAAAACACCTGTTAACCCTCCAAACCGGGGCCTTTATGCTCTCACAGCGTCATTAAGACATACTTTCGTCATTTACCTGTTACATTCACCTTCGCTTCCACATAGTCACAAAGAAAATAAAACTATTTTTAACCGGATTCTGAATTAAATAAAATGATAACGCATGAGCAATTCTAGCAACTCTTCAAAATCTACAAATTTCCCAAAAACGAGAACAACGCACAAAGATGCAATTTTTGCCTACATCTAGATTTTAACTGTTTGAAATTTTGAAAAAAGATGTTGTAACCGCTGGCTTCATCTCGCGTGAAAACAGATATAGGAAGGATAAAGTTTTAGATAAAGCTTGTAGGAATAAGTAGATTATTTTGCAGTATTCAGTATATAGAATAATTTAAAGAATAATGCAGAAATGGCTGACACTGGGAAACAACACAATAAAACTTGCATATTTGCACGATGCAATAAACAACAATCAATCATCAGGAGGAGATTGTAAACAATCGACCAGGGAAGAACTTGGGGAAACGTTAGACAAGAGACAGCGAGTGCTGGATCTCCCGTTTCTCCTGTCACTGTCCTCCTCAGCTGAGCTTTTTCCATGTCTCGTCTACACTGTGATCAGTCCAGTATGCTCTGAACTAAACACTTCTCCCTCTATTTCTTTCTTACTACAAATACATGCGTCATAATACACAATATTTTCAATATCCACTTGGGGATGGAACCATAAATGTCAACACTTCTGGCTCCCCGCAGGTCTGGTTCTGCTACCATCCATTCGAATATGTCTTGGATCTCTATATGATTCACTTTTCAGAAACTTCTACAGCATTCGTGGCCTTTCTTCAAATTTCTGATCTGTTGAACACCACCTCTCCTCCTCTATACCTGAAAGTCTCACTGAAACTCAGTTGTCTGGTACGACTGACAGCAACTCATTTTCTCTACCCTCCTACTTTCTCCATACTCAAAGGTGGATGTTGCGTATATGTACGCAACGACCTAACTTGATCTCGTATTCCCGAACTTGAATCCTCCGAATTCTACACCCTCTGGTTACGGCTTGCATCAATCTCAAACTACTGCAAATACATCTCCGTTGTCTACCTTTCTCCTAATTCTCCTGACTATCCAAAACTCTTTGACTGCCTCATTTACAAAGTGGAATACATTCTATCCCAATCTCCTTTTGCTGAAATCTCCATTTTCGGAGATTTCACTGTTCACCACCGCCTTTGACTTTTCCTCCCATTTTACTAACATCCCTGGTGAACTAGCTTACAACTTCTCTATCCTGAATGACCTTCAGCAGATTGTACGGCACCCTGCTCATATCGCAATGACCGTGAAGATAGGCCCAACATTCTCGATTTATTTCTCATCACTCATCCTTGTTCTTATCCTGTTAAACCTTTTTCTGCGTTCAGCTCCTCCGATCGCAATCTCATGCCTGTTCCCTGTCCTATCGCTCCAGTTCGGCCTTTGGATCCTCCCAAGAGGAGACGCCTTTGGCACTTCGACGCCACTGATTGGAAGGCTTTAAACAGTACTTCTTTGATTTTCTATGGAATGATAACTCGTTCAGAGTTCTCTGAGCGCATCATGGAGGTGATTCTCTCAGGCATGGAGGTTTACGTACATTCTATATTCTTTTTCTACTAGTCATGCAAAAAACTTAGTTTAACTTTGCTTGTTCTAATGCTATCCGCAACAGAAAGGAGGCTTTCAGAAGGTACCGTCGCCATCCAACTTCTGAGTCTCACTCTGTTTATCTATCTATCCAGAATCAGTGCAAACTCTTGTTCTTCGACTCGCCAAAAATTCCTTCATCAGACAAAAATCTGAAAACCTATCTAATTCTAATTCTTCTCTCTTTTTTTTGGCACTTAGTCAAAAAATTTTCCCAAAACTTTTTGAGTTCTTTATTTCTATATCTTGCTTTTTGCTGTAGCTTTGTTAGTTTTTTCATAATAAATGTTTAAAATCGGGAAAATAATTTGTAATCACCCTATATATATATATATTATATATATATATATATATATATATATATATATATAAATATATATATATATATATATTATGCAAATAACTGCAGTGACCGCGCAGTATATAAATGAATAGAAACGACATAAGTATTAAGGAACGTTTCTGCACACGAGGAGGAGAGATAACGAAATAATGAAAAATGAGGCGAACCGCCTCATTTTTCATTATTTCGTTATCTCTCCTCGTGTGCAGAAACGTTCCTTAATACTTATGTCGTTTCTATTCATATATATAATATATATATATATATATATATATATATATACTAGGGGTACTCAATATATTTTGTCACACCCTTTTTTCTTACCTGAAATGTCTTTTAGGCCTTAAGTTTGAACTTTCTGCGCTTCACATAACCGGATTTTTCCAGTTTGAAACTCCCCTCCTTGTATAAAACCGCTTTTAAACGCCCTTGTGTAAAACAGATGGTTAACGCAGTTTCGAAAATGGCGTCTGACAGTGATGTGCGTCGTAAACAGAGAGCTGTTATCGAGTTCTTAACCGCAGAGAAGGAAACAGTTGGAAATATTCACAAACGTCTACAAAACGTTTACGGAGATGCTGTTGTTGATCGAAGCACAGTTGGACGCTGGTCTAAACGTATGAGATCATCGGAGAGTGGGAGAGCCAGCCTCGATGATGAGCCACGAAGCGGTCGCCCGGCATCGGCTGTGACATCTCACACTGTGCAACGTGCTAACAGCATCATTCGATCAAATCGGCGTGTCACATACAAGGAGCTATCACTGGAGCTAGGAATTAGTGAAGGAAGTGTGAATATGATAATTCAGCAACTGGGATACTCAAAAGCGTGTTCATGGTTTGTTCCTCGCGAACTGACTGAAGATCACAAAGCCCAGAGAAAAGAAATTGCTTCTGAGTCGTTGGTTCGATACGAGACAGAAGAGGATGGCTTCCTTTCACGAATTGTGACTGTGGATGAGACTTGGGTGCACCACTTTAAACCTGAAACAAAACGACCAATCCATGGAGTGGCATTACGCAGACTCCCCACGCAAGAAAAAGTTCAAACTGGCTCCCTCTGCAGGAAACGTTATGGACACCATCTTCTGGGACATGAAAGGGGTGATTTTGGTGGACATTATGAAGAAAGGACAAACAATCAACTCAGAGGCATATATTGCTACCCTACAGAGACTCCAGAGACGTATAAATCGAGTTCGACCGGAGAGAAAACTGGAAGACGTTCTTCTTTTGCACAAACAAGAGAGGCCATCACAAAAATGCGCTTGACTGTATCACCCCACCCTCCATACAGCCCGGATCTGGCACCTTCAAACTTCCATTTGTTTGGGCCAATGAAGGATGCTATTCGTGGAAGAAAGTTTCAGAGTGACGATGAGGTTGTTGTGGAAGTTAAGAGGTGGCTCCAGCGGACCCCAGCGGACTTTTACCAGCAAGGAATAAAGGCCCTTGTCTGGAGGTGGAGGAAAGCCGTAGAAAAGGATGGAGACAATGTGGAAAAAGAAAAACTTGTAAAAAAGGTATGTAACTACTTGTACTTGTGTACAATATTTCTGGAACTTACAAGGAAACTTGGAAAGAAAAAAAAAAGGTGGGTCAAAATATATTGAGTGGCCCTCGTGTGTGTGTGTGTGTGTGTGTGTATATATATATATATATATATATATATATATTACTTCGGAAACTACAGAAAGATAGGGAAGGAAATAGCAAATGAAGGTGACAAAAAATTATAAAATGTCATTGAAGATATGGTAACAACAAGAAGCTACAGAATAAACGATACAAAACGGTACAAGACAAATCGATAACACCAAACCAACCAATCAGGGATCTTGGGATAGTAATGCTATCGGATGCAGAATTCAAGAACACAATAACATAAAAATTATAACAGCTAGAAGAGCTAGAAGAGCAATTAGCTTCCACAGCAGAAAAGCAAGCTAAAAGTTTGAAAAAGTTTAGTCCTACCATGGAATTATCCTACCCAAGATGGAAAACCAGTAGCGTATCCAGAGGGGGGCAAATGCCCCATTTGCCCCACCCTTGGAAGTGACGAGGATGTATCTAAGGATAAGTAAATTTCCGTAACATTCAGCAAACTAAGACAGGTAACTAGGTTTATTTTGTCGTTAATTAATTGTGTGATGAAGTCAAATGATTCAGTACTTTTCACCGTTTTTAGTCCATGATTTATGCACTTTAAAAGAAAAATATGGTAAAAATTACTTCTCTCGGACCCCGCTGGGGGAGCTCACAGCGCTCCCCCCGACCTCTTAGCTGTATTGCCTCGCTACGCTCGGCAGCACTACTTTGCATTTTGCCCCCCCTTTCGGAAATCCTGGATACGCGCCTGTGGAAAACTGTTTAATTTCAAGAACCAGCTGGAGAGGTTCTTGTGCGAAGTTCCTGTCCAGCCATGCGTAACTGGTTGCGAGGGCAGGATAAGAGTGGAAAACAACTCTCTTCCACCAAATCCCGCAAATGAGGCGGATTGCTGCAAAGGAGTCGACCACAGATCGATCCTGAACCGTCTTTCGAGGACATCATTATATATATACTACTTTTAAATTAATGATGTACCGATTCCAAAATTTAGCCGATTCCATGAAAAACTACCGACGCAGATGCCGATGCCGATTCCTTACCTAGATTTTAAAAAATTAATTCCCTTCATAACTTTTACTAATCTAATGTGAAACTTTCAATTTTCATATTTTTAAATTCAATTTGTTCAAATGCTTTTCTTTAGCTCACTCCACAATTATACAGTATCAGAATTTGTTACTCATATACCGAAGCTAAAGTGATATTAAATAGTTTTATTACTCAGTAAAATGATAAAATAATTTTATTTTAGTTTCATAAATTGAATACCAATATTTAAAGTAAGTGGTATTCATTATGTTGATGGTATTTTCTTTCTTCAACAATAAAAACAACAAAATTTTTCAGTAAAATCTCAAGGGCCCTGGTGGCCTGTTTGAATAAAAAAATGGATATACAATTTAGGTTTATAAAATTATTTAAATACTAAACATAAAGTGAACATAATAAGATGGTTTAATATATAAATCATAAAGTAGAACTTAATATAGAATCATTATTATTATCTTAGAGTAGGAGATTACAATAGTTTAAAATATTTAGAGATTAACTTGTTAGAGAAAATGTAAATTTATGGTTAACTTAACTTATTGAAGCTTTGCCTTTTTTGTAAATGTAAAATATATTTTATATAATTACACTTTAAAATGAGTAGAAATTATCATAAATAGTGTTTTTGGTTTGTTCAATTTTCTATAAACATACATTTTCTTTTGTAATGAAAATTTAAAAATTTCAAAGAATCGTTAAGAGAATCCGCTAAATTTGGCCGATTCTGCCAATGCCGATTAATCGGTACATCACTATTTTAAATTAATAAATATATGCGATAATACCGTAGGTTTATAAGTTTATCATCACTCATTTTCTAAAAAGTTTGGATGAAAAATGTGAGACTCCGCCCACTTGCCTATGGTGGATAGTGTAATGAGGAAAAAGGCAATGAAGTGGCAAACTAGGAGCTAGTGGCACTCGAACCCTCGTTGCGTAGTTTTGAAATCAGAGGAACCTATACCCATTTCATCCAGAAGACCGAAACATCGGCACTGTAAAAAACTTAGCGTAGCCTAACTTATCTTAACCTAACCTAACTTAACTTAATCTAACCGAATAATAATTTTTCGATAGAATATCAAGTCAATCAGATGTCGTAAGACCGTTTCAGAGTCTCACTAGCTCCTAGATCCAAACTTTATGCATTTTCACTTTCCATCTTATTTAATTGCGGTTAGTACACTTAAAACGCTTTTTTTATGCAGGAAGGAAGGGCCAAGGGCGGTCCAGGGTTTTCGAGATGCCTAGACACTCTGCGTTTGAAAGATTGGAGGCCATAGACAGGGAGAAAGATGGATTGAGGAAGATTGGTCTAGAGTTAACAGGTTGAGTAGATGAAAGATTGAAAATACCGATTAACCCTTGCATTAGAGAGTTGGACAGAAAAGGAATGAAAATTTGTCGAAAGTCTGGTGCTGTGTGGTGCTCTCCTTAAAGGAGGCTGTATGCAGTAAGAGAGTTTAGAAGAGCAGTGTCCATTATAATAGCGATAGTAAAGAGAGAGTGAGACAACATTGCGGGGAAGAGAGAGGGATTGAAGACAGTCAGTAAGAGGCGGGGAATTGATGAAACGAAAAGTCTTTGATTCCACCCGGTCAAGTAGGGCTGTGTGAGTACTGAGTACCCTGTGCCCCTGTACTCCATACAGGGGCGGACAAGACCGCTGTATAGAGAGAGCAACTGAGTGGGGGTGAAGAAACTGCAAAACCTGTTCAGCACACCTAATCTCTTTGTTTTAGAAAGAGAGTATACGTGATCTTTCCAGGAAAGATCACGAGAAAAGAAGACACCAAGAATGGTAAGGGAAGAGTTGTGTGTTGTTGAAGGTACGGGGATAGTCATGTGGAAGACTGTGACGAGTAGACAGATGAAGGAACTGAGTTTTTGAGGCATTGAAAACCACAAGGTTTTCTCTGCCCCAGTCAGAGATGGCAGAATGCTGAGAGGTTAGGTGTACCATAGCCGTCCTACGCGAACCATGGAGTGACTGTTGAGAGGGACTTTTTGTGAAGCGGGTGGAGAAGTGAAGAATGAAATCATCGGCATAGAAGTGAATAGGACAGCAAGTGCGACTTAATAGATCATTGATAAATAAAAGGAAAAGAGTATGTGACAGGACAGAACCGTGAGGAACACCATTGTTAATAGTTTTAGGAGAAGAACAGTGGCCATTTACAACCGCAGCTATAAATCGACCAGAAAGGAGATTAGAGAGGAAGGCACAGCTAGGAGGATAAAAACAGAAAGAGGGTAGTTTGGAAAGTAAAGATTTGTGCCGGACTCTGCCAAAAGCTTTTGATATGTCTAGCGTAATAGCAAAGTTTCATTGAAATCCAGAAAGGAGGATGATGAAAAGTCAGAGAGATATGCAAGAAGATCGCGGAACCCATATTGACGATCTGAAAGAAGATTGTAAGAAGAGAGATGTTTAAGAATCTTCCTAATAAGGATATATTTAAAAACTTTAGAAAGGCAAGAAATCAAAGCAATTGAACTATAGTTGGAGGGTTGAGAGCGTCACCCTTCTTCGGGACATGCTGAATGAAAGCAAACTTCCAGCAGGAAAGAAAAGTACCAGATGAAAGACAAGACGAAAGAGTTTGCCTAGGCAGGTTGTCATCACAGAAGCACAGTTCTTGAAAACAACAGGAGGAACACCATCAGGACCATACGCCTTCCTAGAGTTGAGCCCAGATAGGGCAGAAAGAACAGTTTTGGGAGAAATTCTAATTTCAGACATAATATGTAAAGTCAGTGTTAGGAAATGGAGGAACAGCACCGGAATCGTCCATGGTTGAGTTAGAGGCGAAAATTTGAGCGAAGCGTTCAGCTTTGTCAGGAGAAGAGACGGCAACTGAGCCGTAGGAATGGAAAATGGAAAATGGAAATGGACAAATTTACAGTATATGATAGATAGTATTAATGAAAATGAAAGACAAGCCAGCTGTTTGGTTTATGATTGTAATCTTCATAAGTAAGATAGATTAATTTACCTGGTAGTTTTTCTTGGAGCCTCGCAACTTCCCCCTCTTTTGGAAAAGAAAGTAAAAATAAAAGAATTAAAAATAAATATGAACTCAAATACTTTCCTATATAGAAATAACTGAAAATAATGAAAATTTTATGTTAATACTACTAGTAATTACAATTAAGCACTATAAAGTGCAAATATAGTAATGTAAATATGAATTTTTTAAGTACTAATGAACACATGGAAGTGACAACTGATTTCGAATGCTACAACTTAAAACGCAGTAAACAATTTGAATGTTTCTGATTATAAAATTTAAAACTGAGGACCTAATTTTTCTAAATACAACTAATTACAATTAAAGGACAAAAAAGAAAGTCTGCTACATGCTATGTCTCTGAAATGACATGTAGCAGAATTTCCCTTTTTTCCCTTCAATTGCCAAATCCACTTTCAAATACTAATGAAATAATATTACTAAAGTAAGGGATGAAAGTCAAAACTACTCACCAAGTCCATCGATTCTTGCTGACATTTCGGCGCACATCGTACCTTAATGTAATAACAAAACTATTAATGTACAGTAGAGTGGTTCAAAAAATAATAAGTATGAAAATAGCAAACGCTTTTTAGTAATGTTAGTGTCCTTGTGTCAAAATAACATTGCGTACCAATTTTCAGCTTGATTAAGAGCAATTAACAAGTTGTTCAACCACATCAATATTTTACGTACAATACCCTTCCATTAACGACTTCGTTAATTTGAAGGATGCAAAATATTACTCATATTCTTTTGTTTACTCGTTTTATTTGTTTTAATATTATTAGCAAAGCTGGGCACAAACCGTTAATCCGTTAATCGTTAATTAACGAAGTTAACTTTTTCGTTAACGATTTAACTTTTAAGTTAACTTTGAAAATCATTATCGGACTAATTAACTTCCGTTACATTTAACTTCCGTTAACTCAAGTCCGTTAACCCAAAAAATTCATAAATAAACGTTTAAAAGTTTCTATTATTTTCAGTGCTGAGCAGGTGCGCAATTAATCCGCCACTGTTAATAGTGATGAACGAATTTCCATTTCCGCAGTGCAAAATCAGGCGATATATTTGTTTCCGTCGCCACAATTTGTGTCTTACCAAATATGGTAGTTATTTATGGCATTGGTTTGAGCAAAACATGGTCGACTGTAAAATCAGGCGGAAAGATTTGCAATTTGAGTTGAATGTTTCAACTTCTTTCAAGAAATATCACGAGCATTTTAAGGCACTTTCAATAATATATATGTAACAATTACAACAAATAACTACATTCGTTTCATTTGCCCAGAACTTGGTCAAGACCTGGCTGGAGACCAACTCCAAGGACTTGCTGACAGATGCTGCCTTCTTGGGTGAGCAAGTGTTGGTGGACTTGTTCATCAAGTTCAACACAGCCATCCCCTCCAGTGCTGCAGTGGAGCGTTTGTTCTCTATGGGCAAAGACATCCTGAGGGCCAAGAGATCATCCCTGTCTGATGAAAACTTTGATATGCTAATTTTCATGAAGGGCAACATGCATCTCATGGACAAAATGGAGAACGAGAAGAAGAGGGAAAATTAAATTATATATATATTGTGTTTTTCATTTTTTTTATAATAAAAGTTAACGTTAACGGTTTATCGGTAACTTCCGTTACATGTTTAACGAATTAACGGATTAACGGTTAACGAAGTTAACTTTTTGGTTAACGGATTAGCGGTTAACGAAGTTAACTTTTTGGTTAACGGTGCCCACCACTGATTATTAGCATCTTCGCAATATCTAAGTTGGGAAAATTAAAATAAAAAATTCATACAAATATACTACATATCTTGACTACTCATTATACGTCCGGCAGTGTCCACTCTTCCACAATTAGACGCCCAGATATTAAAAATTCTTCGTTTTTACAGAAATTAAAAAAACTTGTACTCTTTGTGGAAGTTTCTACTGTGATATAGAGTAATGCTCGACCGAACTAAACTTTCCAATAGACAATCGGCTTTAGTGATTGCTGCGGTTGCGCAAAGCTTGGGACACAATCTTGAAGATGTTTCGATGTCAGTTAACACTATCCGGAGAGGTTGGGAGAAGAATCGAAAAGAGGCATCAGCAGCAATCAATGAAAGCTTAGCAGTGGACAAGGATGTACCATTCATCGTACAATGGGACAGAAATTTATTGTCATCATTTTCAAAATGGGAAACGGTGAAACGTCTGCCAATCCTCGTAACTGATGTGAGCATTGAGAAGCTTCGTTGTGTCCCGCGCCCGAGAAGTGGCAGGGAGGAAACTTTGGCATCTGCTATGGTGACCGCTGTAGAGGAATGAAATCTTAAAGATAAAGTTGCAGGTCTCTGCTTTGACACAACAGCTAGCAACACCGGAGTGCTTAGTGGAACCTGCATCCTTACAGAGTAGAAACTGGGCCGGTCTCCTCTACCTCCCATGTCGCCACCACATCATGGAAGCGATCATCGGGAATGTCTTCCAGAAGTTTTTTGGGCCGTCTTTACAACCAGACATTGCCCTTTTCAAAAGACTTCTTAACAGGTGGTCAGTGATCAACCAGTTAAACTATCATTCTTACCAGGGTTTAGCTGAGCAGGAATTTACGTTGGAACTGAAGACTAAGGTGCCTGTATTCGCAACCTTAGCACAACAAAGCTTTCAACCACGTGATGACTATCGGGAGATAATCGAGCTAACTGTCATTTTCTTGGGTTGAACTCCTGTTTGTGGGGTCCGCTTCATAGGCCCTGAAGCCTATCACATGACCCGACAGATGGGCAAGGTGATTTATGTGTTGATGATGTACCTCTTCCGGAAGCAACTGAACATCAACAAGGTGGAAGAGGAAAACCTGCGGCGTTTCGGGATGTTTGCTATCCTCATCTACATGAAAGCACGGATTTCTGCCACCTTTGGCAAGGATGCTCCAAACAACGACTTCAACTGGCTAGACTCTTGGAGAGGTACAAAGCAATCGATAAAAAGGTTGCAGGTGTTGCTATCAAGGTACTTGGTCGCCATCTTTGGTACTTGAGCAAGGAGCTTGTTGCACTCAGCCTCTTCTCTGAGAATGTTTTATTCAAATGAAAGTGAGCAATCATCAATGCACACGCAAAAGAAGCCGGCACAAATACAAAATAGAGAGAAGAGGCAGTTCCCTGGATGGAACGCCATGATTGGGTAATGTTTCGGTCAAGGCTACTTCTTGATACTCTTCGAATCAACCAAGTTTTCCTTCAAAGATTCCCTGAAGAGTGAATGGAGTTGAAATCCTATCGAGAAGGGCTAAGGATCGTGGGCGTGGTCAACGATGTCGCAGAGTGAAAGGGAAACTCATAACTGAGTACAACACTAACACAAGATGAGGAGCAACGGCAGTTCCTTCTTCAGGTAGTTGAACACCATCGAAAGATCTTCCCCACCCCTACCAAAGCATGCTGCCTAATGGGACCATCTACGTCAACCGGGCGACAATGAGTGGTTAAGCAGCCATGAAACCCCTTTTTTGGGGGACTAATACCTACTTGATGATAGGGGAAACCGGAGCCAACTAGAAGAGGGAAGGTTGAAATATCATAAAAGGAAGAAAGGCTCCGGGGTTGAACATCCTCTTATCATTGTTTAATCGCGCTAAAATTTAGAATTAATTATTTTTATGACACAAATCTCAATGAGCTAAAAGCGTTTGCAAAGCATCACATTTGTAATCAACTGAACCACCCTAATATACAATAATCGTTTGAGTCTACCTCTTGCTGTCTAGTATTAACGAGAAAATGAATTCTAAAAATATATAAATGCTGAATACTCTTTAAGTGCAATTAAATAAAATGGAAAGAGACACTGAAATGGGGGGACTGTAATGTCTTTTCTTTTTCAAAATATAAAAACTGTTTAATATTCTGTAATATAACATTTCTGATTATTCATTTTCATAGGATGTCTTCTATAATAGGCATACTTCTCATAACGTAAATTCAGTCACGTATAGATACATTTGTGAGAAAATTTTAAATGTAAAACATGTTTGTTTGAAATGAAAGTGGGTGACAAAATTTCGATCCCAAAAATAAAAATAAATTCTCTTTTTCTAAACATTTAAATTTCATCGTCAAAATGATGTGCAGTTGCGCTCATTATTCGTAGGACACTCTTGAGAACAGATAGCGACACCTGACATATATTTGTTGTGTGTACTACAAACGGTTGGAATATTTTATGAATTAATGTTTAGGGAGTGATCGCTGATTGGTTGGTGGACTCATTGCCAAATGTCTTTAGAACATAATTATTTTCATTCATCACTCTGGTTTACATATTACTAAGGAAACATAAATGAATAATTAAATACAAATTCAAGAAGGGGATATATATTTACAAGGGGGATGTCAATGAAGTGAATAAAAAATGATCTTGTAAAAACTAAAAAAAACCCTTCGGACGTGATGACAGTGTTCATGGTACTGGCAAGCCTGAACGAACTGAAGTTTCAATTATAAAAACAGAGCAGTTGATCGGCATTATTGCGCCCTGAGGAAATTCCAAATTGATTCATTTATTTACTTATTTATTTACATTTAATATTGAACATAGATTCAGATATTAATTTGTGTTATAACAAAGACAGCAAAAACCTGATATATATAAATGCATATATAGGCAGTTTATGAATGAATAAACAATGTTTTGATGCATATTAAATTTTAATAACATTATAACATTACCAGATTGATGGGTATCTGCAGGTTTCATACGTCACTGCTTAGAATATCTTCCAATTGGCAAATGGATGACAGCTAAATGGATACTACTGGTATGGCATTGTTATATCCGGAGCAAATATTATTTCTAGATCAGCAACACTGATATAGTAATAAAGAGTCACTGAGAGAAATATTATTTAGAAACGAAGAATATTTTTGTATTGAGGCAGCATCATAAATGTGTATAATTGTTTTGTATTAATAAGTTCCATCACCTCAAAGGGAAGAATTACAGAAAATAAAACTGTTACAGTGATTCATATCAATAAATGGGATTTATATCACAACCCTTACTTGGCCAATCCAGAAGGTCAATATTCCTTTGCTCAGAGAACCAGCGTGTAACGATCCGTGCTGTGTGAATTGGGGACCTGTCTTGCATAAAAATGATTCGCTCAGGAAATGGCAGAGCAAAAAGGCTCGCGAAAAACTACGCGTCTTCCGAGCCTATATAAGCCTGAGTTCACTAAAAATTGCTCTCACTCCGCTCGTTATCCCTTCACGTGAATCTCCACTTTCACGTAGCGACGTTCGATCTCAGCTGGACTCAGTCCTTCAAGCAACAGTTCACCAATACACGAAGTGAATCACCACTTGAGGCGACCTACAATTTCATCCCGCCGGAAGCAAACATCACTCTATCGGCGTCATCTTTCTGGCCCTGGCTTCACTCATCCTTCACCACAATTCAATCGGCGCCCTTTCAACAAGTCTATCAACGGGCCCTCAACACATCCCCCTGTCGGTAGGTCTGTACGTCCTCAGACCATCTCCGACGAAACGCAGCACGGTTAATCTTCACGTATGCCCTCGTTAATCTTCAGAGTTATCCACCTCGAAACGCAGGACGGTAAACCTTCACGTAGGCTTCTTCAGCCTTCAGAGTTTCTCCGTCGAAATCGCACGTCGGTAAGCCTCTTGCAGGCTGTCACTCGGCCTACAGTGTTTTGTTACGTCGTGCTAGACTATTCAGGATTGAAAGCTGAAAAGTCCACAAACGCTGCCTAATCGAGTAGGCCCAAAAGTGTTCGCAAACAACCAGTAAACTAACTTTCTTATTACGAGTACAGTAGGCCTGCCCAATTATTTTACCGTATTCAGTTATATTATCATATTTGTATCCGCTTGTTTATTTGCTCATTTATGTGTTTATTTTAATTGCGTAATCCGTTTACTGTACCAACACAGTACTTTCATTACCTCCGTTATTATTTTGCTTAATTACTTATTATTGTGTGTTCACTGCTGCATATCTACTTAGCCTACCTGAATTAATGTTTCTTGTAATTATTATATTCACTTAACGCTTATACTACAGGGTGTCCCATAAGTCCGGCATCATAGGAGAAATTCATATTTTTCTATTTCTACAAACCATAATTCATATTTTTCTCTTTCTACAGGCCATAATGTCTGTGAGCAAGGAAGAACAAATCCAGATAATTCTACTCATAGGAAATCGGAGTCAAAGAGAGGCCGCTGATGAATTTAACAGACTGCATCCAGACCGCGAGCCAATAACACAGAGTTGTGTTAGCAGACTTGTTGCAACGTTTAAGGAAACAGGATCCATAAAAGATAAACCACGCAGTGGACCTTCAAGGAGGTCCACTGACGATGATACAGCGACTGCTATCCTGGCTCATTTTAACGGAAGTCCCAATAAGTCTCTTCGGCGATTGTCCGCCGAGACAGGAGTGTCGAAAAGTAGCATCCATCGCATTCTTCACGCTCACAAATGGTATCCATATAAACTTCAGATCCTACAGCAATTAAGCGAAGATGATCCCGACCGGCGGATGGAATTTTGTGAATGGGCTACGGTACAATATGCTCGAGATGCCAATTTCCCGTCCACCATTCTGTTCAGTGACGAGGCTGTTTTTTATGGAAATGGTGAGGTAAATCGGCAGAACACCCGCTACTGGTCTCAAAACAACCCTCACTGGTATACCTCTTCAAAGGAACAAGGTGCATCTCGGGGTATGGTGTGGCATTTGGAAGGATCGCATCATAGGCCCCCTCTTTTTCGATGAACATGTCACTGGAGGCACCTACCTACGTATGCTCAAGGAAGAAGCATTTCCCAGTGTCTTGAACGAAGAAGGAAATTTCCCAACATGGTTCCAGCAAGACGGCGCTCCTGCACATTACAGCACCAAAGTAAGGGAATACCTGTTCCAACAATTCCCTGGTCATTGGAAAGGACGTCGAGGGCCTGTGGAATGGCCAACTAGAAGCCCGGATCTAACGCCACTAGATTTTTATCTCTGGGGCCACTTGAAAGCGCTGGTATACGCAGAGAAAATTAGGAGTGTTGAACATTTGCGGCAGCGCATTATTGGGACATGTAACACCATTACTCCTGACATCATCCACCGTGTGCTTGCTAACTGGGTATCACGTCTGAATTTGTGTATTGAAAACAATGGTGGACATATTGAGCACGTTCTGTAAATGAAAGCTTTTGTTTTGCCTTTCTTTATTATTTTTCCTATGATGCCGGACTTATGGGACACCCTGTATATAAACCATTTCTCATTGCTAGGAATCAGGCATTCTAATATAGCGCAATTATCGTATACAGAATTGTTAATCACTCTGAACAAATAATTCATTTATTTTTCTAATTAAACACAAAACAACAAAGTAATTTCTCTCTCCTCATTAAATATTATTTGTTTGGACCCCTAATTATTAATTTAAATTTAATTCATAAATTATAATAAGCCTACGTTCTAGGCCACTACAAATTGGTGATCTGTAGGCTACTACATATGTATTTATATACGAGGGTAATTCAATAAGTATCCGCACTTTTTATTTTCACAATTTTATTTTCACATCTGATAGATTATAAACACATCACTTCTCAACATAGTCTCCCTGTTTCTCAATACACTTAGTCCAGCGATCTAGAAGCTTCATAATGCCATCACAAACGAATGTTTTTGGCTGTGTGCGTAGCCAGTCATTCACCGCCTCCTTCAGGTCATCATCGCCTTGGAATCGCTGACCTCTCAGAGCGTCTTTTTGTGGTCCAAACAGGTAACAATCCGAAGGTGCCAGGTCTGGACTGTCGGCTGGATGGTCGAGAACTTCAAATTTAAGTTCTTGAAGGCATTTTCTAGTCTGTGCAGCGGTATGAAGACGCGCATTGTCGTGTAACATAATAACACCTTCCGACAATCTCCCTCTCTGTTTTGTGCGAATTGCTTGCTTTAACTCATTCCGAAGCATGTCAGAATACGATGCACTTGTTACTGTAGTTCCACGCTCTAGATAATGTTCAAGAGTAGGGCCTCGTGTATCCCAAAACAGTGTTAGTATAACTTTACCTGCTGATGGCTGCGCTTTGAACTTCCTTGCAACGGGAAATGTTGGATGCTTCCATTGCATGCTCTGTGACAGAAGAGCACAAGCGTAATCGTATGGACGTCTGCTCTCGTCTTTTGGCGGGTATCATAATGAAGGTGAAAACTTTTTGGAGCGCATTATTACTGGAGATGAAACCTTGATCCATCACTATGAACCAGAAAGCAAACGACAGAGCATGCAATGGAAGCATCCAACATCTCCCGTTGCAAGGAAGTTCAAAGCACAGCCGTCAGCAGGTAAAGTTATGCTAACACTGTTTTGGGATACACGAGGCCCTATCCTTGAACATTATCTAGAGCGTGGAACTACAGTAACAAGTGCATCGTATTCTGACATGCTTCGGAATGAGTTAAAGCAAGCAATTCGCACAAAACGGAGAGGGAGATTGTCGGAAGGTGTTATTTTGTTACACGACAATGCGCGCCCTCATACCGCTGCACAGACTAGAAAATGCCTTCAAGAACTTAAATTTGAAGTTCTCGGCCATCCAGCCTACAGTCCAGACCTGGCACCTTCGGATCTTTACCTGTTTGAACCACTAAAAGACGCTTTGAGAGGTCAGCGATTCCAAGGCGATGATGACCTGAAGGAGGCGGTACATGACTGGCTACGCACACAGCCAAAAACATTCTTTTGTGATGATATTAGGAAGCTTGTAGAAACAGGGAGACAGGGAGACTATGTTGAGAAGTGATGTGTTTATAATCTATCAGATGTGAAAATAAAATTGTGAAAATAAAAAGTGCGGATTATTGAATTACCCTCGTATATATCAGGTCTTTGCTCTGTCTTTGTTATTACACAAAATAATATGTGAATCTATGTTCGATATTAAATGTAAATACTAAATAAATAAATAAGTGACTCAGTAAATAAATATAGGGGGGATGGGTGGTGCAAGTCGTGGGATTTACTCAGGGCTCAATAATGCCTACCAACGGCTCTCTTCTCATACATTAAAACTTCAGTTCGTTCAGGATGACAGGCTTGCCAATACCATGAACACTGTCATCACGTCCAAAGGTTTTTTTTAGTTTTTACAAGACCATTTTTTTATTCACTTCATTGACATCTTGTTAATATACTGCAAATCCCCTTCTTGAAGTTATATTTAATTATTCATTTATGTCTCCGTAGTAATATGTAAACCAGAGTGATGAATGGAAATAATTATGTCCTAAAGAAATTTGGCAATGAGCCAACCAACCAATCAGCGCTCACTCATTCCAAGATTCATTCATAAAATGTTACAACCATTTGTAGGACACACAACAAATATGTGCCAGGTGCCGCTATCTGTTCTCAAGAGTGTCCTACGAATAATGAGCGCAACTGTACCTTAAATCATATCTCATAAGTGAAGCATACGTAAAATATACTTTCATAATTACAGTCACTTTTTAAGCACAAGGCCACCATAAACATTCAGAACCGATAAAAAGATTTTTACCTGTAAACTCTGTTGTAACTCCGCTAACTACTGTTGTAACTCCGCTAACTACTGTTGTAACTCCACTAACACCTAAAAAAGTGAAAAGGAGAAAATAGCATACATATCATGTTTTTATCTTGGTGTATTATGCCAGATATATCAAATATATCAATTGTGAACATTCTCACAATTTGTGATGGTAGAAAATTTTGCTCTATGGTTTAGGAGTATGATCGGAAAGGTTAGAGTGCAATACAATCGCAAATGTTGATCAATGTTGCAAAGGGGGAGGGGAAATGTTGCAAGAGGTTATGCAACAAAGAGGGAAGGGGTTATGCAACAAGGGGAGGGGTTATCCCGAAGCTGCAATGAAGGGGAACTCCCCCAGTAAGGTGGGGGGAGTCCACCTGACCTCCTTGGGAGAGAAGTTGGGACGGCCTCACCCCCCCAAAGTGGTACACCTAACTTAAGAGAAGAAGAGAAAGAAGGAGGGTCTTTTGGGGGGGAAGATGGGGTGGCCTTACCCCCCAAAGGGAAACCTAATCTAGGCCCTAACCTAAGAAGGATAGACGGATGTTCGCCTGGCTCCTGCCAGTAGCATAATGAGAGTTCATCCGAGCGCCCGCCGTCTTATAAGATCCTAATCCGCCAGTTGGCTTAGAAGGCTTCTTAGAAGGCGTAAATGGCTTGTTCAGGTGTACATTATTAGGGTTGAGTTGCCAGATTGCGCTATTTATTTAATTAAAGCATATATTCTTGACAGTTGGCTTTCCGCCAGTTGGCATTATCCGACAGTTGGCTTAACCCGCCAGTTGACGAAGAAGACCTAGAAGGCAGGTGTATATATTAATTAACTTTTCAGGTGGCAGATTGCGCTATTCAGATATTCTTGACAGTTGGCTTAGAAATCCGTCAGTCGGTTTAGAAGGCCTAACCAGCCATTTGGTATACATATAATTAAATAATAATATCGTTTATATATAAAACCAATCAAGAATTAAGGTTTCCAAAGGGTACGGTATCATAGGTACCAGGCACCTGGTAACGTTTCCTATAGGTGTTACGGCATACCTTCGTGTCCCTAATTTCTTTCACCACCCCAGTTTCTGCGCCCGAAAATTGTGGGTCCCCACAGTCAGTTGGGGGTGGATGGTTGTTCTCATCTTCCAAGCACACTAAATCCTTCAACGAGTCAAAGTTAACGACTCGTCGGTTTGCATAGTTAAGCGTGATACCTTTAGCCTTCACGATATATTTCATATCATCCCCCACCCTCACCCGTACCCCATACGTTTTTGGCCCTGTTGATACAAATGAGTCTGCGTATGCACTATCACCATACTCATCCTTGATCTTGTCAGTTAACTCTCCGAGGAATTCTCCAATAGGAGGCATGTATTCACCCTCTCTCTCTGTGAATATTACGCTATCTGTGTCAGCGTACAGCACCCTCCGCCCAAGAGAGTGCAGTAGTCCCCAAAGCTTGATGTGGGCGTAGGCCGTTGTGAAGCTGGCTACAGGTATGTTTGTAACACGTGAGGTATCTGTGGCCAATTCGGTTCTGTCGTACATTATCATGTAAATATTACCTACATTCAGGATCTCCATAACCTCTTTATCAGGAGCGTTGGCATAATCCCAGACTTCACTAATTTTGTGCCAAATGAACGTTCCCTTTGCCAGTATTCTGTGCAAATTTTCCCCAAAGACTGTTTAGACACAGCTTTGCACTAAAGCGCTTGCCAAGATTCTTAACAATTTGGCAACGGTCAAGCTGTATACCTTCATGGGCACGGTAACGCTGAATATAAGCCGATTTTCATCTTCGGTATCAACTCCTCGCGGATGCCCTGATGCTTCTACCTTATCCTTCAAAAAAGCGTTTATACATGGCGTGAAAAGGTTGGGTAGCTTCTGAAACCTCCACACCTCATGTATCTTCAATATTCTGTATCCATGGCGAGCGGATAGGTCCAGCTCAGGGCTTGTATATACACCTCTGATCTTACGCTGATTGGTTGTGTGATTACAATCCCCGTTGTTCTCCTCTGCGCCCTTCATGCACAGGGGAAATATGAGCTTGTGATCTATAACGACGGGTAAGATCGGCATCCATACATGTAAATCGCGAAGGGGGAGCACGTCTACGAAAGAGAGTCCAAAGTAGCGGTCACTCAAGTTAGCTGAGAACTCCTCGATGGTTGGCATGGCGGGGACCACCAGTTTTAAAGTGCACCTACGGGGTACGGATTGTTCTTCATCACGTAGAGATATAAAGAACAGAAATCGTAGCAATGGAGTTTCACACCCTCTGTAGGCGGAAAGTATAGCTTGAATGGGTTTGTCCGTCCTCCAAACAAGCTGTCACCGCATTTGAGGGGGTCCAACACCATTGAACGTTTGATGGCCCTTATTTCTTCACGGTACTGTCCATCGGTTTCCATCCTTGCGTCATACTCATGCCCCCTCACGATCTTGTGAGTGAAATGGGAACCCATAAGTTCATCGCAGTTACGGGTCCATACGAAGCTGTCAGCGGGGGATCTTCCATGGAGGTCCCCTCTGACGGCACACTCAGGGCGTGGACATCCATGCCACCAGCAGCCGTTAAAGGAGTACACAGTCTTCTCACCAGTGGTTGGATCCTCACTTAGACCATCAACCCAAAAAACACGACCATTGACCTTACTGGGTACTTTCCCCGTGTTGCGGGCGTGTTTTATGTATACCCCGGTCTGTTGTTGTAGGTGTATCAGCCAGTAAAGAGCCTTGTGCCTATAACTGCGGGGATTGTTTCTGTGAATGACGACTAAGGTGTCTTTAAGCATGAAGTTATTCTTGAACACCGTAAAACATAATGAGGCGATCGTAGTTGCGACTTGCATCGGATCGCATTTGAAACGGGCTACGTACATTCTTCTAAAGGCCTGGAAACATACTCTAAACACGCGCACATCATTCACGCAATAACGCTTACATTCATCAGCTATATTGTATGGACTAGTTTCATTAAAACTGTTGTAGTAGCGGTCAAAATCTTCACGCTCACTATCACTCATGTTGGTGCAGTTAAAGTAGTGTTTGGAGGGAGGCAGTCCTACGTAGTTTAAAGTTTCGTTAATGAGGAAAGTGTAAGGGAAAAACCCTTTTGAAATTCAGCGGCTACGCCCATGACCTTGGGTAGCTTGGCTAATTTACAAGGTGTGAACAGCAGGGTGTCCTTAAACTGAACATTACCTCTTATTTGCATTTCTATAAATTTGTTGCCTCTTTTCAAAGGGTCGCCTGTAAATATCTCCGATGACTCGTGTTCAAGAAACTCCTCATAAAGGAACTGTGTGTCAAATTTTGCTCCGTTTTGAGCAAGAATATACACCGTCATTTTTTTTTAACTTGTCCGCTAACTTGACAATATAGGATACAAAGAGTTTCACAGAGGTGAAGTGTGCAATCGATTTGAAAACGTTTGTCCGTTTACCACATTTGTGACACTCATCACACTCGAGCTCCATGCACTCATCACAGATAGTCTGACTTACGAGTAAATGTGGAATAACCTCTTTGGTTTCAGCGTTCGTGTATGTTTCTATATCGTAATACACGGTTATACAACGGCTATTTTTAGCCTTAGCATCTTTCATATAACATACATGCTTCACTCCATCCGCCTTATATTTTTCCTGACATGTAGAACAGTGAATTTCATTGCATTTATGCACAAACTTACCCTAATTATCCATCATATGAAACATGTCACATTCACAGATTCTCATTTTCCTGCAAGTGCAAATTGTTTATGGAGCTCAAAGCATTTATTATTGAAAAATGTACGTCTACACACATTACATTCCCTCTTCTTAGCTTCAACTACACGACTTTCACATTTGGGGCTTTTACACTGCTCACATACCATGTAGCACTCCATACAATGTTTCATTATATCATTCGCAATCTCGAGACATCCCTTACATAAATCATGATGCCTTCCATATTTTCGACTTTTATCATAACTAGCGTAGAGAGTCCTTATATTACGGATGGGGAGATACGATGTTCCTGACAATCCTAAAATAAGTAGAGGTCTTGTACGATCTCTCACACAGCTTTTAAAAACATACACAATCCTACGACGATCATCCATTCCAAATACAACTATACGAACATTCATTTTCTGCTCGACCCTCCTCAGCTCTTCAGGACCCATATTACACTCAAACTCAAGCTTACAATCTGAAGCCAGTTTACGCGCACGCTGCACAATCGTAGGCAGCAAGATATACGCGATTGTATTTAGTACAGAGAACATATGAGCTAAGACTATTGCAATAAAGCCACAACCACGATCGACGTTTAAATGCTTTCTGTAAATAGATTGAGAATTGAAATTAAGAGTATAAGGTGTGGCACTATGAACCGCAACCAGGAATACTCTCAATATCTACCATGAAGTTGTCCATATTGAAGGCTGTACTACTTTGAGAGGCTTGCATTATACGGCCCAAGATATATTCTGTCTAAAGCTGCCAAGCGCCTAAACGGTATTACTACCCAAACAACATCTACATCCCCGTAATCTGACCCGAACCTGAAGGACAACCTCGTCCGGACTTCACGTTCGGCGCGGTTCTGAAGGGCAAACTCCACAATACGTTCAACTACGAATCGCAGTCCAACACCGTTGCTATACATGGATCCAGGGTCAACCCTGACCACGTACCGATTTCTAATCAGGGCAGGGGTGGGGGTAACGGTGCGCACCAACTCGAATGTTATACCTTCCGCCACAGCACAAGAAGCTGCTGTTGCTGGTGTGGAGGAAGTACCCGGAATTGAACAGCAATAAGGGGGTATATTTGAGGAAGGTACTATTGTGGGGGTTGTGTCGTAAGACGTTGAGGGTTGGGGTTCTAGGAACCGGCGCAATCCTGGCGCGCTTTATACCTGACGTGGAGGGTTCTTCATCACACTTCCACTCTGAATTGTCGCATGCTACGGGGTCATCTGTAATATGAATGATGGGGGGCTGTACATCGTCGTCATTCACAGTTCTGTGGATGAAAAAAACAAGAATATCAGGAGCAGCACTTAAATTTTGTTATATTTTGTAAATGACCCACTTAGCGGTGTGACGTTATAAATGGAATCTGTAGAAAAATTCAGGTTCATAAGCCCCTCCACATGTATTATATCTGGTCCGACAGGATGTGGTAAAACTGTGTTTATGCTTAAAATCATTAAAGATAAAGGGGGAGATATTCGCAAAATTTGTGCATAAAGTAATATCGTGCTATTCGACGTATCAATCAGAGTTCAACGAGTACCAAGATGATATTTTGTTTCACAAAGGTGTATATGACGTTAATTCGTTAAATGGAAATGAGCATACAATCATTGTAATTGACAATCTCATGTTGGAAGTGGATAAAACGTTTGCCGAGACATTTACAGTGTTCTCCCACCATCTTAATATAAGCGTATTCTTCATCAATTAGAATCTATTTTTCAAAAATAGATACATGCGCGATGTGTCGTTAAATACACAATATCTAGTCTTATTCGCACAACTTAGAGATGTGTCACAAATTGGGGTATTAGCCAATCAAATGTTCCCGAATCAGCGTAAGGAGTTTTTGGAGCTTTATAAAGAAGCCATAAGTCAGCGTTACGGATATTTGCTTTGTGACCTTCACTCGCTAAACACGTTTAGGGTGCTTCTAAGAACGAATATATTCCCAAACGAGCCTGAAACTGTGTATATTCCAGAATGACAAATAGGCTGAAGAAATATCGTGAATTAATAAAAATCTATCAACGATTGCCCCGGGCATTGCAGCAGATGTTTGTTAAAAATATCGACTCCGACATTTTAAAATGCATCTGTGAAATTTGTCTTAATGTTATGAAATTTAATATGCCAATGCAACCCCCTCAGAATGCTCGCCTACGTCGTTACAAGAACATAATACGTGCTCTCGCTCGTAAAAGTCAAACTGAGGAAGAAAAAGCGAATTATTGTAAAGAGACGAGGATCATTCCTCACAATCTTATTTTCAGTTTTGGGACCTTTACTGACTAGATTAATATAATGAAGAAAGTGGTAGTGATTCCGCACGAGGTGTATGCTTCACTGCAAAGTTCAAAGAATCCAGACACTGTTCTAGAACCCCGTAAAATAGGCTTAAAAGAATGGAAAGCGAATTGTTAGCCCTATTAAACAGTGAAAAGTCACCTGATGAGAAAAGGATCTTGTACCAAGAGGCTCTGCAGAAATTTCTTCATGAGTACGAAGATTATAAGAATCCGACAGAGCTCCCCGTGGTTATTAGGCACAGCGCGAGCAACGATGGGCATGGCGACATAGGACCTGGGCCCGACGTTAGAGATGACCACCCAAAGAATAACGGAACGCAACACATCGAGCATGTATTAAAAGGCAGTCTCCCACATACACTGAGGAATAAAGGCTTAAGTCTTCATAATCTATTGAGTGAGGACCCCATCATACAGTGGACCGATACAGGCGAGGTCATTGTTGAAGGAACAAGGGTACAGGGATCCAATATCGTCGACATTGTCCATGATCTGGTGAGAAAGTGCGACAGGCCCTCACCAACAGGATGGAAGCATATTAAAGCAAGACTACAACAAATAAATGTTCCCAAAACATTGATAGGAAATCTGAATAGGTTAATAGACTTGGAGCAAGTCTCGCATATGTCACAACTGAGTACGCCATTACCCCCAACAGTAGCATCTCTGAACAGGAGAAAGAAGAGACCAAACGACCAACCTTATCCACGTGTCTCTAAAATACGCAAATGGCTAAAATATTAAGAAAACGCTTTTACGACATTTCTAACCCTGCCTTCTATGGCGGTGTTAATAGACTGTAGAGGTGTTTACAATGATGGAGTAGGGAAAAAAGATGTTGAGAGGTTTCTGCGGGGGGAGGATGCTTATACACTTCATAAACCGGTGAGAAAAAGGTTTAAAACGGCCAAGACAACTGCGGCTTCGATTGACTCTATTTGGCAAGCGGATTTAACAGACATGCAAAGATATTCAGTGTATAATGATGGCTACCGCTACAGCCTATTCATAATAGATGTATTCTCTAGATATCTGTGGCTAATTCCTCTGAAAAATAAATCGCCTGAAACAGTTGCTAAAGCTACCAAAACGCTGATGTTGAAAGAAAACAGGGTTCCTGGCTATTTTTGTACGGATATAGGGAAAGAATTTATAGGCCGTGCTTTTCAGAACATGCTGACAGATTAATATCAGTTACTACACTAGCAACTCTATACATAAGGCCTCTTTAGCTGAAAGCGTTCAACGTACCAGAAAGGAACACATGCATCGCTATTTTACACATAAAATCACATACAGATATATATAAACATTCTGGGATCATTGGCCTCGTCATACAACCATTCACACCACCGTACGATTGGCACAACACCTAACGAAGTCGAAGTTTTAGAAAGAGGTACGCGCACAGAGACTGATGTGAGAAGGGGTGGAACACCACCACCACGCTACACGTTTCAAAATCAATGATTATTTAAGGCTATCGCGTTCGGGGAATAAATTCGCGAAGGGATTTGAGCAAGGATGGACACGTGAGATTTTTAAAGTTAGTGCTATGAGACCTAAAGGCGAGATAATGATGTCTTACGTTGAAGATTTGAGTGGGGAGGAAATTGCAGGAGGCTTTTACCGCGAGGAGTTGCAGAAAGTTGTATTTAATTTAGGAGAAAATGTTTTTAAAATTAAAAAAAATTTTAGGCAGCAAAGGTTCAGGAAAGAGGAAATTGTACCTGGTGAAATGGCTAGGTTACCCAGAAAGCTTCAACACCTATATAAAAGCTGCTGCAATAATGAAGCTTAAATAGTATGCAACATGGCGCCTAACCACTTCTATATCACACTCCCGTCCTCATCTTCTCTGTCTGTACATGCTAACAACACCCTGGTCAATTTTGTAACAGAATTCCATGGGCCCATTGAGTTGGAACGTGATTCGTACGAAGTTGGTGTTTGTGAATGCCAAATTTTTAACTCTTGAAAATGAACTGATCATATTTCTGATCCTTAGAAGAGTCGATGAGTGTGAAAACTTAGGCATAACCTTAGACAACACTATGCGATCAGTCCTGTTCGGTGAGGTACAGTACTATAGTACAAATGTAGCACTAGGAATCGGTCATTATGACACAGCCACGGATATTGTGACGGGGTTAAACGAGCCTTCAAAAGTCGTACCTGACAAACGACTTACTTTTTGAAGTCGTAAACATAGACACGCCTGCACGCACGTTGAAGTTAAAATCAACGCTTAGTAGAAAATTAAAGATAAAGAGCTGTTCACGATTGTGGCCGAGGGTCGATATGGTGCAGCCCTCCAAAAGATATCTTTGACGAGGCACAACATGACTTGTCCACCTTAATGTATCAGTTGAAGTTGGAGAAATTGGGTGAAAGCTGCCCATCCCCAGACATGTGTTATATTTGCAGCAATATCGTGGAGCATCAATTTGTTGAGGAAACCCATGCGCGCTTGCTGCGCATTGTACACATTCCTAACCATAGAGGGAAGAGTTTGAGCATTACATATGACAAGCCCCATTATGTGAATGTTGCGACTAATCTATTAACCAATATTTCAATATATGTAAGAACGATTGATGGAAAAAATTTCCCATTCGGTGATGGGAGCTTAACAGTGAAGCTACACTTTCGTCGCATTCAGTTATAATGACCCGAAGGCCTTTCACAGTCTATCGAGGGGTGAGATATCAGTGTGGGAGTGGGCTTGGCTCCCTTTTTTCAACCATACAACGCACGGCTGTCCCATTGTTGAAGAGGGGGCTAGATACCTCGGGAGGAAGGCGTTACAATCAGGTTTTAACGCGGTAGAAGACATAATGGGTGGAACTAAACCTAAAGAAGCTCTAAAAAAACATTTAAAACGTACACGGGACGAAATCATCAAAGATGCAAAGAGAAAAATGCGTGGTGGCGGAAAGAAGAAGAAGAGGGCTGTCAGGAAGAAGGGGTTACCAACACGTGGCGCTAAACGTAAAAGGACATCAAAAAAGAAGTGTTCTAAGCGTATGAAGCCTATGGCTGATCATTTTTTAACTGATATAAGCTGAGGACACTGCTCTCACGAATCATAGGCTGATTACTACTTGTCGAGAGAGGTGGCACTATTTCTGACTCGTCATGGCGCGCTTCATCCATCCGTGTAGCTCACAATGTTGTAAATCGGAACTGTCCCTCTTTGATATGCCCCCTACACAGGTTTCTATTGAGCATAGCGACTTTATTACAATTAACCCATTAAACACAATTAGTTCACCGAGTGCCCCTATAGAATTCGTGATACCCAGCTCAGGCCCATACTTTTCTGATCAAAACTGTATGGACATGTACGCTAAACTGCGTATAGCCCATTCAGATGGAACGGCCTGCGATGATAGTTACTCTGCATACCCTGAAACCAAATTTTTACACTCCATATTCAGCCAGTGTGAGGTGTATTTAAATCAGGTTAACATCTCTGCAGGAACGGGTTATTTTCACCTACGAGCCTATCTGGAAAATGTCCTCAACTTTTCAAAAGAAGGGAAGGATACCTTTTTAACTGCAGGGGGCTATTATTAGTTTAAAGACGAAAGTAGTATAAAGGATAAATTTAAAAATTCTAAAAAGAAAATATACCAGTGTTTTGGACGTCTGCATACAGACTTCACTTTCCAGGAGAAACTGCTTATGAATGGGGTGGATATGAAGCTAAAACTCAACCGCACGAATCCTGATCAAGAAGAAGGCGCAAAGCCCGTTGTGATTCACATCATGGAAACATATCTGTGCGTACGGCGAGTGAAATTAAGTTCGCCGAAATATGTGGAAATTGAAAAAACTTAATACACGCAACAGAAAAATACCCAATTAACAGAGTACAGATCAAACTATACACGGTGCCCGCAGGGTTGGCCTCGAAGCAGCTAGAAAACGTGGCCATGGAAGTTCTACCTAAAAGATTATTAATTGGAATGCAGGATCAGGCTTCGACGAATGGAAAATATAAAGAGAGCGCCTTTAAATTCGAGAATTTTCGCCTTTAAAATATAACTCTATACGTAAATGGCGTTGCATTGGGCAGGACTATGTTTATGGATTACTCATCAGACGCTGTGTTCCCGCTCTTCGCGAGAGCTTATAGTAATCTGGCCCATATTGCCGGTGGCTGTGACGAGCTTGGGTTTGGCGTAACGCAGAAAGAACTTGTCGATCAATTTAATCTTCACCCATTTGATATTACCCCCGAATTATCTGCTAGTGTAAATACACACTTAAGTCCACAACAAAGTGGGAACATCTCAGTCAGATTGGAGTTCGCCGACCCTATACCTATTAGTGTACTATTATACCTCGAATCACAAGCTCTAATAGAGCTCGACTGTTTCAGAAACGTTGTCACAGACTTTTAAAATGGACGCGAATACACTCCAGAGAGTAATGAAAAGGGACCGAATCACACGTTCCAAATTTATCGGTGTGTTTGCGAAGAATGAAACATTGAAATTGGCAACTACGAGAGATTGGTATAGCCTTATCGTGAACACAGATGTTATTGGTAGTGAAGTGATTCATTAGTTTGCAATCTATTTTACAAATAGTGGAGAATGTACTATTTTGATTCACTCTGGAGTGAACCTGTGGTTGTACAATTTCTGGAACAGCTGCATGTCCCTGAAATTGTCTGGAATCCTTACCATTTCCAAGGATATTTTAGTAATACTTGTGGCATGTACTGTCTTTCATTTCTCTTGCACATGTCACGTGGGAACACTGAGTGCAACACTGAGATGAATGATGAATTGGTATGCAGACAGATAAAAAAAACGGTTCCCATTTGAACGCACTCGTTGTATTATGTAAAGTTTTACGTGTGTAAACATATTTGTAACTATATTGTGTAAAGTTTTACGTGTGTGTATATATTTGTAACTATATTGTGTAAAGTTTTACGTGCGTGTATATAAAATTACAGTGGTGGGCACCGTTAACCAAAAAGTTAACTTCGATAACGATAATCCGTTAACCCCAATTTTTAACTCCGATAACGATAATCCGATAATTTTACTACAAAGTTAAAGGAAGTTAGCGATAATCCGTTAACGATAACTATTTCTTTACTAACATTTAAAAAAAATCAAGGAAAAAAGCTTTAAAACCCATAGAAAATGTTTATTTATGCAAAATCCAACAATAAATAGGTATTTAACTGTATTTTTATCAAGTTTTGCAACTTTTTTGCTTAATAACTTTTTTTTTATTTTTAATAAAAAATGTACTGATTACATGTTTTGAAACCCTTGTAACCACTAACCATTAACTAAATTTTAATTTACCAGAGAATTATTATGGCGGGAACTGAAAGGTAAAATTAAATTTTAGGCACATTTATTAAAGACTATGACACAATGTGCTGGTTGCCCTTCAGAAAGACCAACTTCTCAAAGTTAGGCCCAACTGCCAGTCTTGACCTCTTGGGCCTCAGGATGTCCTTGCCGAGAGAGAAGAGCCGTTCCACTGCGGCAGAGGACGGAATTGGCAGACTGAAGTTATGGCGGTTTGAATTCATTCGCGGAGCGGTGATCTTCCGTGAATGACTCCTCGCAGTTAACGTGTTAACGGACTTTAACAGACTAAATATCGAGTTATCGGAAGTTAACTGGTCCGATAACGATAAATGGAAATTAACTTCCGTTAATAGTCCGTTAAAAAAAGTTAACTTCGTTAATTAACTGTTATCGGATTAACGCTTTAGTGCCCAACACTGTAAAATTATAACTGTAAAATGTCTCCATTAATGTTAGTCTCATTTAATGGACGCTAGTTCTGTAAGCCGAATTGTACTAAAACATGCTTTCTACCATTTAATAAATTGAATGAAAATACAATGTGTTTTGTTCTTAACCACAAAAAAACTTACATTAGTTCCTCAATGACCTGGTATTCGTTCGACCGGATGTGAGCCAATACCTCGACCTCGGTATTCAGGTCACTGGGTTGGCTGCGCGGTAAAGCCTCCAATTCGTCTTCATTTATTTGCCTTTCAACAAAGCTGTCGCGAAAAGTAGCTATAACACGATGAAGTTCCGCATCGGTCCTTTAAGGAGAAATTAACATGATTAGTTCATACTGAATATTTTTAATTAAAGTTAAATTAAATTAAAGTCTAATTTAAGAGTTACAATAAGAGAAAATGCCGATTAGGGTGCCCGACAAATTATAATCACAAAGCAGATACCCTGACAGGTTTCAAAAGTAAGATTAGCTGGATGTGCTACGCATCATCTGCCTGCACCGGGTAACGAGCCCGGGACCGCAGGCAAATCTTAAAAGTTTTTAATTCTAAAATTCTACCTGTAGAGCTTTCTATAAATTTTTAAGTTATCAGTAACAAGTGTGTAATAAAATTTCACTTTCAAACTATAAAATTCACTGTTTAAATGACGTTTTCAGGAAGGAAAGTTAGCTAGGTGTGCTACGCATCGTCTGCCGGCACCGGGTCTCGACCCCTGGGCAAATATCCTTTCACTTCGTTTTATTACGACTTTTTATAAATTATAACACTTGCGCTGAATGGTGCGATATATATATATATATATATACATAGCCCGGCCTTCCGTTTAAATCACAAACTAGTTTCCCAATCCGCATTTATTATGGCTTTTTATAAATTATTTAACTTAACACTGGCGCTGGGTGAAACGAAGTATGTACTCCGAATCACAAATTAACTTACATCTCGAAGGTAAAGGCTTCTGTTGGTTCAAACGGAGGATCATTGCAGATATCATTAATGTTTTGTGTGGAGAGAAGATCATTCCGGTCAGTCGCCCCGAAAAGCTGAATTGTAGACAGCGCTGCGGCATCTCCATCTTCAAACAACCGTGGGTAGCCATAAAAGTTTTGTGATTGGCTCATGACGAAATATTTCTCTAACTACTGGTTGATAAATACAACTGTTGTGGATTCCAGATAAAAAAAAACCTTTTATATAAGCGAACCTAATTGTAAACACCCCGCAATAGCCGAATCACGAGTTTCCTATTGGCCGTCGGTGAAATTTGGGCTGGAATAACGTGTAAGTGCTACTATCCACCAACCAGAGGTCCTGGAGCTCCGCCCACTGGGGTGTAATTGGCTGATCCGTGAATTCTGGGGCGTGTCAGATATAACTTACCCATTCCATAGATTTCTTCCAGAAATGATTCGTTGAGAGAGAGAGAGAGACGTTTTGTTTGGGAAATAAAACTTTATATGAAGGATTTACAACTATTTTCATATGGGAGATTTAATATATAGATTTCTCAAATCAAAAGAATGAATATTAAGATGGATGAAAAAATTGTACGAAAACGAAAACGCATCGGGTCCATGCTCGAGACCCAGTGACTGCAACCGGCGCTCGGTAAACGAACATCCTTCCGCATTTTGTTGGAATAATGTGCAGTGTAAAGAGCCCTGTGTATTTCTTTTATTATTAGTTGCGTAGCACACCCATCTTCCGCACAAATGGTTGGTAGATAAAATGGGTACTCTGGGTGACCTAGTAGTTAAGATGCGGGGTGCTGGATTTCCCGTTAAACCGTAGGTCTAGAGTGGGGTGAAAAGTTTGACCATCGTCAGAATGAACAATTCGGGTAGGTCCAGATTCCCCGTTAAACTGTAGGTCTGGGGCGGGGTGAAAAGCTTGACCTTCGTCAGAATGAACAATTCGGGTATTTTTTGTCTTTCTTGGAATAAAAAGAAATGCTGTTTTGAAGACAATTTGTATAAGAGATGAATGACAAAAGTAACATCTATAAATAAATAATTAGTATGTATAGCTGTGTGTGTGTGTGTAATAATAGGGGATCTATATGCATTTGTGTGCGGTTCTTGATTGTTCAGGTGATGTATACACTGTGCCAACTGGCTGATAATGCCTGGAGGCACTGGCTTCTACGCCAACTGGCGAATTTCGAGTTCTAAGTCAAGTGCTGCTACCATGATCTCTCATTAAGCTTCTGCATCTGGCAGAAGCTGGATGGTCTCTTTCTCTCTCTCTCTCTCTCTCTCTCTCTCTCTCTCTCTCTCTCTCTCTCTTAGGTTAGTTATGCCCCTTTCGGGGGTGAGGCCGTCCCATTTTCTCCCCAAAGAGGTTAGGTGGACTCCCCCGCTTACTGGGGGAGTTCTTCTCCCCCCTATTTTGGCACCTTGGGTTGGGACTGGGGGGTCTTGCAACAAGGGGGAGGGGGTTGGCACTGGCACTCATTGCAACATTTGTAATTGCATTGCACTCTAACCTTTTGCGGTCATACTACTGGTTTTACCACGAGGTTTATCATTTCGGCTTCATTATACGGTCAAATACAAAGATTTGTTTTTATTACATTAAAAGTTGAATTTTAAGCGAATTTTCAGTTGAGGAAAATTAGAATTCTCTTTCTTTGGTCAAAATTACAAGTTCAAAAATTCTGTTTTCCTAATTTTAATAAACACTAATGAATAAAAGTGGTTTTACTTTGACATAGTATTCCAGTTGCAGGGTTCATATCAGTTGTCACTAGAGTAACAAACATTTCAGCAATTTGTAAAAATAAAAATATATAAGCATCACTAAGTATGATTGAAAATTTTACTTTAAGCCTATATAATATTTGAGCTCATATTCACGCATATTATCTGTTTATCTACTGTATCTCTAAATAAACCAGTTAAAGTCATGAACTACAAAAAAGCACCATTTTGACATTGTTGGATGTAGCCTAAAATATGATTATCAAAATAAAAGCACAATACTGAAAACTCATCCTTTCCTATATTTTTACCTGTGGTGCCAAATAAAGCCATTTCGAGTGCGTCTACCTGATCACTTAGGCAGGTAATTTGGTTTTCTGTTAAAGAAAGAAAAACATTATTTGACACATTATTTGACAACACTTCTCTACATTAGATAACGTTATCGTAACACCATTAGAATATATATATTTATTAACCTAATTCAACTATCTGTGAACTGAATGTGCAGTTCATTTCTTGCATCTGCTGAGTTAACTCTTCAGTTCTGCAGGTTTCATTTTCCAGAGCAGTCCTCAATGTGTCGATTTCACTCACGTTTAATCCCATTGTTAGGTCTGAAAGGACAGCAGAGTTGAGTCGTTTACATAATCAGATGAAATATTAAGTTCAAGATGAAGAGACAACTTATTAAAACAATTTGCATTCATTAAACTTTATTTAAAAATTATGTCGTTCAAAATTTTGGTTACTTCCAAATTTTGTATTTTATTGTTCCAGATCTACGGTACATTTCCTTATTTTCATTCTTTTGCTACGTTACAAAGGCGGACAAAAATTACAATCTGAAGGTGTATCAGCTACAATTACACAGAATTAGACTTATTTCTTCACTGGATTTTTTATCTTCTTATCATTATCTTTTATATCTGACATATAAAGAACTGCTCTTCAGTAGTTTTAACTGTGGAAACAAAAACAAGTTCGAAAGACCCTCTATATTTAATATTTTGTCTCTGTCTGTGGAAAACTAATCCTTTTTTAAACTCTTCTCGAAACTTTACACGGAAAAGATGGCTTCTGATTTTTTCCGTTTGAATATTCTCCAAATCCGTCATGACCGGGAATTAGAGGATTAGTTGATTGAGACTGAAGGGCCGGTATACCCGTTACAAACCAAGAACTAGTAAAGTGTCCCAACACCTTTCTTAAATAGTAGGGTGGGGTTGAGGGAAACGATGATTGATTTATCCAGTTCGTAATCTGTCTGTAGCTCAACCGTGGTCTCTCCCCGAAACCTGGAAAAGCTGTTATAGGCTTCAACGTAATTTCGTCTTGAATACACTGTTCATTTAACTATGATATTCGTCCACGCTGATGCCCAGTTTCAGCCCTACAACCAGGCAATGGTCATTAGGAACTTTAAAGTTAAATCCTATAGTTCTAATGGAACAGAATAAGTTGTAATTAGATAGTAATGTAGCAGTTATTAATTATAAAAAATTTACTATATTTGTTCCATTATTATCTAAATTTTGATATTTGTAGAAATTTACTAAGAAGCATCCATTACTGACATCGATTACAACTTTGGCAATTCTTCGTCTAAACCTATTGAGAAAGGCAGTTGATTAAATTTACTTACGGATTATAACTACGTTTAATTAAAACGATATTTAACTGAAATTACTAAAAGAAAAGAAAAATTAAAACTAATATTTTTTAACCAAATTTCGACCCTTCGACAGCAAATACAACTATTGCTTCTCAGGCGTAAATTACAGTGACTATAATTTATGCTTGAAGTGGATACATAATAATAATAATAAGTCAGGAAAGCCAAGAACTGGCAAAGCGTTTAGGCCAATTAATGCGACCCATCGCACCATCGGGAGTCGAACCTCCGACCTCAGTGTCTTCATTTCACTTATAGGTAGGCTGACCATACGTACCGTTTTGAACGGGACAGTACCGTTTGTTTTATATTTCCTGGCCGTCCCGTCGTTTTAATAAAAATGGCAATTTTGTCCCGTTTTATGTACTTACTTTTTCATGAATACAGAATATTACATAACCCCCGTCCCTTTTTTGCCATCCCAATGTCCCGTTTTTGTCTCAAGGAAATATGGTCAGCCTACTTATAGGAAAACGGTGTTACTGAACTACGGACGATTGCGAAGTGAACAGTTATGCTACTTTAGAAACTCTGAAATTCTGAAAAGTGTATATTTCTTTATTGCGGTCTTTTATGTCTCTTATCCTTTTCGAACCTGACCACGCTAACTTCAAACAAGCAAAACGCATCGTGTTAACTAATAAATCCTTAAATAAATTTCACTTTTCGGTGAGTTAAATCTTATTTTAATCACAGAAAATAAGATGACCTGTCAATAATAAACTTTGAAAGTAACCAATTCGTAGTTTCAAATACAATTCAGGAAACTTTTTATCCCAAAAGTTTGGAAACAATTTTAAGGACTGACAGTCCTTTTTTTTTGTATTTCTTTAACCTTCTTACATTTTTCCAGCCTTCGTAGTAATTTTTGTTAACTTCTTACACGCAAACGTGGCTAAATATAACTGTAAATTCCCATTTCATAAATGATGCGAACTCGCAACTCAGTTACACACCTAAACCAAGCATCGATGAGTTCAAGGAACACCTTATCTCTTCTATCTCCTGTGTCATGCTCTCTATCACGCACGTGTTGTTTTCCAATGACGTCCTCAAAGCAGTGGTTTCGGAACAAAGTTCATCATACTGAATGTACATTTCCTCTTGACCCAGAGTTAAATTTTCTGTAGAAATATTATGTAACATAAGAATCACTCTTTTCTTTCCATTTTTTTTTCAATGTTCAACATTTCTACTTAAGACTGTATAAAAAAAACATTTTACGCCAAATAAGTTTCAAAATTATATATATATATATATATATATATATATATATATATATATATATATATATATATATATATATATATATATATATATCGATTGGATAATTTATAATTTATTATAAGTAAAATGCTTGGGAAGAAGCATCTACAATTCAAATAGTAACATATCTAATCTAACTTACGTCTTAACGTTATCAATCATAAAACACTAAGTCCTATTTTTTCCTCTTGGCATTAATGTTGAGGTTTGTTACTTATATGTATAATGGCTACGGTGATTAAGTTTATAATTGAATAACGTGAACAGTATCATTACGGGAAGTACCTTCATTCATGACAGAGCTACTTCTCGTAACACAGACACTATCCACAAAATAATTTCGACCTACCCTCAAAATGGACTCGAGTACTATTTTCTCGACAATCCTTCTTGACATTATGAATTTGACTCGCTCATAATTTTGATGTAGCACCATCATGACTTACCCAAATCGGTTAATGTTGCGGTTAAGGTACAGTTTAGATCTTCAGTTCGTTGTACTGACTCTTCCCACAGGCAGTTCTGTTCTTCTATTGTCGTTCTCATGGTGTCAATATCGTACCAAACTTGCTCAATTATGGCGGACAAATTCTGCTGTACGCAGAGCGCATTTTCTGAAATGTTGTATACAGAAAGACAGGATTAAATCGCCGCATTTGAAACACCAAAGGATTCACCCCAACCAAATAATTAAAGAACAAATATATTATATTACTTGGGCTCATAAATATATTGTTAATTGTATTTCGTATGTCCACTGTACTCTTTGCATAAGACGTTTTGTAAAAACAAGACTCGAGGAAAAGTATGTACACCCTTCACTTATTATATTGTTAATATATGATACTTTAGTATGAAACTCAAAGAAAAACTTGGCACTGCGACAAAACTAAAATACTTTTAAATTCATATAAAGAAATGAGGATAATAAAAGCACAGCTTGCCCTTCTAACAAGGAAAGACAGAACGCCGCAAATATATGCACCACAACGTTACGCACATCACCCTTCTATTCAACACCACCCACCAATAATACAACAACCACAGTGGTATCACGGGCCGCAACTGGAATACTCCCAAATGCAGCGGCCCAACCAATAACACCAAATAGGAACCAACATCGACCAGGAAACGACCATCAGTTAGAAAAATCGAACACGAAGATTAGAAACCCAGTAAATGTATTATACACAAATATACAAGGCCTCTATATGGACCATGCAGACTGCAAATTACAATACTTGCGAAATTTAGCTACGGAAACCAGCACAGATATCATATGTCTAACGGAAACACACTTACATAAGTGCGAAAAAGGCTGTGAAAACTACATCAAGGATACTGAATTAGCATTGCTGGACTACAACATACACAGAGCAGATAGAGTGGCTAGACGTGATAGAGTGGCATCTACGTGAAAAACACATACACATGTGAGATGAAGGTAAACAAATCAAACAGCACAGTCGAAGTTATTATATTAGAAGTAAAAGAACTGAACCTAACCATTATGGACGTCTACAGACCACCAAACACCACAAAAAGTGAATTCCAATTTGCCACTAATGTAATACAAAACATGTTACAATTACTTGAAACTTCAGCAACAAATATTTTAATTTGCGGAGATTCTAATTTCCCATTCATAACTTGGAAGAAAAATGACGAAGTCATATATGTTGAAAAGTTTCATGGCAACATTATAAAAGATGATAGAACCCAAGCAATAATGCTATTAGATACGATGGAACATTACACCCATACTCAGGAGATCTGTGAAGCCACTAGGAAAGAGAACGTTTTGAATTTAATTTTGACAAATAACAATGACATAATAATAAATAAAAAGGTAACGAACACAAATTTCTCCGACCATAACCTAATCGATATACAGTTGAAGTTAGCACCCAAAGTGGTTCGAAAACGCATCCCAGAGAGGCAGAACGAATATTTGAAGGCTTAAACATAAATTCAAAGAAAGTAGATTGGAAAGTGTAAATAAAGATTTAAAGGAAGTAAATTGGGAATTACCATTTCACAGAAGACTCCAGAACAAATACTAGGTATAATGGAGTCTGAAACCAAACCTATATTACTGAAGCATGTTCCAGAGAGACAAAAGAGAAAGCGTAGCAAGCTCGAGGGAAAAATCAGGACACTATTTAAACAACGGAAGAAAACCGTAAATCATCTCCACAGATGCAAAACTGATGCAAGGAGACTCAAACTAGAGAGGAAACTAGGCGAAATAGAAATGGACCTAACGCAAACATTCATACATAAGATAAACGAGGAGGAAAACACGATAGCAGAAAACATAAAAGATAACCGAAAATACTTCTACACATTTGCGAAAAGGAAAATGCAGTGCAAAGAGAGTATTTGTCCGTTGATAGACGGGTAGACAAAACACACAAATGACCCAAAAAAAATGAGCGAACTGCTTAAGGAACAATTTAACTCTGTGTTTAGCACCCCGAAGTCCGAGATGAAAGTAGAAAACGCAGACGAATTTTTCGACATTGATACAAATCAGCCAAGGACAAATTCTGTTACAAACCTATTAATGGACTTATGTAGAGTTCTCGGAAAGAGATGTAATTAAGGCTCTAACACAGATGCGAGACAATTCGGCACCAGTAGTGCCACATTTCTGAAGAAATGAAAAGAGAGTATTGCCAAACCGCTATACTTACAATGGAGGAAATCACTCGACACGACAAATTCCACTGCCATTAAAGAACGCGAACATTGCCCCTTTATTCAAAGGTGGTAACAGAGCAATGCCCAAGAATTATCGGCCGGTAGCTCTCACCTCACACCTTGTAAAGTGCTTTGAACGTATAATTAGAAGCGAAACTACATACTACCTAAAAGAAAAGAATTTATACAACCCAAATCAAAATGGTTTCAGGGCTGGAAGATCATGTCTATCACAGCTATTAGACCACCAGGAGAAAATATTGGAAACACTGTGTCGAGGACAAAGCATAGATGTAATCTATACTGACTTTGCTAAAGCCTTCACTAAATGTGACCGTGGAATTATAGCACATAAACTTAAGAATACAGGAATTACTGGAAAGCTGGGAAGATGGATATTTAATTTCTTGACTCAAAGAACACAAAGAGTGGTGGTAAATGGAGTCAAATCGGAAGTTTCCGAAGTAGAGAGCTCTGTCCCACAAGAGACAGTACTAGCTCCCTTGCTGTTCATAATAATGATTGCAGATATTGATGCAGATATCAATGACAGTATTGTATCATGTTTCGCAGATGACACAAAGATATACAAGGAAATATTGAACGAAGGTGACATAGAAAGATTACAAAACGACATTGAAACACTATTCCAGTGGGCAAAAGACAACAATATGAAGTTCAACGAAGAAAAATTCCAACTTCTAAGATATGGTAATAACAAGGAGCTACAGAATAAAGGGTACAAAACTCTTCAAGCCAAACAGATAACACCAAATCCACAAGTCAGGGATCTTGGAGTAATAATGTCTTCGGATGCAGAATTCAGAGAGCACTATAACATCAAAATTACAACGGCTAGAAAAATAATAGGAATCATCTGGAAGAGCTTCTGCAGCAGAAAAGCAAACATCATGCTCAAATTATGGAGAAGTTTAGTCCAATAGTTTAGTATTGCTCAGTATTCACAAGCCCATACAGAAAACGAGGCATTGCGAACATTGAAGCTATACAAAGGACTTTTACATCTAAGACAGAGGAAACGGAAGGTGAAGAATATTGGTCTCGACTACAATCACTGAAACTCTACTCTCTCGAAAGAAGGTGCGAGCGGTACACAATAATATACATATGGAAAATACTTGAGGGCTCTGTCCCTAACCTAAGAAATGAAATAGAAACAAACTGGAATGAGAGAAGAGGCAGATTTTGTACTGTCCCAAATGCGGTTGGACAAGGGGCCATGAAAACGAGGATGGAAAATACCCTCAGAATAAGAGGCCCAAAGCTTTTCAATGTCCTACCAAAAGAAGTGAGGAATCTCCAGCACACCGACATGAATAACTTCAAGAACCAGCTGGACAGATTCCTGTGCAAAGTCCCTGATCAGCCATGCGTGGCTGGCTACGAGGGCAGGAGGAGATCAGACAGCAATTCCTTCCTTCACTAAATCCCGCAAATGAAGCGGGATGCTGCAGAGGGGTCGACCGTAGATTGATCCTGAACCGTCGTTCGAACTCACCTAAAGTACCTAAAGTATAAGTATATATTTTTGTATTTCTACACTTGAACTCGGAAACGATCCTCACACATCAAAATTAATCTTTATAGATCAGAAATGACTTATGTCCGAAACAGTTGTCGGGTAGCGTACATGTTTGTTGTTTGTGATCATATCTGATCTTAAAGGTTCAAAACTCTCCTTTTTGATTGTGCGGTCTGTGTTCCGTAAAGTATTATATTTAATGAAAAATACTAATGTGATGTGCCACGTATGTGAGCATTGGATTCAACATATTCTAAGTACGAACCTAACTCTTCCTGCGTTGAGTTTAGACTGCAGGTCAGAACTTGGATATCTGCAGCCATGTCTTCAGTTTGGCATGTTTGATTTTCCATGAAATTTTGCAATGCTTCTACATCCGAACAAAGCACATCTACTCTACTGCATAAATTTTGTTGGGATACATTTGTTTGTTCTGGAAATATAAAGGTAGTGTCAAAAACTCTTTTTTTTTTATTCTTTTGCCTAAATACTGTCGGAGGTATTACTTTATATATAGGAGTACAGCTAGGTATAATAATGTTGATAATGGCACTATTCTCTCCACAAAGGAATCATTGAGAATTTCACTTACGGGTTTTTAAACAGTATTCTAAGCGATAGTTATCGAGAATGAATATTTGAATATTTTTATATACAGTTTACTTCAGCTTATCATTCTTCACTACATTTATCTACGATTACATATTTGTAATTTTTTCCAACATTTACTCCAACATTCGTATGTACTCGGAAAAATGTTGCACTGTTTATGGGATGCAAATTCGATGGTAAACCAAAGAATGGTAAATATGACTGCATTAATGAATTATGCATTTGCTCATTATTATGAAATGTTCATATAAGAAGCGTGTTTAGACCATGGGTTTTCAATTGGGGGTGCATATATCTCTAGAGATAATTATTAGACTTTTGAAGAGGGTGACTGGAAGCAGACAAAATACATGTTTTCCTCATTTTCTTTTCTTTTGTAAATGCATTTTTTCCAAACATTTCAACAATGCAAATTAATAATATCCTGTGTATAAACTCGTGTATGTGTATGTGTGTGTGTGTGTGTGTGCGTGTGCGTGTGTGTGTGTGTGTGTGTGTGTGTGTATGGAGCAAGTGTAGTTTACGTCCCCCTGTGGTGACTAGTGTAGTTTACGTTCCCCTACATTATCCCAGTGTAGTTTACGTTCCCCTACATTATCCCAGTGTAGTTTACGTTCCCCTACATTATCCCAGTGTAGTTTACGTTCCCCTACATTATCCCAGTGTAGTTTACGTTCCCCTACATTATCCCAGTGTATTTTAAGTTCCCCTACATTATCCCAGTGTAGTTTACGTTCCCCTACATTATCCCAGTGTAGTTTACGTTCCCCTACATTATCCCAGTGTAGTTTACGTTCCCCTACATTATCCCAGTGTAGTTTACGTTCCCCTACATTATCCCAGTGTAGTTTACGTTCCCCTACATTATCCCAGTGTAGTTTACGTTCCCCTACATTATCCCAGTGTAGTTTACGTTCCCCTACATTATCCCAGTGTAGTTTACGTTTCCCTACATTATAATGTTATAATGTTTCAGACCAACAAAGACCATAGGATCCACTCATGGCTGGTCTACCTAACTGTGTTCGTAATTGTGTATTGTGCATGTCCTCCGTGTTGGCGGAGAGGACCTACAATTTTACGTGGGTGCCGAACCACAAAGCCTTAATTTTACTACCTTAAACTATACCCAATCTACCAACATATGCGTCTAATCGATTTTTAAACATGTTTATAGACGTGCTACTAATTACTTCTACCGGCAAACTATTCCAGCTATTTACTATTCTATGCGTAAAAAAGTTTTTGGCAACTGCTGTCTCGAATCTTCTACTTCTCAACTTACACCCGTTATTTCTAGTCCTATTATATTGAGATATTTCGAAAAAGCTATCTCTATCTACGTTATCGAACCCATTCATAATTTTGAAAACCTGGATTAGATCACCCCTTAGCCTCCTAGTCTCGAGTGTAGTCAATTTTAACTCTTTAAGCCTATCTTCGTACGACTTTGACCTAAGCGACGGAATCATCTCAGTTGCTCGTCTTTGAAGTCTTTCGATTTTGCCTATATCTTTGCGCAGATTATTCTGTATTTTACCTCTATCTTCGTCATTAATCGCCCTACCACCCAAATTCGTGTCATCCGCAAACTTTGAAACTGTACTGACTAGGCCGACATCTAAATGGTTAATATATATAAGAAAAAGCAATGGGCCCAATACAAAACCCTGAGGAACGCCGCTTGCTACATTAGCCCAACACGACTCCGCTTCATCAACGACCACCCTCTGCTTCCTACCTCGCAACCACTCTTCTATCCAATTTATTACTATACCCCTGATTCCATGAGCCTTAGTTTTTTAATGAATCTTTTGTGCGGTACGGTGTCAAACGCCTTTTGAAAATCTAAATACACTACATCAACCGCCCGATGACTAACGTAAACTTCAACCACGCTTTGAAAAATTTATAAAAGATTAGTTAAGCAAGATTTGTTTCGCCTAAAACCGTGCTGCGTATTTCTAACCAAGTTATGCAATTCTAAGTGTTCGACTATACGATCCCTAATTATTGATTCCAGTAGCTTACCTACATCAGACGTTAAACTGTTTGGCCTATAATTTCCTGCCGCACCTTTATCGCCTTTCTTAAAGATAGGTGTTACGTTTGCTAACTTGAAAGTATCTGGTACGCACCCCTCAGAAATAGACGCACTAAAAATTTTACTTAGCGGCACACCAATGCTTTCTTTTAATTCTTTAATTATATGGGATATATGGAATCCGGCCCCGGTGATTTACGCATTTTCATTTTATCAATATAGCGTATTACCTCCCTTTCACTCACCACAATATAATCCAAAGTATTACCATTATCAAATGGTATTATGTCTATGACCGTAGGGATATTCGTGACATCTTCTATAGTAAAAACTGACCTAAAACATTCGTTTAGCAAGGTAGCCATTTCCTTGTTTTCAGAAACTAGCTCTCCGTTAAAATTTTTCAATGGCCCCAAGACACTTTTTACTGGATTCCTGTTGGTGACGTATTGAAAGAATCGCTTGGTTTTTTTTTTGCCGTCACGAGCTATGGAAATTTCATTCGCGCTTGGAGTTTTTTATTACACTTTGCGCTTCACGCATTAGAGATAGTATGTAGTTGTTTCGTAACCACAAATTGTCTTTATTGCACTTATGTAGCCTATAAGCCCTATCCCTACTCTTCATAATATCTCCTACTCTAGAGGTAAACCACAAGGGCTTGTTGTTTACTTTTGCACGCTTAATCTTGTACGGTACACATTCCTCATTTATAGTCCTAAATACTGTTTCAAACGATTCCCACATTAGTTTTGAGTTGGAGATCCCCATTACGTTTTCGCAATTGACGTGTGACAATTCATTTCGAAATTTACAAAAGTCTGCGTGCTGGAAATTAGGAATTTTAGTCGAGTTAGCTGGTTTGGGGTGACTTACTGAGAGGACAAACTCCACCATATGGTGATCGCTATTGCTTAACGGTTCTATTACTTGAAGATCAGTGATTAGCCAATCATCCGTAGTTATTACTAAATCTAAAATACTGTCCAACCTCGTAGGTTCCCCAACCTTTTGAATAAGAAAGCTATCCTCGAGAAAATTAACTAAACGATTACCTTCCGCGTCTCCCTGCATTGTATCGTAATTCACGTTGGTGCCATTAAAGTCACCCATAACTAAGGCCTGCTCACTACCTATTATTCTCTTTAGTTCATGATATAACGCTTCGTCCGTATCAGCTGTTTGATTAGAGGGCCTATATATAACCGCAACAAGAAGTTTGAAATCGTTCAATTTAAGTTCTGCTGTAGTCAAATCTATCGGTTCTGGAATTGTGTGCTTTACTTCTATAACGTTCGCAATATTATCTTTGATATACAACATAACACCGCCTCCTCGCCTATCTATTCTGTTTTTAACAAAAGTCTATAACCTCTAATTTAATACTCCCCTACAAAGTCACGTGTTTCAGTGCTAAGCCACGATTCATTTATCGCAATTAAATCATAGTCTTTACAAGCAATTAAAGAAAAAAATTCCTTTATTTTATTTCGTAGGCTACGAGCATTTAAGGATAGAACCTTCAAATTGTTTGTAATTGCGATACCTTCCCGAGCGCAAGGGAAATTTGAGGAAATTACACCGGGACCGTTCGAGTTACGGCAGCCTGAAAAAAAGAGACAGTATTATGAAATAGTCTTCCTAAACGCGCAACTCCAACGTCATTAAGCTGAAGTCCATCTCCGAGGAACAAGTCCCTCCTGCCGTAGAAACTGTTCCAAAAATTTGCAAAATGCACTCCTTGCTGTTGGCAAAGAGACTTTAGGTTATTGTTTATATAGGTCGCCTTGCTGTAGAAATCGCTACGTTGGATAATTCGAGGAAGTATACCTGTTAAAACAATCTTATTAGTGTTTTCCTTTAATCGCTCTAGTAAGTCCCTGTACCGAGCCAGCAGCTCTTCCGATCTAGAATGAACCGACAAGAATAGCATACGTTGTGTCCTCAGTCTGTAAAATGGTAAACACTATTAATGCAAAAATGAACAATGAATAATCCATATTCATTTTTACACGAGGAGCCAAAGTCGCCTGATGCGATTTTTGGATAAAAATTTTATTTGTTGCTTTCTATTTTTGTTTGTGTCACAACTCTACGATCTACCATTTCTATGGTTTAGTCGTATCCATATTTCCATTTTCCATTTGGTATAGAATTTATTATAATTAATTATGGTTGTCTTGCAGCTCACCTTCGTCCCTAGAATATGCATATACATTGCATATAATAGGATTGGAACCCGTAGTTGTACTTCTTAGTCCTTAATACCCACTCTTTGTTTTTAATTCGTTTCTTTTGAATCCTCCCAATAATGACTTACACTGTACGTATAACATAATTTGAATAACTATGACGTCATAAAGTAACTTAATTCCCTTCACATTTTCCCGTCATTAATTTCCCTTCATCATAGCTCTAGTATACAATGTATGGAAATTCTTTAACATAATAATAAAAACTGTACACTCTATACGTCATTATTTATATGTTGTTCATGCATACATCCATGTCAGTAGTGTGACCGCAAAATGGGAGAGTGCATCATAGGCTGAAGTCCTTCATAAACGCGGCTATACTACTCTCTCAGTAGTATACCCGCGTTTGGTTTGAGGAAATTGGATCACAGGGGCAGAATTTCATAGCACCCCTCGTCCGAAATGCGGCTATACTACTGAGCGAGTAGTATAGCCGCGTTTATGCAGGACTTCAGCCCATGATGCACTCTACCATTTTGCAGGTCTGACTACTACCGCCAAAATGCGGCAGTCGTTGTAGTAGTGTGACCGCAAAATGGTAGAGTGCGTCGTAGGCTGAAGTCCTTCATAAACGCGGCTATACCATTTTGCATTTTGCACTCTCCCATTTTGCCGTCACACTACTAAAATGACTGCCGCATTGTGGTGGTAGTAGTCAGACCGGCAAAATGGTAGCGTGCGTCGTAGGCTGAAGTCCTTCATAAGCGCGGCTATACTACTCGCTCAGTAGTATAGCTGCATTTCGGACGAGGAATTTGGGGTGCTATGAAATCCTGCCCCTGTGATCCAATTTCCTCTAACCAAACGCGGGTATACTACTGAGCGAGTAGTATAGCCGCGTTTATGAAGGACTTCAGCCTATGATGCACTCTCCCATTTTGCCGTCACACTACTACATTGACTGCCGCATTGTGGCGGTAGTAGTCAGACCGGCAAAATGGTAGAGTGCGTCATAGGCTGAAGTCCTTCATAAACGCAGCTATACTACTCGCTCAGTAGTATAGCCGCCTTTTGGACGAGGAATTTGGGGTGCTATGAAATCCTGCCCCTGTGATCCAATTTCCTCTCACCAAACGCGGGTATACTACTGAGCGAGTAGTATAGCCGCGTTTATGAAGGACTTCAGCCTATGATGCACTCTCCCATTTTGCGGTCACACTACTACAATGACTGCTGCATTGTGGCGGTAGTAGTCAGACCGGCAAAATGGTAGAGTGCATCATAGGCCCCTTGCCTCCTTAATTTATTAGATTCCGGCCTGAGCCATGGTCGAAATAGGTCGAACCTCTAGCCCTGTAAATTCAGAGCACTACCTGTACATTTTTAAAAGTAAATTAAGCGAAAGAAAGTTTTTTTATCTTTTCCTTCTAGCCGTGCTCTCGTCCGAAAACTCAGTCAATAGAGAAAAATAATTTCCCGATACGTTATAAGAAGCATCAGGGAATCTTCAGAGAATTTAGTAAGTTTCCACGAAATCCTCCGAACCCACCCAGTGGCATAGAAAGAGAAGAAGTAACAGTCTGTCGACCCTGTAGCGAGAGAAAAAAAATTAGAATGTTGTAGAAGAAAAACTATCGCGAGAAATATCCGTTGCTGCCTCCTAACCAGGACCCCGGTCGATTCGAACCAACCCAGGGCCATAGACGGAGGGGTTAACATTAGTAGTCAAGTGGCTTAGTGCTATAAAATGATGATATCGTTACAAGAGTGACAAAAGCACCAAATTTTTACAGTGAGTTTGTATGGGTATATGGATGAAAAAAATCCCATGCTCCAAAAAATCTGTCCATATTAAGGGTGTAAAAACCAAGATGGCCACCGTGGACACGTCAAAATCTGTAAATCGTCTTATTTTAACCACTAGACCAAATAAAAGTATGGATGGAAGGTCTTTTTATAGTTTTTCTGGTACAAGGAATCAAATAAAATCATTATTTTTTAAATAAATTTTGAAGAAAAAAAGATTGTGTAACTGATTTAATACAGCTTAATATAATTGTATTGTCATGACATATAATATCTTGTGATAAGTACATGTAAATGTGATTTATATGTTCAAGAGTGACGATTTCCATTTATTTATTTATTTATTCATTCATTCATTTATTTATTTATTTATTTAAACAAGTACAAGGAAGCTGTAAACACTGCACGCATAAGCACAGAAAACACTGCACTCATGGACGTAGAAGGCATTTTCTACTTGAATGACACGTTCATATGAACAACTGATTCCCATGCTTCATGGAGAATAAAGCGTCTTGGCATCGAACATGTCATCAGAAGTTCAACAAATCAAAATTAGAAAGAGAGAAAACGAGAAAGAGAAAGCAATCACAAAATGAGGAGGCAGAGGCTTCAAGTGGTGTTCGACTTACCAAACGCCAATCAACTGAGAACAGTACAAGGATCTGTATCTTTTGTGAAAATGGCGGCCCTATTCTGCACGAGTTTGCCACTTTTGAAGCTGATAATCACATTCGGTCAATGACAAAAGAAATGCAAGGTACCAAATTATTTTTAAAAGTATTATATGGTGATTTGGTAGCAAATGAAGCCAAGTATCACCTGGCTTGTTTGACCAAATACAGAAATCGTTACCGATCCTTCCAAAGTCAAAACAATCCATCGCAATGAGCTGCTGCAGCAAAATTCAAAATGGCCAAAGCAAGGGCATTCATCGAGCTTGTGACAAGCATGGAGAATTCAGCAGTGGAAGGAACCTTTCTGTTCAAGCTGTCCAAGATTCATGACATGTATGAGAAACGTCTCAAGGACTTTGGTCTTGACATTTCCTTCAACAAAACACGCTTGAAAGAACAAATACTCAATCACTTCAGAGACTCCGGACTACAGGAGCAAATGGATGGCAAAAATACAATTCTTGCTTTTCCAGAAGGCATTCAACATTTGCTCAAAGATACTAAAATATGAAGAGAAGAAATCTTTAAGGAGAGTGTAAAATTTTCAGGCAGTTTTGAGCCTGGATGCCAGGAAGCAATTGTACCCAGTACACGACTACTGCTCTCAATGATTCTATATGGTCTAAACTTGTCAGCGTCAGTGGGTGATTCACAAGCCTGTCTAACATTGCCACAGCTAATTGTCCACAACTGCAAGAAAAGAGTAGACATCAATACCGAACACCAACGTCACACACTTGAACGCGAGTCTCAATTGCCATTGTACATTGGCATGAATCTGCACACCCAAACTCGCAGCAAAAAACTGGTGGACCAGATGGCAAAACTAGGAATCAGTTGTTCATATGAACGTGTCATTCAAGTAGAAAATGCCTTAGCTACGTCCATGCGTGCAGTGTTTTCTGTGCTTATGCGTGCAGTGTTTACAGATTCCTTGTACTTGTTTAAATAAATAAATAAATAAATAATTGAATGAATGAATAAATAAATAAATGGAAATCGCCACTCTTGAACATACTGTATATGTCACATTTACATGTACTTATCACAAGATATTATATGTCATTACAAGGCTTATATGCCTAGACTATTATATAAGAAATATATCGAAAATACAACTATATTAAGCTGTATTAAATCAGTTACAGCCTCAATCATTTTTTCTTCAAAATTTATTTAAAAAATAATGAAAATAATGATTTTATTGGATTCCTTGTACCAGAAAAACTATAAAAAGACCTTTCATCCATGCTTTTATCTGGTCTAGTGGTTAAAATAAGACGATGTACAGATTTTGACGGGTCCACGGTGGCCATCTTGGTTTTTACACCCTTAATATGGACAGATTTCTTGGAGCATGGGTTGTTTTTCATCCATATACCCATACCAACTCACTGTAAAAATTTGGTGCTTTTGTCACTCTTGTAACGATTTTTTTCGCTAAGCCACCTGACTATAGTTATATCCTCCACCCTTGCACCAGGTAGCAGTAACGGCGCCTACGACGAGGGTTTCTCCCACAGAATTCCTCGAGCTGCCCTCGAACAATGGAATCGCCAACGAGTCGTATTTCTGGTTCATCAGCATCTTCGAAACCTAAAACAGAAAACTTATTGTTTGTTATGCCTTGTCTACCAATAATAGCAAACAGTAAGTGTCTGTTTTAGGTTTCGAAGATGCTGATGAAACGGAAATACGACTCGTTGGCGATTCCATTGTTCGAAAGCAGCTCGAGGAATTCTGTGGGAGAAACCCTCGTCGTAGGCGCCGTTACTGCTACCCTGGTGCAAAGGTGGAGGATATAACTAATAGTGTTGACCATCCTTGTGTAGTTTCCGTTCCCCAACTTTGTCCGGGTATACCTAATAAAATAAAACGTTAAAACTAATGAAAATATTACGATTTAACATAACCAATCATCAATTAATTTTATATATTATAAGTATATATATATATATATATATATATATATATATATATATATATATATATATATATATATATATATATATATATGGGATGAATTTCACAATAAAACACGTGAAATGAATGAATGCTGCAAACCCACAAGGAAAAAGAAAAACGATTCCAAGGCTTTTCGTGTATTCCCTGACGAGGTGTAGTTTTGAATACACGAAAGGCCTTGGAATCGTTTTTCTTTTCCTTGTGGGTTTGCAGCATATATATATATAAATATATATATATATATAATATATATATACACAATATATATAAATTGACGATTGGTTAGGTTAAGTCGTAATATTTTCGTTAGTTTTAACGTTTTATTTGATGGGTTCATTTAAAAAATGTTTCCCAAAGATCCTAGTGTAGTTTACGTTCCCCAACTTTGACCTAGTGTAGTTTGTGTCCCTTTTGCGTCAGGGGGACGTAAACTATACTTCCTCTGTTTATATATATATATATATATGTAAAAATGGACAATGAATAATCAATATTCATTTTTACATAAGAACCAAAATCGCTTAACGCGAGTTTGGATAATAATTTTACTTGTGGCTTCCTATTTTTGTTCGTGTCAAAACCCTACGATCTACCATACCTATGGTTTAGTCGTATCCATTTTTATTTGTTATAGAAGTTATTAATTAATTATGATTGTCTTGCATCTCACCCTCGTCCCTAGATTATGCATACACATTGCATATAACAGGATTGGAACCCGTAGTTGTACTTCTTAGTCATTAATGCCCACTCTTTGCCTCTAATTCGTTCTTGTAAATCTTCCTAATAATGATTTGTATTATACGTACAAAATTCAATAACTATGACGTCATAAAGTAACTTAATTCTCTTCACGTTTTCCATACCTTGAACACTGAATCACGTGTTTAGTATGTGGACATCTTCCGTATTGAATGTATGGTAAATTCTTTAATAATAATAATAATAATAATAATAATAAGAAAAAGAAAAAAAAAAACTTCATTCTCTATACATCATTATTTATGTTGTTTCCTACCTATTGTCTACTGATACCTATCAACCTATCAGTCCATATTTTACGCGCGTCTATATTACGCACACAACCAATTCTGTTACATGTAAAATACGTCCTCATATATTTTTTTCTTTTTTTCTTTTAAGTGCGTTCACCCTCACAAGACATTCATTAGGCTTACAGTAGTTGAGTGGTCGAATTCGCGAATCACAGCAGAATTGAACGTTTCTAAGATAAACAACATCTTTCGCTCTGATCCAAATTCATAACATATTAAAATGTAATATAACATATTATGTTGTATATAAATTATCTTGTCATGTCTCATGTACTTGTGCTGTACTAATAACCATATATAATAACCATATATAATCTAACCATATAATCTAACCATATAATCTAACCATATATATATATATATAAAACACTGTAAGAATGGTAACGACGTAATGTACTTCAATGAAACTATAATTGAATGTAATGACTTTATATATAATGTAAGAATGTACTTTAATAGAACTGTAAGGGACAATCATAAGCGAATGGGAAGTAATCCATAATCGAAATCATAATTGTAATAAACCCAAACAAAAATGTACTCAGTCGTGAAATGATATCGCCTTCAGAAATGAAGACGTGGCAAAAAAAACTAAGATTAGTTTTTATTTTTATTTATTTTTTTTTTATTTTTATTCGGAAACTTTCAAACACCTGATCGTGTTTAAAAGGGGGGAAACTTAACCTCCAACTGCCATCCCCCAACATTCAGGCATATTTTATACATGTATTTGTAAAATGAAAGACACTTCATTACGGCTCTCTGCTTTGGTCACTGCTAAGAGACTCCCCTTGTTAGCAGCCTCGCTGCGGGGAGGGGGCAGAGGCCCCTTGCCTCCTTAATATTTTTAGATTCCGGCCTGAGCTATGGTCCTCTACCCCTGTAAATTCAGAGCACTAACTGTAAATTTTTAAGAAGTAAATCACAGCAAGCGAAACTTTTTATTTTTCCCCCTCGAGTTGGGCTATCTTCAGAGGAATTTAGTCAGTAAAGTAGAAGTATCCGAGTATTATTGAAAGAAAAGAATTAACAGAGTGTCGACCCCATAAAGCGAGAGAAAAGAATTAGAAAGTTATAGAAGAAAAGTATATAGAAGAAATATCCGTTGCTTGCCTCCGTAACTAGAACCCCCGTCGATCCGAACCAACCCAGGGCCATAGACGGAGGGGTTAACAGCTGGCGACCCCTTTACCAGGATAAGAAGACCCTATACCATGATAAAAGATTATTTTAAGAAGAAGATTACTTTAAGAAGAAGATTACTTTAAGAAGAGGCCACTCTTTGGCCAAGAATAGAAATTACCCTGCATCAGGATGAGAAGATTATTTTAAGATGATGATTTTAAGAAGAGGCCACTCTTTGGCCAAGATAGAAATTACCCTGCATCAGGATAAAACCATTTGACCGGCGTGTCACGACTTCTAGTTCGTAACATCCACCCTTGACCGGTGTGTCACGACTCCAAGTTCTTCACGCCTAGTTTTCATCCAAGAAGAAGTAGCCAGCAAGACGTCTTCAGGACACGCCTCTGAGGATTTTCCAGTAGAACTTTTGTTAAGTACATTTTGTTTTTTTAAGTAATTTATAAACACTTGAAAAGTCAGTATTATTAACAGTTAATAATGAGTATCAAATCAGAATTTACAAGAAACACAGTGAACATTTCAGACACTAGTGATACATTTTTTTTAGTGAAACATTTAACTTCTGTGAAAATTACTAAGAGAAGTTAAATGTAAGAGAGAGTTAATTTCAAAGAGAGTTAATTTCAAAGAGAGTTAATTTCAAAGAGAGTTAATTTCAAAGAGAGTTAATTTCAAAGAGAGTTAATTTCAAAGAGAGTTAATTTCAGAGAGAGTTAATTTCAGAGAGAGTTAATTTCAGAGAGAGTTAATTTCAGAGAGAGTTAATTTCAGAGAGTTATTTTCACTGTTATATTCAGTATAGAATAATTTTATTTATGTACCAAACATAATAGTACCGTACCTTCAGGTACGTTCGAGTGAAATGTTGTTTACATTTTTTATTTTTGTTTACAATTTTTTTCAATTTATTGAATTGAATTGACTTGCAAATTAAGAGAGAGAGTGTTTATAGAGAGTTTATAGATTTAGAGAGATATTTGAAGTCAGTTTTCGTTGCAAAATAAGTTGCAAGTCAGTTTTGAAGTCAGTTTTAGTTGCAAAGAAGTTGCAAGTCAGTTTTGAAGTCAGTTTTAGTTGCAAATAAGTTGCAAGTCAGTTTTGAAGTCAGTTTTAGTTGCAAAGAAGTTGCAAGTCAGTTTGAAGTCAGTTTTAGTTGCAAATAAGTTGCAAGTCAGTTTTGAAGCCAGTTTTCGTTGCAAATAAGTTGCAAGTCAGTTTTGAAGTCAGTTTTAGTTGCAAAGAAGTTGCAAGTCAGTTTGAAGTCAGTTTTCGGTGCAAATAAGTTGCAAGTCAGTTTTCGTTGCAAGTCAGTTTTGAAGTCAGTTTTCGTTGCAAATAAGTTGCAAGTCAGTTTTGAAGTCAGTTTTCGTTGCAAATAAGTTGCAAGTCAGTTTTCGTTGCAAGTCAGTTTCGTTGCAAATAAGTTGCAATAAGTTTTGAAGTCAGAAGGTTGCGCCAAGATGGACAACCGCCCCCAGAGATTTATAGAAATACTTGACAAGAGGTCAAGTCAGAAGGTTGCGCCAAGATGGACAACCGCCCCCAGAGATTTATAGAAATACTTGACAAGAGGTCAAGTCAGAAGGTTGCGCCAAGATGGACAACCGCCCCCAGAGATTTATAGAAATACTTGACAAGAGGTCAAGTCAGAAGGTTGCGAAAAGGGACAACCGCCCCAGAGATTTATAGAAATACTTGACAAGAGGTCAAGTCAGAAGGTTGCGCCAAGATGGACAACCGCCCCAGAGATTTATAGAAATACTTGACAAGAGGTCAAGTCAGAAGGTTGCGCCAAGATGGACAACCGCCCCCAGAGATTTATAGAAATACTTGACAAGAGGTCAAGTCAGAAGGTTGCGCCAAAAGGGACAACCGCCCCAGAGATTTATAGAAATACTTGGTAAGAGGTCAAGTCAATAGGTTGCATCCAAGAGGGACAACCGCCCCAGAGATTACAGAAGTCAGTTTTGAAGAAGCCAGTTTTGAAGAAGCCAGTTTTGAAGAAGCCAGTTTTGAAGAAGCCAGTTTTGAAGCAGTTAGTTTTGAAGCAGTTAGTTTTGAAGCAGTTAGTTTTGAAGCAGTTAGTTTTGAAGCAGTTAGTTTTGAAGCAGTTAGTTTTTAAGAAGTCAGTTTTTAAGTCCCAAGTCATTTCAATGCAGTCAATTGAATTCAACTTTTTCTTTGTAAGTTAAGAGAATTTAATTTAAGAAAATGTAATTTAAGAATTTAATTCAACCTTTTTTTTGTTGTAAAGTGAATTTAATTCAACCTGAATTGACCGGGTTGCGTCTTTAGTTAACCTTTCTTTGTTTTGTTGTAAGAAGGAAATGGACCGATTTGTCTTTTCTTTTTCATGCCATTGTTGCGTATAAAAATATATAGGTAAAATGACATATTTTATTGTTGGCAACCAAAACCGTTTTTACAAATGTTGGTAACGAGTTTTATAATTATTGCGATTATATGATGACAGAAATAGTGTAATAATTAATCGATCATGTACCTAATTTATCTTGCTCTGTATGGTCGGGAAATTTACCCGTAGGACCGCACATACCCTAAATTTCAGTTGTGTTTATTCTTTTTTGTCATTTAATTTTAATAAAACTTCTACACAATAAAACATGTATTTATCATATGCAAACAAGTTTTCAGACTAAAATATCAAATAATTCAGTCTATCAACATTTAACGAAAGAGTATAATTTTTCTACTTAACATGCAAAAATTATTAAACCTTTTTAATATTTTTTTTAGTATATAAAAATAATTTTTAATGTAAAATTTACCTGAAATTATTAAAAGAAAAGATTGTTCGAAATGCTTTCCTTCCATTTCAATAACACTTTTATTCTTGGCCGAAACTCATCTAAGGTTCGATTTACTTTTATTTTTAAGAATATTATAAAATTATGTTTAGCTCATTAAAATGCATAAATTGATTTATATTTTTAATTTGTATTCTTAATTTTCTTAATTCAATTATCGTACCGATACTTCTGGTTAATGTTAATGGTTATATAGTTCATATATAGCTAGGAATGTTACTAGTCGAATTTAATTCCATCTTCAAAATTCAATTTTTAAACCGTGAGATTTACTTTCATCAATTGTAAGTCCTCTAAGTACATTTCTTTTTATTACCTTAATACGTGTAACTGATTTAATTAAATACTTAAATACTACCTTGAACTTAAAGGATTTTATGATAATAATAATAACAACAACAATAATTGACTCAAAAGATTTTATAACCCTAAACCCATCTTAAATTATTACATTATTTTTAAACTTTGTTAATTCAAAAACCTTCCAAATCTCTACACATACACACGCATGTATGCACACTATATATACTATATATACAAACCTTATTCTAAAATCATTCGATATCACAAACTATTTCATAGCGTGTAGGTGCTAACTCTGCTATTTATATAGTCCTAAGCCTTTTTGCTTACTATATATAAATTTTTGCTCAGGCATTTATTCAGTTAATTTAAGAATCCTCTCCGCTAATCTATCCCTCAAATTTATAAGATACACACTTTGTATCTAATACACAACATACACACTAGACCACAGGTCTATACATCATCCATTACGTAATTCGATTTTTACCTACAATAGTCAATAAAATTAGTTATAGACTGCACGATCAGGGTAACTTTGGAAAATAATTTATATTTTTCCCTTTTACCTACTATTCAGTATGTATGTAATTTTCCCCACAGAATTTTTTTTTAAATTAACAATACCATTCTTTGCCTAACTTAATTGTTTGTCCAAATTAATGTATTAATCCTTTTATTCTGTTTGCATAAATTAAAGTATTAATCTTTGAATTTTTTATATTATATAATAACTCACTTGTTCTGTATAAAAATTTGTAATGTAAAGAAAAAATTCGTCATCTAACTTGAAGTAGTTAGGATGTTATTTTCTCATTTGTATTGTATTAATGGTACCCTATTAGATTATTGTATAAATATCATTTTTAAAAGGGGAGAGCAATGTAAAAATGGACAATGAATAATCAATATTCATTTTTACATAAGAACCAAAATCGCTTAACGCGAGTTTGGATAATAATTTTACTTGTGGCTTCCTATTTTTGTTCGTGTCAAAACCCTACGATCTACCATACCTATGGTTTAGTCGTATCCATTTTTATTTGTTATAGAAGTTATTAATTAATTATGATTGTCTTGCATCTCACCCTCGTCCCTAGATTATGCATACACATTGCATATAACAGGATTGGAACCCGTAGTTGTACTTCTTAGTCATTAATGCCCACTCTTGCCTCTAATTCGTTCTTGTAAATCTTCCTAATAATGATTTGTATTATACGTACAAATTCAATAACTATGACGTCATAAAGTAACTTAATTCTCTTCACGTTTTCCATACCTTGAACACTGAATCACGTGTTTAGTATTTGGACATCTTCCGTATTGAATGTATGGTAAATTCTTAATAATAATAATAATAATAATAATAATAATAAAAAAGAAAAAAAACTTCATTCTCTATACATCATTATTTATGTTGTTTCCTACCTATTGTCTACTGATACCTATCAACCTATCAGTCCATATTTTACGCGCGTCTATATTACGCACACAACCTATTCTTTGTTACATGTAAAATACGTCCACATATATTTTTTTTTTTTTTTTTAAGTGCGTTCACCCTCACAAGACATTCATTAGGCTTACAGTAGTTGAGTGGTCGAATTCGCGAATCACAGCAGAATTGAACGTTTCTAAGATAAACAACATCTTTCGCTCTGATCCAAATTCATAACATATTAAAATGTAATATAACATATTATGTTGTATATAAATTATCTTGTCATGTCTCATGTACTTGTGCTGTACTAATAACCATATAATAACCATATATAATCTAACCATATAATCTAACCATATAATCTAACCATATATATATATATAAAAAACACTGTAAGAATGGTAACGACGTAATGTACTTCAATGAAACTATAATTGAATGTAATGACTTTATATATAATGTAAGAATGTACTTTAATAGAACTGTAAGGGACAATCATAAGCGAATGGGAAGTAATCCATAATCGAAATCATAATTGTAATAAACCCAAACAAAAATGTACTCAGTCGTGAAATGATATCGCCTTCAGAAATGAAGACGTGGCAAAAAAAAATAAGATTAGTTTTATTTTTATTTATTTTTTTTTTATTTTTATTTGGAAACTTTCAAACACCTGATCGTGTTTAAAAGGGGGGAAACTTAACCTCCAACTGCCATCCCCAACATTCAGGCATATTTTATACATGTATTTGTAAAATGAAGGACACTTCATTACGGCTCTCTGCTTTGGTCACTGCTAAGAGACTCCCCTTGTTAGCAGCCTCGCTGCGGGGAGGGGGCAGAGGCCCCTTGCCTCCTTAATATTTTTAGATTCCGGCCTGAGCTATCGAAAGAGGTCGAACCTCTACCCCTGTAAATTCAGAGCACTACTGTAAATTTTTAAGAAGTAAATACAGCAAGCGAAACTTTTTATTTTCCCCCTCGAGTTGGGCTATCTTCAGAGGAATTTAGTCAGAAAGTAGAAGTATCCGAGTATTATTGAAAGAAAAGAATTAACAGAGTGTCGACCCCATAAAGCGAGAGAAAAGAATTAGAAAGTTATAGAAGAAAAGTATATAGAAGAAATATCCGTTGCTTGCCTCCGTAACTAGAACCCCCGTCGATCCGAACCAACCCAGGGCCATAGACGGAGGGGTTAACAGCTGGCGACCCCTTTACCAGGATAAGAAGACCCTATACCATGATAAAAGATTATTTTAAGAAGAAGATTACTTTAAGAAGAAGATTACTTTAAGAAGAGGCCACTCTTTGGCCAAGAATAGAAATTACCCTGCATCAGGATGAGAAGATTATTTTAAGATGATGATTTTAAGAAGAGGCCACTCTTTGGCCAAGATAGAAATTACCCTGCATCAGGATAAAACCATTTGACCGGCGTGTCACGACTTCTAGTTCGTAACATCCACCCTTGACCGGTGTGTCACGACTCCAAGTTCTTCACGCCTAGTTTTCATCCAAGAAGAAGTAGCCAGCAAGACGTCTTCAGGACACGCCTCTGAGGATTTTGCCAGTAGAACTTTTGTTAAGTACATTTTGTTTTTTTAAGTAATTTATAAACACTTGAAAAGTCAGTATTATTAACAGTTAATAATGAGTATCAAATCAGAATTTACAAGAAACACAGTGAACATTTCAGACACTAGTGATACATTTTTTTTTAGTGAAACACATTTAACTTCTGTGAAAATTACTAAGAGAAGTTAAATGTAAGAGAGAGTTAATTTCAAAGAGAGTTAATTTCAAAGAGAGTTAATTTCAAAGAGAGTTAATTTCAAAGAGAGTTAATTTCAAAGAGAGTTAATTTCAGAGAGAGTTAATTTCAGAGAGAGTTAATTTCAGAGAGAGTTAATTTCAGAGAGAGTTAATTTCAGAGAGAGTTAATTTCAGAGAGAGTTAATTTCAGAGAGTTATTTTCACTGTTATATTCAGTATAGAATAATTTTATTTATGTACCAAACATAATAGTACCGTACCTTCACGTACGTTCGAGTGAAATGTTGTTTACATTTTTTATTTTTGTTTACAATTTTTTTCAATTTATTGAATTGAATTGACTTGCAAATTAAGAGAGAGAGTGTTTATAGAGAGTTTATAGATTTAGAGAGATATTTGAAGTCAGTTTTCGTTGCAAATAAGTTGCAAGTCAGTTTTGAAGTCAGTTTTAGTTGCAAAGAAGTTGCAAGTCAGTTTTGAAGTCAGTTTTAGTTGCAAAGAAGTTGCAAGTCAGTTTTGAAGTCAGTTTTAGTTGCAAATAAGTTGCAAGTCAGTTTTGAAGTCAGTTTTAGTTGCAAAGAAGTTGCAAGTCAGTTTTGAAGTCAGTTTTAGTTGCAAATAAGTTGCAAGTCAGTTTTGAAGTCAGTTTTCGTTGCAAATAAGTTGCAAGTCAGTTTTGAAGTCAGTTTTAGTTGCAAAGAAGTTGCAAGTCAGTTTTGAAGTCAGTTTTCGGTGCAAATAAGTTGCAAGTCAGTTTTCGTTGCAAGTAAGTTTTGAAGTCAGTTTTCGTTGCAAATAAGTTGCAAGTCAGTTTTGAAGTCAGTTTTCGTTGCAAATAAGTTGCAAGTCAGTTCGTTGCAAGTCAGTTTTCGTTGCAAATAAGTTGCAAATAAGTTTGAAGTCAGAAGGTTGCGCCAAGATGGACAACCGCCCCAGAGATTTATAGAAATACTTGACAAGAGGTCAAGTCAGAAGGTTGCGCCAAGATGGACAACCGCCCCCAGAGATTTATAGAAATACTTGACAAGAGGTCAAGTCAGAAGGTTGCGCCAAAAGGGACAACCGCCCCAGAGATTTATAGAAATACTTGACAAGAGGTCAAGTCAGAAGGTTGCGCCAAGATGGACAACCGCCCCAGAGATTTATAGAAATACTTGACAAGAGGTCAAGTCAGAAGGTTGCGCCAAGATGGACAACCGCCCCCAGAGATTTATAGAAATACTTGACAAGAGGTCAAGTCAGAAGGTTGCGCCAAATGGACAACCGCCCCAGAGATTTATAGAAATACTTGGTAAGAGGTCAAGTCAATAGGTTGCATCCAAGAGGGACAACCGCCCCAGAGATTACAGAAGTCAGTTTTGAAGAAGCCAGTTTTGAAGAAGCCAGTTTTGAAGAAGCCAGTTTTGAAGAAGCCAGTTTTGAAGAAGCCAGTTTTGAAGAAGCCAGTTTTGAAGAAGCCAGTTTTGAAGAAGCCAGTTTTGAAGCAGTTAGTTTTGAAGCAGTTAGTTTTGAAGCAGTTAGTTTTGAAGCAGTTAGTTTTGAAGCAGTTAGTTTTGAAGCAGTTAGTTTTGAAGCAGTTAGTTTTGAAGCAGTTAGTTTTGAAGCAGTTAGTTTTTAAGAAGTCAGTTTTTAAGTCCCAAGTCATTTCAATGCAGTCAATTGAATTCAACTTTTTCTTTGTAAGTTAAGAGAATTTAATTTAAGAAAATGTAATTTAAGAATTTAATTCAACCTTTTTTTTGTTGTAAAGAGAATTTAATTCAACCTGAATTGACCGGGTTGCGTCTTTAGTTAACCTTTCTTTGTTTTGTTGTAAGAAGGAAATGGACCGATTTGTCTTTTCTTTTTCATGCCATTGTTGCGTATAAAAATATATAGGTAAAATGACATATTTTATTGTTGGCAACCAAAACCGTTTTTACAAATGTTGGTAACGAGTTTTATAATTATTGCGATTATATGATGACAGAAATAGTGTAATAATTAATCGATCATGTACCTAATTTATCTTGCTCTGTATGGTCGGGAAATTTACCCGTAGGACCGCACATACCCTAAATTTCAGTTGTGTTTATTCTTTTTTGTCATTTAATTTTAATAAAACTTCTACACAATAAAACATGTATTTATCATATGCAAACAAGTTTTCAGACTAAAATATCAAATAATTCAGTCTATCAACATTTAACGAAAGAGTATAATTTTCCTACTTAACATGCAAAAATTATTAAACCTTTTTAATATTTTTTTTAGTATATAAAAATAATTTTTAATGTAAAATTTACCTGAAATTATTAAAAGAAAAGATTGTTCGAAATGCTTTCCTTCCATTTCAATAACACTTTTATTCTTGGCCGAAACTCATCTAAGGTTCGATTTACTTTTATTTTTAAGAATATTATAAAACTATGTTTAGCTCATTAAAATGCATAAATTGATTTATATTTTTAATTTGTATTCTTAATTTTCTTAATTCAATTATCGTACCGATACTTCTGGTTAATGTTAATGGTTATATAGTTCATATATAGCTAGGAATGTTACTAGTCGAATTTAATTCCATCTTCAAAATTCAATTTTTAAACCGTGAGATTTACTTTCATCAATTGTAAGTCCTCTAAGTACATTTCTTTTTATTACCTTAATACGTGTAACTGATTTAATTAAATACTTAAATACTACCTTGAACTTAAAGGATTTTATGATAATAATAATAATAACAACAACAATAATTGACTCAAAAGATTTTATAACCCTAAACCCATCTTAAATTATTATACATTATTTTTAAACTTTGTTAATTCAAAAACCTTCCAAATCTCTACACATACACACGCATGTATGCACACTATATATACTATATATACAAACCTTATTCTAAAATCATTCGATATCACAAACTATTTCATAGCGTGTAGGTGCTAACTCTGCTATTTATATAGTCCTAAGCCTTTTTGCTTACTATATATAAATTTTTGCTCAGGCATTTATTCAGTTAATTTAAGAATCCTCTCCGCTAATCAATCCCTCAAATTTATAAGATACACACTTTGTATCTAATACACACACATACACACTAGACCACAGGTCTATACATCATCCATTACGTAATTCGATTTTTACCTACAATAGTCAATAAAATTAGTTATAGACTGCACGATCAGGGTAACTTTGGAAAATAATTTATATTTTTCCCTTTTACCTACTATTCAGTATGTATGTAATTTTCCCCACAGAATTTTTTTTTTAAATTAACAATACCATTCTTTGCCTAACTTAATTGTTTGTCCAAATTAATGTATTAATCCTTTTATTCTGTTTGCATAAATTAAAGTATTAATCTTTGAATTTTTTATATTATATAATAACTCACTTGTTCTGTATAAAAATTTGTAATGTAAAGAAAAAATTCGTCATCTAACTTGAAGTAGTTAGGATGTTATTTTCTCATTTGTATGGTATTAATGGTACCCTATTAGATTATTGTATAAATATCATTTTTAAAAGGGGAGAGCAATGTAAAAATGGACAATGAATAATCAATATTCATTTTTACATAAGAACCAAAATCGCTTAAACGCGAGTTTGGATAATAATTTTACTTGTGGCTTCCTATTTTTGTTCGTGTCAAAACCCTACGATCTACCATACCTATGGTTTAGTCGTATCCATTTTTATTTGTTATAGAAGTTATTAATTAATTATGATTGTCTTGCATCTCACCCTCGTCCCTAGATTATGCATACACATTGCATATAACAGGATTGGAACCCGTAGTTGTACTTCTTAGTCATTAATGCCCACTCTTTGCCTCTAATTCGTTCTTGTAAATCTTCCTAATAATGATTTGTATTATACGTACAAATTCAATAACTATGACGTCATAAAGTAACTTAATTCTCTTCACGTTTTCCATACCTTGAACACTGAATCACGTGTTTAGTATTTGGACATCTTCCGTATTGAATGTATGGTAAATTCTTTAATAATAATAATAATAATAATAATAATAATAATAAAAAGAAAAAAAACTTCATTCTCTATACATCATTATTTATGTTGTTTCCTACCTATTGTCTACTGATACCTATCAACCTATCAGTCCATATTTTACGCGCGTCTATATTACGCACACAACCTATTCTGTTACTTACATGTAAAATACGTCCACATGTATTATTTTTTTTTCTTTTAAGTGCGTTCACCCTCACAAGACATTCATTAGGCTTACAGTAGTTGAGTGGTCGAATTCGCGAATCACAGCAGAATTGAACGTTTCTAAGATAAACAACATCTTTCGCTCTGATCCAAATTCATAACATATTAAAATGTAATATAACATATTATGTTGTATATAAATTATCTTGTCATGTCTCATGTACTTGTGCTGTACTAATAACCATATATAATAACCATATATAATCTAACCATATAATCTAACCATATAATCTAACCATATAATCTAACCATATATATATATATAAAAACACTGTAAGAATGGTAAAGACGTAATGTACTTCAATGAAACTATAATTGAATGTAATGACTTTATATATAATGTAAGAATGTACTTTAATAGAACTGTAAGGGACAATCATAAGCGAATGGGAAGTAATCCATAATCGAAATCATAATTGTAATAAACCCAAACAAAAATGTACTCAGTCGTGAAATGATATCGCCTTCAGAAATGAAGACTTGGCAAAAAAAAAAAAGATTAGTTTTTATTTATTTATTTTTTTTTAAATTTTTATTTGGAAACTTTCAAACACCTGATCGTATTTAAAAGGGGGGAAACTTAACCTCCAACTGCCATCCCCCAACATTCAGGCATATTTTATACATGTATTTGTAAAATGAAGGACACTTCATTACGGCTCTCTGCTTTGGTCACTGTTAAGAGACTCCCCTTGTTAGCAGCCTCGCTGCGGGGAGCGGGGAGAGGCCCCTTGCCTCCTTAATATTTTTAGATTCCGGCCTGAGCTATGGTCGAAAGAGGTCGAACCTCTACCCCTGTAAATTCAGAGCACTAACTGTAAATTTTTAAGAAGTAAATCACAGCAAGCGAAACTTTTTATTTTTCCCCCTCGAGTTGGGCTATCTTCAGAGGAATTTAGTCAGTAAAGTAGAAGTATCCGAGTATTATTGAAAGAAAAGAATTAACAGAGTGTCGACCCCATAAAGCGAGAGAAAAGAATTAGAAAGTTATAGAAGAAAAGTATATAGAAGAAATATCCGTTGCTTGCCTCCGTAACTAGAACCCCCGTCGATCCGAACCAACCCAGGGCCATAGACGGAGGGGTTAACAGCTGGCGACCCCTTTACCAGGATAAGAAGACCCTATACCATGATAAAAAGATTATTTTAAGAAGAAGATTACTTTAAGAAGAAGATTACTTTAAGAAGAGGCCACTCTTTGGCCAAGAATAGAAATTACCCTGCATCAGGATGAGAAGATTATTTTAAGATGATGATTTTAAGAAGAGGCCACTCTTTGGCCAAGATAGAAATTACCCTGCATCAGGATAAAACCATTTGACCGGCGTGTCACGACTTCTAGTTCGTAACATCCACCCTTGACCGGTGTGTCACGACTCCAAGTTCTTCACGCCTAGTTTTCATCCAAGAAGAAGTAGCCAGCAAGACGTTTCAGGACACGCCTCTGAGGATTTTGCCAGTAGAACTTTTGTTAAGTACATTTTGTTTTTTTAAGTAATTTATAAACACTTGAAAAGTCAGTATTATTAACAGTTAATAATGAGTATCAAATCAGAATTTACAAGAAACACAGTGAACATTTCAGACACTAGTGATACATTTTTTTTTAGTGAAACATTTAACTTCTGTGAAAATTACTAAGAGAAGTTAAATGTAAGAGAGAGTTAATTTCAAAGAGAGTTAATTTCAAAGAGAGTTAATTTCAAAGAGAGTTAATTTCAAAGAGAGTTAATTTCAAAGAGAGTTAATTTCAAGAGAGTTAATTTCAGAGAGAGTTAATTTCAGAGAGAGTTAATTTCAGAGAGAGTTAATTTCAGAGAGAGTTAATTTCAGAGAGTTATTTTCACTGTTATATTCAGTATAGAATAATTTTATTTATGTACCAAACATAATAGTACCGTACCTTCAGGTACGTTCGAGTGAAATGTTGTTTACATTTTTTATTTTTGTTTACAATTTTTTTCAATTTATTGAATTGAATTGACTTGCAAATTAAGAGAGAGAGTGTTTATAGAGAGTTTATAGATTTAGAGAGATATTTGAAGTCAGTTTTCGTTGCAAATAAGTTGCAAGTCAGTTTTGAAGTCAGTTTTAGTTGCAAAGAAGTTGCAAGTCAGTTTTGAAGTCAGTTTTAGTTGCAAATAAGTTGCAAGTCAGTTTTGAAGTCAGTTTTAGTTGCAAAGAAGTTGCAAGTCAGTTCTGAAGTCAGTTTTAGTTGCAAATAAGTTGCAAGTCAGTTTTGAAGCCAGTTTTCGTTGCAAATAAGTTGCAAGTCAGTTTTGAAGTCAGTTTTAGTTGCAAAGAAGTTGCAAGTCAGTTTTGAAGTCAGTTTTCGGTGCAAATAAGTTGCAAGTCAGTTTTCGTTGCAAGTCAGTTTTGAAGTCAGTTTTCGTTGCAAATAAGTTGCAAGTCAGTTTTGAAGTCAGTTTTCGTTGCAAATAAGTTGCAAGTCAGTTTTCGTTGCAAGTCAGTTTTCGTTGCAAATAAGTTGCAAATAAATTTTGAAGTCAGAAGGTTGCGCCAAGATGGACAACCGCCCCCAGAGATTTATAGAAATACTTGACAAGAGGTCAAGTCAGAAGGTTGCGCCAAGATGGACAACCGCCCCCAGAGATTTATAGAAATACTTGACAAGAGGTCAAGTCAGAAGGTTGCGCCAAGATGGACAACCGCCCCCAGAGATTTATAGAAATACTTGACAAGAGGTCAAGTCAGAAGGTTGCGTCAAAAGGGACAACCGCCCCAGAGATTTATAGAAATACTTGACAAGAGGTCAAGTCAGAAGGTTGCGCCAAGATGGACAACCGCCCCAGAGATTTATAGAAATACTTGACAAGAGGTCAAGTCAGAAGGTTGCGCCAAGATGGACAACCGCCCCCAGAGATTTATAGAAATACTTGACAAGAGGTCAAGTCAGAAGGTTGCGCCAAAAGGGACAACCGCCCCAGAGATTTATAGAAGTACTTGGTAAGAGGTCAAGTCAATAGGTTGCATCCAAGAGGGACAACCGCCCCAGAGATTACAGAAGTCAGTTTTGAAGAAGCCAGTTTTGAAGAAGCCAGTTTTGAAGAAGCCAGTTTTGAAGAAGCCAGTTTTGAAGAAGCCAGTTTTGAAGAAGCCAGTTTTGAAGAAGCCAGTTTTGAAGAAGCCAGTTTTGAAGCAGTTAGTTTTGAAGCAGTTAGTTTTGAAGCAGTTAGTTTTGAAGCAGTTAGTTTTGAAGCAGTTAGTTTTTAAGAAGTCAGTTTTTAAGTCCCAAGTCATTTCAATGCAGTCAATTGAATTCAACTTTTTCTTTGTAAGTTAAGAGAATTTAATTTAAGAAAATGTAATTTAAGAATTTAATTCAACCTTTTTTTTGTTGTAAAGTGAATTTAATTCAACCTGAATTGACCGGGTTGCGTCTTTAGTTAACCTTTCTTTGTTTTGTTGTAAGAAGGAAATGGACCGATTTGTCTTTTCTTTTTCATGCCATTGTTGCGTATAAAAATATATAGGTAAAATGACATATTTTATTGTTGGCAACCAAAACCGTTTTTACAAATGTTGGTAACGAGTTTTATAATTATTGCGATTATATGAAGACAGAAATAGTGTAATAATTAATCGATCATGTACCTAATTTATCTTGCTCTGTATGGTCGGGAAATTTACCCGTAGGACCGCACATACCCTAAATTTCAGTTGTGTTTATTCTTTTTTTGTCATTTAATTTTAATAAAACTTCTACACAATAAAACATGTATTTATCATATGCAAACAAGTTTTCAGACTAAAATATCAAATAATTCAGTCTATCAACATTTAACGAAAGAGTATAATTTTTCTACTTAACATGCAAAAATTATTAAACCTTTTTAATATTTTTTTTAGTATATAAAAATAATTTTTAATGTAAAATTTACCTGAAATTATTAAAAGAAAAGATTGTTCGAAATGCTTTCCTTCCATTTCAATAACACTTTTATTCTTGGCCGAAACTCATCTAAGGTTCGATTTACTTTTATTTTTAAGAATATTATAAAACTATGTTTAGCTCATTAAAATGCATAAATTGATTTATATTTTTAATTTGTATTCTTAATTTTCTTAATTCAATTATCGTACCGATACTTCTGGTTAATGTTAATGGTTATATAGTTCATATATAGCTAGGAATGTTACTAGTCGAATTTAATTCCATCTTCAAAATTCAATTTTTAAACCGTGAGATTTACTTTCATCAATTGTAAGTCCTCTAAGTACATTTCTTTTTATTACCTTAATACGTGTAACTGATTTAATTAAATACTTAAATACTACCTTGAACTTAAAGGATTTTATGATAATAATAATAATAACAACAACAATAATTGACTCAAAAGATTTTATAACCCTAAACCCATCTTAAATTATTATACATTATTTTTAAACTTTGTTAATTCAAAAACCTTCCAAATCTCTACACATACACACGCATGTATGCACACTATATATACTATATATACAAACCTTATTCTAAAATCATTCGATATCACAAACTATTTCATAGCGTGTAGGTGCTAACTCTGCTATTTATATAGTCCTAAGCCTTTTTGCTTACTATATATAAATTTTTGCTCAGGCATTTATTCAGTTAATTTAAGAATCCTCTCCGCTAATCAATCCCTCAAATTTATAAGATACACACTTTGTATCTAATACACACACATACACACTAGACCACAGGTCTATACATCATCCATTACGTAATTCGATTTTTACCTACAATAGTCAATAAAATTAGTTATAGACTGCACGATCAGGGTAACTTTGGAAAATAATTTATATTTTTCCCTTTTACCTACTATTCAGTATGTATGTAATTTTCCCCACAGAATTTTTTTTTTAAATTAACAATACCATTCTTTGCCTAACTTAATTGTTTGTCCAAATTAATGTATTAATCCTTTTATTCTGTTTGCATAAATTAAAGTATTAATCTTTGAATTTTTTATATTATATAATAACTCACTTGTTCTGTATAACAATTTGTAATGTAAAGAAAAAATTCGTCATCTAACTTGAAGTAGTTAGGATGTTATTTTCTCATTTGTATGGTATTAATGGTACCCTATTAGATTATTGTATAAATATCATTTTTAAAAGGGGAGAGCAATGTAAAAATGGACAATGAATAATCAATATTCATTTTTACATAAGAACCAAAATCGCTTAACGCGAGTTTGGATAATAATTTTACTTGTGGCTTCCTATTTTTGTTCGTGTCAAAACCCTACGATCTACCATACCTATGGTTTAGTCGTATCCATTTTTATTTGTTATAGAAGTTATTAATTAATTATGATTGTCTTGCATCTCACCCTCGTCCCTAGATTATGCATACACATTGCATATAACAGGATTGGAACCCGTAGTTGTACTTCTTAGTCATTAATGCCCACTCTTTGCCTCTAATTCGTTCTTGTAAATCTTCCTAATAATGATTTGTATTATACGTACAAAATTCAATAACTATGACGTCATAAAGTAACTTAATTCTCTTCACGTTTTCCATACCTTGAACACTGAATCACGTGTTTAGTATTTGGACATCTTCCGTATTGAATGTATGGTAAATTCTTTAATAATAATAATAATAATAATAATAATAA
>JAJOZX010000108.1:437500-475000 GCA_023014485.1 Bathynomus jamesi | reverse complement strand
CGAAGAGAAGGAGAGGAGCTTTACTTCTTTTTCTGTTTGATAGCTTTGTACGTACATAAATTTAAGCATGGAGAGTTTGACCTTTTCTTCTCTCTTAATCCTTTTTTAGCTAGAATGGAGTGGGCCATGGGGTCTTTGTTGGACCGATTCTTCGGTAATTAGAGATATAAATATTTTGTATGAAATGAAAACCATATGTTCGAGGTTTTTGTGACGATACCTCGTCGCCCCCGTCAAGCCATCTACTGTATCATCGCAATACCAGGCTTCCCAATGATTTCATACGTAAACCAAATTATTCAATGCAAATTGCAGGAACTGCTCTCTTCTACAAAGGGACAGATATCTGGAACGCTATACTTATAAATGTCAAAGAAGCACAATCATTAATTTCGTTTCGCAAATCACTAAAGAAATACCTTATTAACTCCTATTAATATATATGTGTATGAGTTTTGCGAATACTAGAGTCACCTACCTATTCTCGTATAATAAATTCCAAACATATGAAATATAATTCAGTTTACTACAAAATAAAGTACTCCACATCACCAATCACAGCAATACAAGCAATGGTGGACTGACGCGACTGCGAGAACTACCGATGAACATTCGAGAATGTCAGGTCTTCGATCGCGAATGATTGCGAATAACTCGAGTTCGCAAATAAAAAAATTGCGAATAAATTAAGTTCTAAAATATATATATATATATATATATATATATACCGGGTGAGCCAAAAAAAACTATTACTCTGATTTTGAACAATATAATTTTACCCTTATCAAATGTTTTTTGTGCAATCAATATATGTGTCCTGTATAAAATTTCTTGGTCTATCTCGTGGTGAAGTTGGACTTTTGCTAACTGTAACCAGTATTTTGTAATTCGCTGTTATACAGACACGGATAGAAAAACTTTCTCTTTCTATACAGTTACCTAATTGAGTCCAAGATAATGCGGAATATGCCCTCGTCCATTATCAATGCACGCTTGCAACCTTGACTTCTCCCTTATCGACGGTAGTACCACATCAAGAATGTTTTCTTGGTAATAAGCAGCAGTGATTTTGGCATTTTGATCAACAAAAACAATCTCTGACTTCTCTAACTTTGAAATATAGATGGAAAACATGACTTTTTGAGAAAAATGCGGGAGTTCCCTGCAAAGTCGATCTAGACTGATAGATTTTTGTCCTATCTTCCATAAACTCGGTCATTTTGTGTGTTCATTGTTGAAGCAACCGTAAAGGTCTTCTCTTCGCTGAACCATATTTTCGACACTTCTCTGTCTGGGAATCGATCTAACAGAGCATGACATTTTTCAAATCTTGCTTGCTTATTTGATGCAGAGAGCTTATGAACTTCGACTCTTTTAAAACATTTAAGACCCAGATCATCTTTTACTATACGACGAACACTAGAACGAGAAATACCAGTAGTTTTTGAAATTTCTCTAGCGGACTTGTGGGTGTTGGGCCGTTCTTTATGACTGCATATCATAGATGAAACCGTGTCAATATTTTCCTTAGTACGTGATGTTTTTGGCCTTCCACTGCCTTCTTTTCGTTTGGTCGACCCTATGATATCGATTTTCTTTATGAGATATTGAAGTCCAGGTATCGTCCATTGTTTATTTGGAAACTCTTTCTTCGTTCGTTTTGCACCCCATTGTTTCTCCTTACGCAGGTTCAATGTCAATGATTCATCTTCCAAAGAGTATTTCATTATGTTATAACTTGTTCACCAACTATAGCAGAATGATGGTCTGAAATTAAAAAGGAAATAAACTAATTATTTTGTGTAAAAATTTGGAAAATTAATTATTTATGGAGAAATTGACTGTCATCTGAAAGTATCAGTTGCTGACTTTGACCGCCTTTCAATTGAGCACCATATTCTGATACCTCCCTCCAGTTGTGAGCTTGTACTTCTACTCCTGGGGCATTGAATCTAGCTTCAAAGCCAGCGTTTGAAAGAGTAAAAGTATGGGTACAACATACGGCCTCAGCAGTAAGATCAATATAAAGGGTGAGCCACAATATTTTTTCAAAAGTTGGGTAATAGTTTTTTGGCCCACCCTGTATATTGCAACTTGTAAATGTTACTAAACAAAGAAAATCACCTATTATATACAGTATACACAATTCATAATCTTAAATCGGGTGCAATCACAAGTTATATAAATTACGTGTTAAAATACAACCCACAAGATCTGATTTTCCTTATGTAGAATTTAAATCTGAATCTATTTTCTTCTATGGTATTTCTTGTGCAATTTGATATTAACGGAGATATAAGCAATCTTTGGATCGATTAAACTCGATTGAAATAGTATGGTGGTAAGTATTCGTTTTACCCCTGCGGGTCGATTTTGATATGAGAATAGGTTTTTTTGGTGTATTTTGGTGTTTTATTCAAATCTGACCTTCATTTCTTGTGCAAATGAATTATTGAATGCTCGGTTAGGTCAACTGTACGCCCTTGATGATTGGTTAGGTTGTCGTGATATTTTCGTTAGTTGGGTTAAGTCGTGATATTTTCATTAAAACTAATGAAAATATCACGACAACCCAACCAGTCATCAAGGGCGTACAGTTGACCTAGCCAGGCATTCAATTAACCCAACCGGGAATTCAGTAATTCATTTGCACAAGAAATGAAGGTCAGATTTGAATAAAACACAAAAATACACCAGAAAAACCTATTCTCATATCAAAATCGACTCGTAGGGATAAAATGAATAATTACCACCATACTATTTCAATCGAGTTTAATCGATCCAAAAATTGCTTATATCTCTGTTAATATCAATTTGCACAAGAAATACCATAGAAGAAAATAGATTCAGATTTAAATTCTACATAAGAAAAATCGGATCTTGTGGGTTGTTGTATTATATCGATCTCAAAGATATTTGCTGAAAATCTGTAATGCTTTCCAACGGCATATTCAGATAAGAATGCTGTAATGAGACTGCTTGCCACTAAACCTACAAAATTAAACGTTAATACCAACATTCTCTAAACCTGTAAATGTGAAATTGTGTAAATGTGTGCACAGCATAATTGTAAAACTAGTTTTTCTATTCTCGTTCCTATAAAATTTCCTTGGCTACTTTTTCAGGGTCAAGATACTTTCTTCAACTTCTTTCCGTACCTGACTCTTGCGGTATTGTACTGCTGCTAGAATAATTAGAAAATTCACTAGTTTAATAACATGAACCTCACCGGGTGGACTGAAAGGTCTTTGAGGCTTCCTCTTATCCTTGTAACTCTTTCCAGAAATAAAGATTGCCCGATATAAAACTAAATAAATAATAAATGTATGTGATTATGATGATACAAGGAGTGTAACGTTGTACCATACTGGCAGGCTATCCGTTTATTCAAACAAAAACTGAAACATAGTAAACAAAATTTAAAACAAAAACAAAGTTTTGCATTTATATACAAAATATCATAAATTATATTATAAAAAATGTTAATTTCATTTTATAATAATCCAGACTTTATTTTTAGGGTAACTTAACTATCTTTCAACAAAAAATCTTATTTCCTATTTTCTGAAAGTACGCGGATCCTGTATATATATATATATATATATATATATATATATATATATATATATATATATATATATAATACATACAGACCGTGCATGGAACAAGGAACTCTTTTGGGAAAAATAAATCCACTATAGTCCGAATAAGTAATGGTAAATGACAAACATTATAGTTTTTCTTTTTCATGATGTTAGCCGGACGTGGGCAACGAGTCACTCGCAAAGAGGTCCCAAAAATATAGCTTCCCTCACCAGCTATCTGCAAAGCAGATAGGATCCAGCTTTGGGACAGGATATCCTGTCCCAAAATGTCATGTTCAGTAATTAGTTCGCATAAGATGGCATAAAAATCTTTGTCAAACAGGTAATTCCAATTAACAAATTTATAAACTCAGATTGCATATCCACTTTTTTAAAATAGGCCATCAGAATCTTGAAATTTGAATGGAAAATTTTGCTGTTTACTTTGTGGAAGAAAATACGTTCAACATTCATAAGGGGAGACAATTACTTTAAATATTAGTATTCAATTTATGAAAACGCAGAATTGGATGGGTAATAACTGATATTAAACTATACCAGGATGTTTTGAAAAGCCCGGTCTATAATCTCTTTCACTAAATACAGTATGTACAGAAATAGCCTGGGATCCTGTTTTCCTTTAGCATTATTGCTTTTGTAGCTTTAGCTACTGTTTCAGGCGATTTATTATTTTTAAGAAGTATCTAGAGAACACAACGTTTATAAATAAAATGCAAGGAATGAATAAGTAATAGAGTAATGTACATTTAATCCTAGCTTATTATTAGTATTCTACTATTAATTGAGATTTCAGCTTGATTTTAGACGCGATTTCTTTGCAATATTTTTTCTGTCAGCATTTAAATCATTTCAAACCTTCAGCCCATTGAAATGCTTGATGTTGAATGAATACGGGGGTAAATTGCTTAATAACACGCTTTGATCTATTTTTCGTAAATAAAATGTGGCAGTTTGTAGCATCCTACTAAAGAAATTAAAGAAAGTATAATTATTCATGTTTTTATGTCTAATGTGTATGTTCCTTTTGCACAATGATTTACTGACCTACTTAGTCAATGCTCCAGACAACTATCTCTTAATCGTACCACTTGTATAATGTTTGTACATGTTGAGTCTGAAATAAAGCGTTTCTTTGTTGCTCATCATCTTTTTATACAGTAAAATATAGGATCAGCAAACTTTCACAACATAGGAAATCAGAGTTTTTATGTTGAAATATAGTTAAGTTACCCTAAAAATAAAATCTGGATTATTATAAAATTAAATTAATATTTTTTCTAATATAATTTTAAGATATTTGTGTATATTAATGCAAAAATTGTTTTGATTTATTTACCATGCTTCAGTTTCTTTTATGCGTGGTAAAAGAAATTTTTTTGTTGAAAAATAATTAAGTTACCCTAAAAAAATAAAATCTGGATTATTATAAAATTAAATTAATATTTTTTATAATCCCATTTTAAGATATTTTTGTATATTAATGCAAAAATTTGTTTTTGTTTTAAAATTTTGTTTACCATGTTTCAGTTTTTGTTTGAAAGAGTGGATAGCTCGCCAATATGGTATAATGTTACGTTCCTTTCGGTATTTATTACCTTATGAGAATATTAATAGCTCGTATGTTATCTGTTGCGTTTTTGACACTACATTGGTCAAATGGGTGGTGGTTAGTTGGTGTTGTAATACTGTGCTACTGCCGATGGTTGGGGGTTATGCATGAAGGGGGTCGGGTTAGACCCTCCAAGGGGTGTGTGAGGTAATCTAACATGAATAAAAGTACGTTCACATGTAAATATATATATATATATATATATATATATATATATATATGGGAATGAACTCAGAATATATATATATATATATATATATATGTGTGTGTGTGTGTTTAAACCATATACGACTGGCTCTGCTGTCATATATATGTGTAGATGCCATGATTGTGTGTGTATTTAAGCCATATACGACTGGCTGTGCCGCCTGGTTGGGTTCTAAAGCCATCCAAGGAATTCAGGGTCGGATACATTTTCCTTCAAGAACTTGTTGTGAGAGGAGGTATCACTGCAGTTGCCTATATATGTATGTCTCTAAACTAAGGCGACTGGCTGTGTTTTAAAGCCTGTCAGCCGTTCACGCTATACGACTGGCTGTGCGACTGGCTGTGTCACCAGGGCATGGCTGGATTCTAAGCTACTGGCTGTGAGCCAAAGCCGGTCAGGATGGCTAGGGAAGGAGTCAATATGCTCCAAGCCATGCCAGCGTTCTTCTGCTACCCCCTTTCCCGGTTAATAATCCCTACCCCTCTTTCGGCCTTGCCTTTGGTGGAATTAGCCCTCTTTGGAGACCTTGGGGGACCACCCCCCCCAACCCCATTTACCCTTACTCTACATTTTTTAATATGAAGTTTAGCGGCCACCCCACCCCCTTTCCCTCTACATTTTTTAATATGAACTTTCGTGGCCACTCTACATGTTTGAGATCATACTACTGTTACACCACATCTAAATTTTATAGAAAAATACTGAAAAATATGTAAAACTTTATGTAAGTTCTATTCTTTTTCTGAATAACGTTTCTTTAATTTTTAATCTGTGCCACGAGGAATGCTGCAGTTCCTGCGAAAGGAAGACAAACAAAATGCGATTTTCTAGGCTTCTTTTATAGTTCAACTTCATTTAATTAGTTTTTAATAATAATGCTTAGTTCCTTTTGCTATTAAATTAGAAATTATTAACGTTAAATGTTGCTTCATAATTTGACACCCAATATATATATGGAAAAATGACTAATGAATAATTCTTGCATACATTTTTGCATACAAAGCCGAAATTCACGTGACACTCTACTTACCTGCATATAAAACGCAAGTTTTGAAAATTTTTTGATTTTTTTTCTATTTTATTTTTGCTAAATAATTGATAAATTATTTCTTTTTTAAATTACTTAATCATTTTTTAGATTTAGTTTAATCATGTAATTGTGTTAAATTCTGCAATATTCATTCTCTTTATACATTCTCTCTTAGTTGTAAAAGATGAAGTCATGTATTGCTTAACATTAATTTTAAATTTTAAACATTTAATTTTGGTTCATATGCATGTTTAATTTTAATACATAATAAAATGCATATTTCAATTTCCAATTTTAGTTAACTCAGCAAATTATGATAACATCAGAGCTGTCGATACGCTGTTTAAAAGAAAAATATGACTTCATCTTCAAATACAGTATCTTGCTTATCTGTCTAGACGCTGTTAAACCCAAACAATTTACTTTTATCTTCAAATATTTTGCAAACAAATTCAGCCTATTGAGAATAAAAAACAAAACAGGTCAACATTAAATAATAATGATGTCACCATAATTTTTTTATATAAACTCGTGTAATCTTTCAAATTATTCATTCTGATTATTCTGAGCTAACCTAGAGGCTGAATCATTGCCTGCAACATTATACTGTAGAAGCAGTAAAAATCAGTAAGAGGCTCCCTTTGTCTTCTCCTTTGAGCCCCGCTTTCACCAGAGAACTTAGTTTTAAAATAGAATAAATAATTTCCCATTACACTACAAGAAGAATCGGGGAACCGTCAGCTCATTTAGTAAGTTTCCCGAGAATGCTCCGATACACTACAAGAAGAAAGCTGAGTGTAGTATAAAAGAAACTACTGCGATTCCCTATACGGTACCAACTACCCCAGAGTGAGAAATCCGTTGCTGTCACCTAACCAGAACCCCCGTCAACCTCGAACCACCCAAGCCTATAGCAGGGTTAACAACTGGTGACCTCCGCAACCTGGATTGTTCCAGTCTTCTAGACCCTGGAACTACAGCAAACTTCAACTAATTGTGGATACATCATTTGACGGGCGTGTTACGATTTCCATTTCTTCACGTCCATCATTTGACCGGCGTGTCACGAAGTCCAAGTTCTTCACGCCCATTCTTCATCTAGGAACAAGTGGCCAGCAAGACGCGTCTTCAAAACACGTCTTCAAGAATTTCACCGTAGGAATCTTTTTTAGTACAGATCTCTTTTTCAAATTAATTACTAGACTTTTGATAAGTCAGCATAATTAACAGTTAATAATTAGTATCAACCCAGAATTAACACAAAACACTGAACCCTCCATATACCAGTGATACACGTCTTTTTATTGAAACCGATTTTATATTTAGCATAGAATAATTTTATTTAATGAGCCAATTATAATATTATCGTACATTCACGTACATTGGAGTGAATTTTTGTTTAAATTTGTTCACATTTGTTTACAATTTTTCCAAATTTTTTCCAAGTTTGGCAATTTGTTGAGCATTTATTTGTGTATTTATTTGTGTATTTCTTAGATAGCGTAGTTAGGAAAGCCACTCAAGTGATCATTCCATAGATTGAGATCGGTTAAGCAGACCAAATTACTGTAGAATACTAAATTAACAGTACCTTCACATATGAGCGATTCAGACGGTGTGCTTTCTGACATTGAAAATTCCCCTACACCCATTTTTCCACCTACCCCGCGCCCTTCAAACATACTTCCAAACATGCAAACTTCTTCAGATCAAGCACAAGCCAACATCTCTCAAACATCTCCCCCAGCATGCATTAATTTAGGTAGACTTGTAAAGTTTCCCCATACTGTCCTAATTTTTAAGGGAACCATAGACAATAACTTTGCATTTACTCTCAAGAACAGCATTTCTTGCACGAAAACATCACAGATGATGATATAAAAATTAGGGATGCCCATGATACAGTTACATACTGTATATCCCATCTATTAGTGAAGCTACGACTTGGGTCAATTTTAAAAAACACTTATTAGAATTTTACAAGGAAATAACACTCGCACAACCTTTGGCAACATTAGAAACTGTCTTCAAAGCTAAATGGAAGAAAGAACACGAAGATTTAAATAATTTTACTGCAAGAACACACACATTCATAGGAGAAGCCTTCCGAGCCTCAGAAAATGCATGCAACATTACGTTCACTTCACAACAAAGAAACCTAATAGTAGCAGCGTCCACTTATCAAAACATCCCCTTAGCACCTAAAAAAAAATTTCAAGAGTGTCTAGATATTGACAAACCAGTAAAGGAAGCCATAAATAAAACAAGGGAACGATACTCAGGCTTAGCAAGCCAGAACTACCGGAAGGGTAGAGAGACCCCCATACACTACATCCCCTACAACAACCACTACAACAACAACAACCCCTTAAATCTAGTCGATACAGGGAACACCACCTCAGAAACAAGCTCCACAAACCCAGAATTCACGCCTTCTTCCTCAGTGTTTTAATTGTGATAGTTTGGGATTATGATGAGCCAATGCAATTATCCCCCTTATTGCTCCCACTCTCTTGAACATAGTCATCGCTGTAGCGACCCACAAAAATGTGCTGACAAAGGCCCTGCAGGGTACAGGCCCCACTTCCAGAAATCAAATCACCAACGTTCCCAAAAGCCATCCAACTCTCAGAAACCAGTTAATTTCCAGCTTCAACAGAACCACCAAACAAATAGATCAAGACCACAAGGTCAGTCACATTATTACCCGATTTCCAAATCCCAACATAAGGTCGGATGGTCCGGTATGTAGAAGTGCCCGTCTGAGAGTCAGTTTCCCCAGTGTACACTTTTCAAGAAGACCCTCCAGTGTATGATGATCCAGTAGCATATGACTCAGGTCCTCCCATAGATGTCAGTTGAAGTTCTTTTTTAAATTCCACAGCCTCCTCCCTCCTAAATAGTAATAATAAAGCCACACATATCCATAAACTACCCAACAGGATTATAGGTGCGAACCTACTAGATTTAGTAATAAACTACAGCACAGATAACCAAGATTTAACCACTGTCTTAGACACAGGATCACATGCAACATTAATTAAGAAGCAATGTACAAATGAGTTACAAGAGAGTACAGATTATAAATATGAAATTAAGGCACCTTCTTCTCAACTCAGGGGAGTTACAGGCACACCCATACCTACTGTACTTATAGAGAAATCGAATTATATTTAGAAGTTGGTAACGCGGTATATCTTGCAAAATGTTGTATTCTGGACGCAGTAGCCACCTTTCAGACCAATATCTTACTAGGTATAGATTTCTTCAACCGCAATCAATGGGAAATTTACCCAGCCGGAAAATTAGTTAAGTGTAGAAATAGGACACACCCTCTCTATGAAAATAATAGACAGGTGCCGCAAGCAGTTTAATTCGGATTTCCCAGAGAAAGAAGAAACCCACGCCAATTTAAAGCAGTTCAAGTCAGTTGGTTGTATTCGATGTGTTGACGGACAGGATTAGAGGGGAGGCGCCGCGGTGCATGATGTATGCAGACGATGTTGTGTTGAGTGGGGAGACGAAAGAGGAGGTGGAGCAGCAGTTGGAAAATTTGAGAGAGGCGTTGGAAAGTAGGGGGATGAGAATTAGCCGAAAGAAGACCGAATATATGAGATGTGATGTGCAGCAGGACCGAGGAGGGGAAGTGACATTGAGTGGAGAGCGTGTTAAGACGGTGGAGTATTTTAAATACTTGGGGTCAACAGTGGATGCAGAGGGGGGAGCAGAGAGAGAGATAAACTGTAGAATAGTGGGGTGGAAGAACTGGAGAGACGTATCAGGGGTGCTCTGTGATAAGAGGGTCCCAGTGAAACTGAAGGGAAAGGTATTCAAAACAGTGGTGAGGCCGGCAATGTTGTATGGAATGGAGACTGTGCCAATGAAGAAGAGCAATGAAAGAAAAATCGATGTGGCTGAAATGAAGATGTTGAGATGGATGTGTGGAGTGACGAGGAGGGATAGGGTCAGAAATGAGCATATAAGAGGAACAGTGAAGGTGGCGGAAGCGTCTAAGAAGGTGCAGGAGGCCAGGCTGAGGTGGTATGGACACGTCAGGAGAAGAGAGGAGGAGTATGTGTGGCGCAGAGTGCTGGAGATGGAGTTGCCGGGACGGAGAAGAAGAGGAAGACCGAAGATGAGATGGAGGGACTGTGTGGTGGCGGACATCAGGGAGAAGGACTTGGAGGAGGACGTGGTATACGACAGAGGAGAGTGGAGAAGACGAACCAAAAACAGCGACCCCATGTAAAGATGGGATAATAAGCTGCGGAAGAAGAACACATGCTTAATTGTTTATTTACTTTTATTTACATTGATATATAAATATCTTCTGGTATGTGAACTAATAATTTTACTGCACATCAAATTTCGTTATAAAATTGCGTGTTAAAAGAAATTTCTCTTTAAGCGCTAAGGCAACGTAATTTAAAAAATTTAATGATCTGCTATTTTTATGTACTGTAATATTATTATTATTGCTACCAATTATTGGCAATAAATTACACAGGTAACATTCATCATGAACAGCAAATATTATCATAGCTATATATATATATATATATATATATATATTATATATCAACCATTTTAAAAAGGCTAGAATGAATGCGAATACATGCATTTTATATTTCATAAATTCAAATATCGATATCTTCCTTCATAGTCATATAGTTCATCCAGTTAACCTATAACGGCTGTTCTAATCCATGCATGAAAATGCATTTTCAATAATTCAGCCTAGTCATGCATATTCGGATAGATTCAAATATTGATCCATCAATTCTTTCTCTAAACATCCACTTAAACATTATTATCATTATCATTATTATTATTTATGTACAAGATCATTTGAATTAAGCATTTGATTTCTACAAAACAGCTGGCAACTCAGTCTTTTAACGTAGCACCACATGTACATTATACTGTTTAATGATCGTATTTCATTTCCTATAACCCTATTAAATTTATCAATATTATCATACCATTAGCAATATATAATACACATACACACACACAAAAAATGTTGACTAAAAAATAGTCCGAAATCCACTATTCTAAATCCATGTATTCTCTGTGACATATATATATATATATATATATATATATATATATATATATATATATATACACACGAGGGTAATTCAATAAGTATCCGCACTTTATATTTTCACAATTTTATTTTCACATCTGATAGATTATAAACACATCACTTCTCAACATAGTCTCCCTGTCCCCCTGTTTCTACAAGCTTCCTAATGCCATCACAAAAGAATTATTTTTGGCTGTGTGCGTAGCCAGTCATGCACCGCCTCCTTCAGGTCATCATCGCCTTGGAATCGCTGACCTCTCAAAGCGTCTTTTAGTGATCCAAATACGTAAAAATCCGAAGGTGCCAGGTCTGGACTGTAGGCTGGATGGTCGAGAATGAAAACCGAGATGAAACCTGGAACCATCACTATGAACCAGAAAGCAAGCGACAGAGCATGCAATGGAAGCATCGAACATCTTCCGTTGCAAGGAAGTTCAAAGCGCAGCCGTCAGCAGGTAAAGTTATGCTATGTTTTGGGATACACGAGGCCCTATCCTTGAATATTCTGTTATAATGTTATAATGTTTCAGACCAACAAAGACCCTAGGATCCACTCATGGCTGGTCTACCTAACTGTGTTCGTAATTGTGTATTGTGCATGTCCTCCGTGGTGGCGGAGGGGACATACAATTTTACGTGGGTTCCGAACCACAAAGAACATATGAAATTTTTATAGTGGGCACACTAGTGGCCACTTCGGCCCATCGAGGTGGCTCCACAATGTAAAAACTGCCTGTACATTGGCAACAACCAATTTTTACAAAACTAAATAATTATCAATTTAAAACTAATTAATTATCAATTTAAAACTAAAGATAGAATCTCTGGATCCAGAGGATCAAGTCATAATAGACTACTGTCCACAAATATGTTACACTCTATATCTATTTATAACCGACATGCAAATATATCAGATCCAAAGAATCCAGTCAATTTCATTACGGTATCCATCAATACCAGTACCTTGCCAACCAAAAATAAGTCACGGTCCATATCAATTGCGGACCAAGTCACAATTTACAACCATATACATTACATATATATACTTAGGAGGAAAAGTGTAGGTGTGGCTGTAAAGACTGTACAGTAATGTAGAAATGTGTGTGCACCCATTTGGGTCTCCCATTTAAAGGTGTTTGTGGGGCAAGTGAAGATCATGAGTTTTTCAATACCTCACAGTACTATGGGGGGCACCGCTCGGCAGAGGAATCTCTTTAAATGGGTGTGTAAGGACAGAGAGTATCCCCTAACCCAAGATGCTGCCTCCCTATATCCCACAACACTTGTAAAACTATGTTTTCTTAAATTTGTTCTACATCTTGGCTTAAATAATTTCATACTATGACCTCTAGTCTGGTTATTGTGATCTTTAATGAAAAGAATCAAAATCTATCTTATCCAACCCTTAATTTTACTACCTTAAACTATACCCAATCTATCAACATATGCGTCTAATCGATTTTTAAACATGTTTATAGACGTGCTACTAATTACTTCTACCGGCAAACTATTCCAGCTATTTACTATTCTATGCGTAAAAAGTTTTTGGCAACTGCTGTCTCGAACCTTCTACTTGTCAACTTACACCCGTTATTTCTAGTCCTATTATATTGAGATATTTCGAAAAAGCTATCTCTATCTACGTTATCGAACCCATTCATAATTTTGAAAACCTGGATTAGATCACCCCTTAGCCTCCTAGTCTCGAGTGTAGTCAATTTTAACTCTTTAAGCCTATCCTCGTACGACTTTGACCTAAGCGACGGAATCATCTTAGTTGCTCGTCTTTGAACTCTTTCGATTTTGTCTATATCTTTGCGCATATGCGGATTCCAAAATTGGATCGCGTACTCCAAATGGGGTCTAACTAATGATTTATAAAGAGGAACTATAATATCGCGCGATTTGTACTCAAAATTCCGAGCTATAAAACCTAACACTTTGTTCGCTTTATTGACCGCTGCTGTACTTTGTTTCGCTACTTTTAAATCACCAGTGACTATAACTCCTAAATCTTTTTCCTGCTCTACGCTTATCAACTCTTTCCCTGACATACTATACGCAAAATTACCGTTACGCGAACCTATATGTAAAATTTTGCACTTATCGACGTTAAATCTCATTTGCCATGTGACTGACCAACCAACGGTTTTATTTAGATCTTCCTGGATTTTACCTCTATCTTCGTCATTAATCGCCCTACCACCCAACTTCGTGTCATCCGCAAACTTTGAAACTGTACTGACTAGGCCGACATCTAAATCGTTAATATATATAAGAAAAAGCAAGGGGCCCAATACAGAACCCTGAGGAACGCCACTCGCTACATTAGCCCAACACCACTCCGCTCCATCAACGACCACCCTCTGTTTCCTATCTCGCAACCACTCTTCTATCCAATTTATTACTACACCACTGATTCCATGAGCCTTAGTTTTCTCAATGAGTCTTTTGTACGGTACGGTGTCAAACGCTTTTTGAAAATCTGAATACACTACATCAACCGGCCGATGACTATCGTAAACGTCAACCACGCTTTGAAAAAATTCTAAAAGATTAGTTAAGCAAGATTTGTTTCGCCTAAAACTGTGCTGCGTATTTCTAACTAAGTTATGCAATTATAAGTGTTCGACTGTACGATCCCTAATTATTGATTCCCGTAGCTTACCTACAACAGACGTTAAACTGATTGGCCTATAATTTCCCGCCGCACCTTTATCACCTTTCTTAAAGAGAGATGTTACGTTTGCTAACTTGAAATTATCTGGTATGCACCCCTCAGAAATAGACGCATTAAAAATCTTTGTTAACGGCACAACAATGCTATCTTTTAATTCTTTTAGTTGTATGGGGTATATGGAATCCGGTCCCGGTGATTTACACGTTTTCATTTTATCAATATAGCGCATTACCGCCCCTTCACTAACCACAATATTATCCAAAATATTACCATTATCAAAGGGTATTATGTCTATGACCGTAGGGATATTCGTTACATCTTCTATAGTAAAAACTGACCTCAGAAATTTGTTTAGCAAGGTAGCCATTTGCTTGTTTTCAGAAACTACCTCTCCGTTAAAATTTTTCAACGGCCCCAAGACACTTTTTACTTGATTTCTATTGTTGACGTATTGAAAGAATCGCTTGGGGTTTTCTTTACCGTTACGATCTATAGAGATTTCAAATTCGCGCTTGGACTTTTTTATCACACTTTTCGCTTCACGCCTTAGAGATATGTAGTTGTTTCGTAACCACAAATTGTCTTTATCGCACTTATGTAGCCTATAAGCCCTATCTCTACTTTTTATAATGTCTCCTACTCTAGAAGTAAACCACAAGGGCTTGTTATTTACTTTTGCACGCTTAATTTTGCACGGTACACATTCCTCATTTATAGTCCTAAATACTGTTTCAAACGATTCCCACATTAGTTTGGCGTTGGAGTTCCCCATTACGTTTTCCCAATTGACGTGTGACAATTTATTTCGAAATTTACAAAAGTCTGCGTGCTGGAAGTTAGGAATTTTAGTCGAGTTAGCTGGTTTCCAGTGACTTACTGAGAGGACAAACGCCATCATATTGTGATCGCTATTGCTTAACGGTTCTATTACTTGAAGATCAGTAATTAGCCTATCATCCGTAGTTATTACTAAATCTAAAATACTGTCCAACCTCGTAGGTTCCCCAACCTTTTGAATAAGAAAGCTATCCTCGAGAAAATTAACTAAACGATTACCTTCCGCGTCTCCCTGCATTGTATCGTAATTCACGTTCGCGCAATTAAAGTCACCCATAACTAAAGGTTGCTCACTACCTATTATTCTCCTTAGTTCACGCTATAACGCTTCGTCCGTATCAGCTGTTTGATTAGGGGGCCTATATATAACCGCAACAACAAGTTTGAAATCGTTCAATTTAAGCTCTGCTATAGTCGAATCTATTGGTTCTGGAATTGTGTGCTTTACTTCTATAACATTCGCAATATTATCTTTGAGGTATAACATAACACCGCCTCCTCGCCTACCTATTCTGTTTTTAACAAAAAGTCTATAACCTCTAATTTGATACTCCCCTACAAAGTCACGTGTTTCAGTGCTAAGCTACGATTCATTTATCGCAATTAAATCATAGTCTTTACAAGCAATTAAAGAAAAAAATTCGTTTATTTTATTTCGTAAGCTACGAGCATTTAAGGATGGAACCTTCAAATTGTTTGTAATTGCGACACTTTCGCGAGCGCAGGGGAAATTTGTGGAATTTACGCTGGGACCGTTCGAGTTACGGCAGCCTGAAAAGAAGAGACAGTATTATGAAATAGTCTTCCTAAACGACAGCTCCAACGTCATTAAGATGAAGTCCATCTCCGAGGAACAAGTCCCTCCTACCTTAGAAACTGTTCAAAAATTCGCAAAATGCACTCCTTCCTGTTCGCAAAGAGACTTTAGGTTATTGTTAATATAGGTCGCCTTGCTGTAGAAATAGCTACGTTGGATAATTCGAGGAAGTATACCTGTTAAAACAATCTTATTAGTGTTTTCCTTTAGTCGCTCTAGTAAGTCCCTGTGCCTAGCCAGCAGTTCCTCCGATCTAGAATTTATAACGTTATTAGTAACGACATGAATAACATACGTTGTCCTCAGAGGTACCGTCTGTAAAATGGTCAACACTATTAGTTATATCGTCCACCCTTGCACCAGAGTAGCAGTAACGGCGCCCACGACGAGGGTTTCTCCCACAGAATTCCTCGAGCTGCCCTCGAACAATGGAATCGCCAACGAGTTGTATTTCCGGTTCATCAGCATCTTCGAAACCTAAAACAGAAAACTTATTGTTTGTTATTACTGGTAGACAAGTCTTAGGTTTTCTCAATGGGGCTCCATTACGCACTCGAACGAAGGGTTGGGAACTAGGGGAAGAGAGAGGGCTATTAGTACTATTTATATTATTAGTAGAAACTGAGGCAGGAGGGGTCGTAACTGGAGTCTCAAGGGATTCTAATTTTGCCGTCAGGAGCATCACGCTTTCTTCAAGTCTAACTCTGGCCTCCCTCTCACGTTCTAACTCGTTCCTCAGCGCTTCCATGCTTGAGCACCACCTGCAAACTAACTGTTCATTATTATTAGCCATTGTAAACACGTAAGCGGCAAATTTCCCTTCACAGCGACTGCAAGTACTTGACGGGGGTGGCATGCTCTTAATTAGTTAAAAAAAAAAAAAAAAAAAAGAGCGCTTGGAAATTAATAAATTACAACGTAGGTCTACCGCGTGCTTATCGCGCCGTCACCTGAGCAAACCCGCAAAAATGTTCCTGAAACGCAGAAACAGATTCTTGTAACAAATGTATACTAAATGAATATACAGTATAATTAAGCTACCGACGAAAAGATCTGTAAAAGAAAGAGTATTAGTAGTATTTATCTGTCCACTTTTCGACCGACTTTTTTCCTTTTTTCGCACGGTGTGTGACCACACTCTACCTGACCTCCCTAAGGAAGGGAAAATGAACCTTATGACTCCTCGTTTTCTGATAGATTTGAAAAACAAACAAGGCAAGCCACGTGCTCTATCCTTAGTTTGATCAAATAATAAAGTACTGAATAAAGTCAATAGATGACTAGTAACACGAAGTAATTTAGTTAAGAATGCACCAAACACTATTTTTTTTTCTAAAGACACCTCAACGAAACCACTTATTCAATTGATCACAACTGACTCGATAAAACACGTCTAGAGCATGGAACTACAGTAACAAGTGCATCGTATTCTGACATGCTTCGGAATGAGTTAAAGCAAGCAATACGCACAAAACGGAGAGGAAGATTGTCGGAAGGGATTATTCTGTTACACGACAATTCGCGCCCTCATACCGCTGCACAGACTAGAAAATGCCTTCAAAAACTTAAATTTGAAGTTCTCAACCATCCAGCCTACAGTCCAAACCTGGCACCTTCGGATCTTTACCTGTTTGAACCACTAAAAGACGCTTTGAGGGGTCAGCGATTCCAAGGCGATGATGACCTGAAAGAGGCGGTGCATGACTGGCTACGCACACAGCCAAAAACATTCTTTTGTGATGGCATTAGGAAGCTTGTAGATCGCTGGACTAAGTGTATTGAGAAACAGGGAGACTATCATCTGAAGTAATGTGTTTATAATCTATCACATGTGAAAATAAAATTGTGAAAATAAAAAGTGCAGATACTTATTGAATTACCCTCGTATATACAGTATACGACGCGTTCGGTGGAGAAGGGGCGAACGCAACATTTTCGAATTATGCCACAAAATGCAGTTAAAGTTTGTAAACTTTAAACCTTTGTATTTTTCCGGTTTATTGAAATGTTGTATGAATTTGAACACATATTTGAATAAAATATTGTTGTGTAATATGTCGATATAATAAAACGCCAAGAAATTTTACAATATTATTTATTGATAGCTTCTGATGTTAACTGGTGTAATCCATTATTTGGTCCTCTTCGTCGAATGTTGTATTACCTGCTTCAACTGTTTCGGTTTCTTCCAGTTCCTTTAACAATCTTGTATAATAGTTCACTGCAGTTGCAGGCATTAGGTCTGATAATTCTTTGAGATCTTTTATTTTTTCCTTAGTTATTGGCAGCAATTGGGAATACTTTGGTTGCAGTGTCTGCTGGGCTAGATTGAATAAACTGACACTGTAGGATTTTTTCCCTTTCTGCAGTCTGACGGGATGGCTATTATCTGGGGTTGTGCGGTATGCAGTAGATATTACGTAGCCTTCTTTGTGTTGAAAGTCAAATATTAACTTTCTTGCATCTGTAAATTTAGTAGTTGTTGATTTCCTAATGACAATGCACGTTTTTAGGACGTCAAAATCGAGAAAATCAGCCTGTTTCATTTCTACAACTAGGAAGCGCTGCGAAACGGCTGTAGTTATGGCCGTAACATAATCTTTTTTGGTGTAAATAATATTGCTGTAATTATTTTTTATATTTTGTTCAATTTGGCCAAATTCAGCATCACAGGGCATTGTCGAGTGACCAGAAAGTAGATAGATGTGTTCAATGTGAAGCAATGATGCGGAGTGAATTTCTCTCGAGATACATTAAAACCTAAATTTTACCGTGAAAGAGTGCAGACTAACATCTAATTTTTTGCATAGGTAAAGCAAAGGTTTTAAAGGATAATTATACGACAAAAAACTCATTTTTCGAATTTTGTGGCGTTCGCCCCTTCTCCACCGAACGCGTCATATGTAATACTCAAACTCCTTCCTCTATGGTGCCTGGGTATCCCCAACAAACTGGTGCTCCACTTTATTGCTGTAAATATAGCACATGTCTGGGGGTTGAGAGCTTTCATCCAGTTTCTCCATCTTCAATTGATATATTAAGCTGGTCAAGTCATGCTGTGCCTCGTGAAAAGTATCTCTTTGGAAGGCTGATCGATATCGCCCCTAGGTTATAATTTTGAACACTTCCTTCTTTAATATTTCTGTTAACCTTTGACTTTAGGGGTTTCCTTTGTTTACGATTTCGTATAATAAATCATTCGTAAGATTTGAGTTTTTTTAAATTACGTTTAAGTCTCTCACAACATTCTCAGCCGAACCATAATGGCCCGGACCTAGTGTTACTACTGTACTGTAATACCGTGCAACCTTAGTCTGGGCGATACGTATAGTTTCATCCCGAGTTAACCCGGCTTTTGCACACTCCTTACAGTCTCTAAGAATCGTATAAATGGTATCTTTATAATCAATATTTAAAAAGAGGGTGTCCAGCTGAATTTCAGATATCCCCACCTCATACGAATCACGACCCAATTCAATGGGTCCGTGGAGATCTGTTACAAAGTTGGCTAATGTGTTGTTAGGTTGTACAGACAGGGACGAGGAGGACAGGAGTGTGACGTAGAAATGGTTAGGAGCCATGTTGCTTACTATTTAAGCTTCATTATTGCATCAGCTTTTATATAGGTGTTGAAGCTTTCTGGATACCCTAGCCATTTCACCAGGTACATTTTTCTCTTTCCTGAACCTTTGCTTCCTAAAATTTTTTCAATTTTAAACACATTTTTTCCTAAATTAAATGCCACTTTCTGCAACTCCTCGCAGTAAAAGCCTCCTGAGATTTCTTCCCCATTCAAATCGTCAACGTAATACATCATTATCTCACCTTTAGGTCTCATAGCCCTAACTTTAAAAATCTCGTGTCCATCCTTGCTCAAATCCCTTCGCGAATTTATTTCCCGAACGCGACAGCCTTACATAATCATTGATTTTGAAACGCGCAGAGTGTGGTGGTGGTGTTCCATCTCTTCTCACCTCTGGGTGCGTACCTCTTTCTAAAACTTCGTTAGGTGTTGTCCCAATCGTGCGATGGTGTGAGCGGTTGTATGATGAGGCCGAAGATTCCAGAATGTCTAGAAATCTGTATGTGTTTTTATGTGTAAAATAACGGTGCATGCGTTCCTTTATGGTGCGTTGAACTCTTTCAGCTAAAGAAGCCTTATGTATAGAATTGGTAGTGTAATAGCTGATATTAAACTCTGTCAACATGTTCTGAAAAGCACGGCCTATAAATTCCTTCCCCATATCCGTACAAAAATAGCCAGGAACCCTGTTTTCTTTTAACATCAGCGTTTTGGTGTCTTCAGCAACTGTTTCAGGTGATTTATTTTTCAGAGGAATTAGCCACAGATATCTAGAGAATACATCTATTATGAATAGAATGTAGCGGTAACCATCGTTATACACAGAATATCTTTGCATGTCTGTTAAATCTGCTTGCCAAATAGAGTCAATCGAAGCAGCTGTTGTCTTGGCTGTTTTAAACCTTTTTCTCACAGGCTTATGAGGTGAATAAGCGTTCTGCTCCCGCAAAAATCTCTCAACATCTTTTTTCCTACTCCGTAAACACTTCTGTACAGTCTATCTACGCCTCCGTAGGAGGCTGGGTTAGAAATGTCATAATAGCGTCTTCTTAATATGTTAGCCATTTGCGTATTTTAGAGACACGTGTGTAGAATTGACCGTTGTAACCTCTTCTTTCTCCTCTTCAAAGGTGTTACGCATGTTCCAAGTCTTTTAACCTGTTCAAATTTCCTATCATTGTTTTGGGGACATTTATTTGTTGTAGTCTTGCTTTAATATGCTTCCCTCATGAAAATGAGGGCCTATCCCACTTTCTCACCAGATCATGGACGATGTCTACGATATTCGATCACTGCACCTTTACTCCTTCCACAATGATCTCGCCTGTATCGGTCCATTGTTTGGCTGGGTCCTCATTCAATAGATTATAAAGACTTAAACTTTTATTCCTCAATGTATGTGGGAGGGTGCTTTTTAATACATGCTCTATGTTCTCTGTGGCTGACCCCTTAATCTTTGGTTGGTCAGCTGTATCGTCGGACACAGGTCCTATGCCACCATATCAATCGTTCCCCGTGCTGTGCCTAATAACCACGGGAATCTCTGTCGGGTTCTTATAATTTTCGTACTCGTGAAGAAATTTCTGCAGAGCTTCTTGGTATAGGATTCTTTTCTCATCAGGTGTTTTTTCACTGTTTAAGAGGGCTACCAATTCGCTTTCCACTCTTTTAATCCGTGTCTGGATTCCTTTGCAGTGAAGCATACACCTCGTGTGGAATCACTACCACTTTCTTCATTATATTAATCTATTCAGTTAAGGGCCCAAAACTGAAAATAAGATGGGGAGGAATGACTCTCCTCTTTGTACAATAATTCGTTTTTTCTTCCCTACAGTTTGACTTTTACGAGCGAGTGCACGTATTATGTTCTTGCAACGGCGTAGACGAGCCTTCTGAGGTGGTTTCATTGATACATTGTAATTTATAACGTCAAGACAGATTTCACAGATGCATTTTAAAAAGTCGGAGTCGATATTTTTAATAAACAACTGCTGCATTGCCCGGGGCAGTCGATGATAGATTTTTATTAATTCACTGTATTTCTTCAACCTCTTTGTCATTCTGGAATATACACCGTTTCAGGCGCGTTTGGAAATATATTCGTTCTTAGAAGCACCCTAAACGTGTTTCGAGGATGAAGGTCGCAAAGCAAATATCCGTAACGCGTGCTTGTAGCTTCTTTATAAACTTCCAAAAACTCCTTACGCTGATTCGGGAACATTTGATTGGCTAATACCCCAATTTGTGATATATCTCTACGTTGCGCGAATAAAACTAGATATTGTGTATTTAACGACACATCGCGCATGTATCTATTTTTGAAAAATAGATTCTGATTGATGAAGAACACGCTTATGTTAAGATGGTGGGAGAATAATGTAAATGTCTCGGCAAACGTTTTATCCATCTCCAGCATGAGATCGTCAACTACACTGACTGTATGTTCATTTCCCTTTAACGAATTAACGTCGTATACACCTTTGTGGAACAAAATATCATCTTGGTACTCGTTGAACACTGATTGATACGTCGAATAGCACCATATAACTTTATGCACAAATTTTGAGAACATCTCTCCCTTTTCTTTAATGATTTTAAGCATAAACACAGTTTTACCACATCCTGTAGGTTCAGATATAATACATGTGGATGGGCTCGTGAACCTGAATTTTTCTACAGAGCCCATTTCTAACACGTCACACTCCTAAGTGGGTCATTTATAAAATATTACAAATTTTGAGTGCTGCTCCTTATATTCTACAGTCTTGTTTTTCTCTTCACCCACAGAACCGTGAATGACGATGAGGTACAGCACCCTATCATCAACATTACAGATAACCCCGACGACAGTGTAGTTGTGATCACAGAATCCTTCCCCGCCGACGAATCCTCACCAGCGATACCTGTAGCACGCGACAATTCAAAGCGGAGACATGATGAAGAGCCCTCCACGTCAGGTATAAAGCGCGGCAGGATTGCGCCGGTTGTTAGACCACCAGTAGTAGAGCCCCAACCCTCTACGTCTTACGACACAATCCCCACAATAGTACCTTCCTCAAATAAAAATACAGGGTGTCCATAAATTATTCACCCCATTATAAGCCTTAATAAATTCGTTATTATAGGAGCTATCTTAAAACGGTTTACGGCAATTAATAACACAACTCAAGAATTGTTTTTCTTTATTTCGCAGAACATCCACTAGGGGCACAATGACGACAGTGAAGGAGAAAGCAATGTGTGTGCTGTGGATGTGGGAAACCAAATCTCCAATTACTGTACAGAGACGTTTTCGGGAGGAATATCAGAAAACTCCACCAACAAAACAATCACTCAAGCGATGGCTGAAACAATTTCAAGAAACTGGCAGTGTGCTACATCAGAAAGGAGCTGGTAGGCCTAGTGTGTCTGAAGATAAGATAGCAGGAATTCAGGAGGCGTTTATCCGAAGTCCTACAAAATCCATCCGCCGAGCAAGCCGAGAACTGCAAATACCGCGTTCAACAGTGCATAAAGTGGTTCACAAGAGGTTGAAACTTTATGCCTACAAATTGCAAACCTTGCAGAAACTTCTACCAAATGACAAACCCAAACGGGTACAGTTTGCTGTTGACATTCTTCACCGTATTGATGAAGATGAGCATTTTTTGAACAATGTCGGTTTCAGTGATGAAGTGACATTCCATCTGTCTGGTAAAGTCAACAGACACAATTGCCGTATATGGGGATCAGAAAATCCGCATGAATTTATTGAACACGAACGCAACAGTCCCAAGATAAACGTTTGGTGTGCTCTCTCCCATAACCGTGTGATTGGACCATTTTTCTTCCATGAGAACACTGTGAAGGCTACAAATTACCTAGATATGCTTGAATGGTATGCTGCACCTCAGCTTGAGGATATGCAGCCCCGTGTGTTCTTTCAGCAAGATGGGGCACCGCCACACTGGGGATTAGAAGTGCGGAGGTTCCTCAATGAAAAGTTCCCTTCTCGTTGGATCGGGCGAGATGGCCCTATTCCATGGCCTCCTCGTTCCCCGGATATCACGCCTCTGGATTTCTTTTTATGGGGCTACACAAAGGACAGTGTATGCAAAGAAGGTTAATAACATCACAGAATTAAGACATTGGATTGAAGAGACATTAGCTTCCATCACGCAAGACATGCTTCTTAATGTTTGGAACGAAATCATATGACGCGTTCGGTGGAGAAAGGGCGAACGCAACATTTTCGAATTATGCCACAAAATGCAGTTAAAGTTTGTAAACTTTAAACCTTTGTATTTTTCCGGTTTATTGAAATGTTGTATGAATTTGAACACATATTTGAGTAAAATATTGTTGTGTAATATGTCGATATAATAAAACGCCAAGAAATTTTACAATATTATTTATTGATAGCTTCTGATGTTAACTGGTGTAATCCATTATTTGGTCCTCTTCGTCGAATGTTGTATTACCTGCTTCAACTGTTTCGGTTTCTTCCAGTTCCTTTAACAATCTTGTATAATAGTTCACTGCAGTTGCAGGCATTAGGTCTGATAATTCTTTGAGATCTTTTATTTTTTCCTTAGTTATTGGCAGCAATTGGGAATACTTTGGTTGCAGTGTCTGCTGGGCTAGATTGAATAAACTGACACTGTAGGATTTTTTCCCTTTCTGCAGTCTGACGGGATGGCTATTATCTGGGGCTGTGCGGTATGCAGTAGATATTACGTAGCCTTCTTTGTGTTGAAAGTCAAATATTAACTTTCTTGCATCTGTAAATTTAGTAGTTGTTGATTTCCTAATGACAATGCACGTTTTTAGGACGTCAAAATCGAGAAAATCAGCCTGTTTCATTTCTACAACTAGGAAGCGCTGCGAAACGGCTGTAGTTATGGCCGTAACATAATCTTTTTTGGTGTAAATAATATTGCTCTAATTATTTTTTATATTTTGTTCAATTTGGCCAAATTCAGCATCACAGGGCATTGTCGAGTGACCAGAAAGTAGATAGATGTGTTCAATGTGAAGCAATGATGCGGAGTGAATTTCTCTCGAGATACATTAAAACCTAAATTTTACCGTGAAAGAGTGCAGACTAACATCTAATTTTTTGCATAGGTAAAGCAAAGGTTTTAAAGGATAATTATACGACAAAAAACTCATTTTTCGAATTTTGTGGCGTTCGCCCCTTCTCCACCGAACGCGTCATATATCGCCTTGATGTTCTGCGTGCTACCAATGGGGCTCACGTGGAAGTATACTGAATTAAAACAAAAATTTCTTGAGTTGTGTTATTAATTGCGGCAAACCGTTTTAAGATAGCTCCTATAATAACGAATTTATTAAGGCTTATAATGGGGTGAATAATTTATGGACACCCTGTATATCCCCTTATTCTTGTACAACTCCGTGTACATTCTCCGCAGCAGCTTCTCGCTCTGTTGAGGATGGCATAACATTCGAGTTGGTGCGTACCGATGCCCCCACCCCAGTCTTGACTAGAAATCGGTGTATAGCCAGGGTTGATCCTAGATCTGTGTATAGCAATGGCGTTGAACACGGACTACGGCACATAGTTGAGCGTATTGTAGAGTTTGCCCTTCAGAACCGTGACGAACGTGAAGTCAGGACGATGCTGTCTTTTGGATTCGGGTCAGATGACGGAGATGTAGATGATTTTTGGGTAGTAATACCTTTCAGACGTATGACAGCTGAAGATATAGAGTATATATTGGGCCGTATAATGCAGGCCTCTCAAAGTAATAGAACCTTCAGTATGGACAACTTCACGGTAAATATTGATCGTGTATTCCGTGTTGCAGGTCATAGCGCCACACCTTATACTCTTAACTTCATTTCTCAGGCTATTTATAAACAACATATAAATGCTGATCGTGGTTGTGGCTTTATCGCAGTAGTCTTGGCCCGTATGTTTACTGTACTAAATACACAGGTCAAAAACATTTGGTTGCCTACGGTAGTTACAAGGAGTTACAAGGAAAAGAAGTACCTCAAAAGGCCTTGCGGCCCATACCGAGGAGGTACCAATGGCAACGGGTGCCAGGGAAAATTTTGTACACACTCAAATAGTGTGCAAGATTTGGTCTAACTTTTTTTTGAACTGATCCACAGAGGAACTGTTCACAACTTCCGAAGGTAACCTGAAAGAGTTACAAGGACAAGGACAAGAGGAAGCCTCAAAGACCTTTCGGTCCACTCTGGGAGGTTCCTGTTATTAAAAGTTTATTTTTGTTTCAACTATCCTAATAGTAGTAGAAAACTGGATAGAAAAGTAGAAGGCTCTCTCCCCACCCTCCGCTCCCTCCCTGCCAGAGGCAGGTACGGAAAAAGGTTGAAGAAAATACCTTGACCCTGGAAAAGTAGCCAAGGAAATTTTACAGGAAAGTGGAGAATATATAAATAGCTCTATATTTAGCTTGCTCACAGAGACACCGTGCAAGCGAACTCCTGCAGAGTTTTCTGAGGTTTTAATCTTAAACTATGAGTGTGTTCAGTACTTTGTCTAGCCTATTTTTAAACACATTTACACTTTGACTGGAAACAACCTCTGAGGGAAGTTGGTGCCAGGGAAAATTTTCTACACACTCAAATAGTGTGCAAGATTTGGTCTAACCTTTTCTTGAACTGATCCACAGAGGAACTGTTCACAACTTCCGAAGGTAACCTGTTCCATGTGTCACAGATCTTATACGTAAAGTAATTCCCACACACACTAGTCCTAAACCGTTTCAAATCCAACTTGCAACCATTGTTGCGAGTTGGGTTATTATTTAAACTAAACATACTTCTAAAATCGACATCGTTGAACCCGCGTAAGAGCTTGAAAACCTCGATCAGTTGACCGCGCAGCCTCCGAGTTTCAAGCGAAAACAAGTTCAGGGCGCGTAACCGTCGATTGTAGCCCATATGCCTAACGGAAGGGATTAACTTTGTGGCCATCGCCTGCACTCGCTCCAGCCTCTCAATATCTTTCCTGAGGGTGGGCGACCAGAACTGCACAGCATACTCCAGGTGCGGCCGAACAAGGGAATTGTACAGTGAGAGCACAATCTCCTTGTTCCGAAACTGAAATTGCCTCCTGATATAACCCAATAGTTTCTGGGCTTTCTTTTCCACCTCTACACACTGTTTCGTAAACTTAAGGTCGCTGCTAATTAGCACACCCAAGTCCTTTTCTAAATCAGTCACCTCGATATTACTACCCAACATCGAGTAGTCCGACTTGGGATTGGCGTAGCCAATGTGCATCACTTTGCATTTACCCAAGTTAAACGGCATTTGCCATTTTTCGGACCACTCTCCTATCCTACCTAGGTCCGCACGCAGTTCCTCGATCGCTTCGGGCGTCCCAACATTGGCCCCAAGCTTGGTGTCATCAGCGAATTTGGCGATCCGACTGACGATGCCACCGTCGATATCATTTATGTAAATGATAAACAACAGCGGCCCCAAAACGGAATCCTGAGGAACCCCACTAGTGACCGAGGCCCAACCCGAACTAGCACCTTTAATTACCACCCTCTGCCGCCTATTCCTCAGCCAGTTTTCAATCCACCTACCTATTTCCCCACCGATACCCAGCGCGCGCACTTTCGCCATTAGCCGGCGGTGAGGTACCTTATCAAAGGCTTTCTGAAAGTCGAGATAAAGTATATCAATCGCCCTACTCTTATCGTACTCACTCAACATGACGTGGAAAAACTCGAGCAAGTTGGTGAGACACGACCTATGCCGTCTAAACCCATGTTGGGAGTCCCCAAGCAGCTTGTAGGAATCCAAATGGTCAACGATCCTATCAGCTATTATCCCTTCTAATAATTTACCTACAACTGAAGTGAGACTAATGGGACGATAGTTCCCTGGATTTTCGTGATCCCCTTTCTTAAAGATAGGGGTCACGTTGGCTTCCCTCCAGTCACCAGGCACCTGGCCCATCTCCAACGATTTGTTGAAGACTGTAGCCAGGTGGGGAGCCACCTGGTCGCGCACTTCTCGCAACACTCTGGGGAGAAACTTGTCTGGCCCAGGAGCCTTAAACGCGCTCAGTTTGTCTATTCTATCGGCAACGACTGTCGCGGTACATCTAACACTATCCAGGTCAGCACCTTCGTGCCTCACGCCTGGCTCGGGGATGACGCAGGTATCCTCCCTGGTGAACACTCCCGCAAAGTACTCATTAAGGACATTAGCGATGTCCGCGTCGGAGGTCCGCAGAACGCTTCTAATGGGCTTTCTACTATTAACATAACTGAAGAATTCCTTAGGGTTCCCCTTGCAGAGGCTTGCCACCCGTAGTTCTTCGTTACGTTTCGCTAGCCTAACCTTCGCCTTCACTTCTCTACACAGGCGGACATACGCTTCAGTGTTCTCGTGGGAACGATTGGCCTTTGCCCTCCTATACGCTACTTTCCTATTTCGGATAGCCGAAGCGATGTCACGATTGAACCACTTAGACTGCGTTGAAGCAGGGGTGACCGGTTTTGAGGGTATGGCAGCAAACTGCAGCACCATAAACTCGTCCCGGAATGCACTCCACACTCCCTCAACATCACCGCCAACCTCTAACCCCATCTCTCCTATGCTATCCCTGAGGCTAACAAAGTTCGCCCGCCGGAGATCGAGCTTACTGCCTCTCGAGTTACTACGTTTCACCCTAGGGACGCACACACGAAACCTAATAAGACCGTGATCACTCCCGCCCAATGATTCGTCAACGGTGAGGCCAGTGACGAGGTTGTCTTCGGTCGTGAATACTAAGTCTAGAACGCTTTCGCCTCGTGTAGGCTCGTTGACCCACTGAGTGAGGATGTTCTCATCAGCAAAGTCAACTAGCCTCCTCCCTTCAGCATCGGCAGTCCTGTTTTCCCACTTTATGCTGCGACAGTTGAAGTCTCCTAAAACTAAACACACCCGTAAACTAGCTGTAGACTGTGAACTTGAATTTGACTGTAATATGGGTCCTGAAGAGCTGAGAATGGTAGAACAGGAAATTAATGTTCGTATAGTTGGATTTGCAATGGATGATCGTCGTGGGACTGTGTATGTTTTTAAAAGCAGTGTGAGAGTTCGTACAAGGCCCCTACTTATTTTAGGACTGTCAGGGACAACGTATCTCTTCATCTGTAATATGAGGGACCTTTACGCGATTTATGATAAAAGTCGAAAATATGGGCGACATCATGATTTGTGTAAGGGATGTATCGAGTTTGCGGATGATATAGTGAAACATTGTAAAGATTGCCACATGGTATGTGAGCAATGTAAAAGCTCCAATTGTGAAAGCCGTGTAGTTGAAGATGAGAAGAGGGATTGTGATGTGTGTAGACGCACATTTTTCAATAATAACTGTTTTGAGCTCCATAAATCAATTGGCACGTGCAGGTAAATGAGAATCTGTGAATGTGGTATGTTTCATATGATGGATAATTGGGGGAATTTCAGGCATAAATGTTATGAAATTCGCTGTCCTACATACCATGAGAAATATAATGCGGATGGAGTAAAGCATGTATGTTATATGAAAGATGCTATGCCTAAAAATAACCCTTGTGTAACTGTGTACTACAATATAGAAACATACACGAACGCAGAAACCAAAGAGGTTATTCCACATTTACTTGTAAGCCAGACTATCTGTGATGAGTGTATGGAGATCGAGTGTAATGAGTGTCACAAATGCGGTAAACGTACAAACGTTTTTAAAACGAGTGCCTACGATAGCCCTGTGAAACTCTTTGTGTCCTGTATTGTCAAGCTAGCGGACAAGTTCAAAAAAATTACTGTGTATACTCTCGCCCATAACGGGGCGAAATTTGACACACAGTTCCTTTATAAGGAGTTGCTTGAGCATGAGTCACCTGAGATATTTATAGGTGATCCCTTGAAAAGAGGTAACAAACTAATACAGATGCAGATAAGTGGTAATATACAGTTTAAAGGCACTTTATTATTCACACCTTGTAAATTAGCAAAGCTACCCAAGGTGATGGTGTAGCTGCTGAAGTTTCAAAAGGATATTTCCCTTACACATTTCTCACTAGCGAAACTTTAAATTACGTAGGACTACCTCCACCCAAACATTACTTTAACTATGAATGTATGAGTACGGATGAACGTGAAGATCTTAACCGATATTACAACAGTTTTAATGAAGCTAGTCCTTATAATATAGCTGATGAATGTGAGTGTTATTGCGTGAATGATGTGCGCGTGCTTAGAGTATGTTTCCAGGCCTTTAGAAGGATGTACGTACATAGGCCGTTTCAAATGCGATCCGTTGCAAGTCGCAACCACCATCACCTCATTATGTTTTACGGTGTTCAAGAATAACTTCATGCCTAAAGACACCTTAGCCATTATTCACAGAAACAATCCCCGCAGTTATGGCCACAAGGCTATTTACTGGCTCATACACCTACAGCAGCAGACAGGTGTATACATAAAGCACGCCCGCAACACGGGTGAAGTACCCATTAAGATTAATGGTCGTGTTTTTTGGGTTGATGGACTAAGTGAAAACCGTGCCACTGGTGACTGTGTACTCCTTTAACGGTTGCTGGTGGCACGGATGCCCCCGTCCTGAGTGTGGAATCGCAGGAGATATCCACGGTAGATCTCCTGCCGACTGTCTTGCGTGGACCCGCACCCGCGATCAACTTATAGGATCCCAGTTCACTCACAAAATTTTGTAGGAACATGAGTATGATGCACGGATGGAGACAGACGGACATTACCGTGAAGAAATAAACACGATCAAGCGTTCAATGGTGCTGGATCCTCTGAAATGCGGTGATAGCTTGTTCGGAGGGCGTACAAACCCCTTCAAGCTATACTTTCCGCCTACGGAGGGTGTGAAACTCCATTACTACGACTTCTTTTCTTTATACCCTAAGTGATGAAGAACAATCCGTACCCCGTAGGTGCGCCTGAGAAACAAGCTCATGTTTCCCTTGTGCGTGAAGTGCGCAGAAGAGAGCAATGGTGATTGTGACCATACAACCCACCAGCGTAAGATTAGAGGTGTATATACGAGTCCAGAGCTGGATCTGGCTGTTCGCCATGGCTACAGCATATTGAAAATACATGAGGTGTGGAGGTTTCAGAAGCTACCCAACCTTTTCACGCCATATATAAACGCTTTTTTGAAAGACAAGGTTGAAGCATCAGGGTATCCGCGAGGAGTTGATACCGAAGATGAAAAGTCGGCCTATATTCAACGTTACCATGACCGTGAACGTTCATTTGGTACAAAGTTATAGTGAAGTCTTGGATTATGCCAATGCTCCCGATAAAGAGGTAATGGAGATCATGAATGTAGGTAATACTTACATAATAAAGTACAACAATACCGAATTGGCCACAGATACCTCACGGGTTATAAACATACCTGTAGGCAGCTTCACAACGGCCTACGCACGCATAAAACTTTGGGACTTATTGCATTCTCTTGGGCGGAGGGTATTGTACGCTGATACAGATAGTGTGATATTCACAGAGAGGGAGGGCGATTACATGCCTTCTTTTCTCTCAACAGGACCAAAAACTTATGGGGTACGGGTGAGGGTGGGGGAGGATATGAAATATATCGTGAAGGCAAAGGGTATCACACTCAACCATGCGAATCGGCGGGTCGTTAACTTTGAATCGTTGAAGGATCTAGTGTGTTTGGATGATGATGAGGGCGATCGGCCGCCCCAACTAACTGTAGGCACCCACAATTTTCGGGCGCAGAAGCTGGGGGGCGTACGAAGGTGTGCCCTAACACCTATAGGAAACGTTACCAGTTACCTGGTACCTATGATACCGTACCCTTTGGTTACCATAATCTTTGATGTGTCTATTGTTAGCTTATTTATTACACTTATTTGTAAATATATATACCTTGAATATAATCTTTGATATGTCTATTGCCAACTTATTTATTACACGTATTTGTAAATATATATATATATATGTATATATATATATGTATATATATATATATATATATATATATATATATATATATATATATATATATATATGTGTGTACAGCTTGAATATTTCGTTTATTAAATAAATCGTGTTTCAATTAGCGTTTCAATTTCTCCTTTGTGTGTGTGTGTGTGTGTGTGTGTGTGTGTACACAGGAGAAAGTTCTAAGCTCCGCCCACTGTAAGACCAGCAACGTGAGTCATGCTACTACCTGGGCTTCCCTGCGTGCTCAGTTGATCGCAGTAAGCCCTGGACATCAGACGTGTATTCTCCCTCATAGACAGAAAATAGTAATGGCTACCTTTAATATTGCTTGTTTAACGCTTATGAAATGGTATTCTGCAAAGTGTCAAGATGTGGTGGATACTGAAAAACTCCCTATTCCACCCTCCTTTGATATTTTTAAGGCTACATTGAATCGTGCGAAGGAACAAGATGTACGAATACTCTATGGCTACTGGTGAGAGCATTTTAGGATTTCGTGGGACAAGTGATGTGTTGAACTATGTTGTAGGACTAAACTTTATAAAAGCTTACATATACCGTGAAGTAAAAGAAACAACACATGCAGAAGAGAAACAACGGTTATGGATAGCGAGTCTTGTTGATGAGTAGTGTGACAAGCGTTATTATGTCATGTTGCATCATACCGAGTACTCGTACCCTGCGACTGAAAATGTAAATCTCGTCATCATGGAGAATCTTAAGTATTTTTACCACTATATTAATATATATCATGACCAAGTTTGTAGTGAGGTTGTGGCTAATGCCCTGTGTGAGTTTTTAACAGACTTTAGAGACGAGTATCGCTTGTTAAACAAAAAGGAAAAATACGGGCATATGTTCTCAAATAGTGCGCCGGAATGTGAAGATGTTTAGTTTTTGGAAATGAACGTGTGGTGAGTGGTAAAACATTAAAACCGTTATAGAATGTGTTTAGTTCGTGAAAATTACCCTGAAGGAAAATGCTTGGTGCGTATTCGGGGGAGTGGGAGTGATAGAACATTAAAACCGATATTACTTCCTGTATCGGAAAATTTCTCAAAACACCTGCCCAATATAATGGGATACAACGATTCATGTTGGATCAGCGCCGTACACGTTTCATTAGATTATGGTGTGATTCATTCCTCCCGTCGAACCGTCGCGTTGCATATGCCTCATAGCTATCTCAGAGCTTGAGCCGAGTGGACGTGCGCTCCTCGAATACGATGGAACTTCCTTTGAGCAGCATTCTGAACGCCGTGTACGATGTGTCCGTGACGAAGTCGTTGCGCGTGTTCAGGCGTAAATCCGGTGTCGTTAACTATGTACTGGAAACGGATTGTAGACAAACAAACAAACGGAATGTTGTTTATTTAAGTGTCTAGGAGATGAATAGAATCTTCGTGATAGTTGAGAAGTGGAGTGAAGATCGTTATAAAATTTCTACAGGTGTAGGTACAAGAAGAGAGCAGATTAGTGACACCCCTTCATATGCCGTTGTATGTACGTTGTGTATAAATAACGATCGGCCATGCATTGGTATACGGTTGATATGGAAGAATGCTTCTGATAATAACGCTCTTGTCCCTACGCGAAGCCGTTTCATCCTCGACAGAATGTTTGAAATCGTCGGATTCCGCAAGCTGAAGCCTATATTAGACGCGCGTTTTATGGATATGCTTTATTTTGATACGGTTCTTGAATACGCATACACCGCTCTGCTCGATGGGTTTACCTAGTGCAGGCTGGACGTTTATTTAAAAAGTTTAGACTCTTTGAAATATCATGAACTTTGGTACAAAGCACTTGATCGGTACAGGGCTGAGCTCACCTACACCGTTCACCCTGAAGAACTATTTCTTTATATAACGAGCAGCTGTCGTAACGACTTAGAAGATTATTTCAACTGTAGCTATGCAGTGTGAAGAAGAATTCACGATTGAAAAGCTCGGGTCGGTAGAAATAAACCCACGATTGGAAAGGCGTGTTTATAAACTTGTATTTGACGTTGTGGCTCACGATGAACTCTTTGTGCGTGCTTTTGATTGTATTCTAGACGTATTTAAAGATAACTTGCCAACCGGTTGTAAAGTGGGAACAAAAACAGTACTGAACGATGTGAAGGCCCTTCTTATCGAGTACAAGTTTCCCTATACCTTAAGCGGTGAAATATTATTAAACCGCGTATACTGCGTAATACAGAGCAATAATGATGTAATTGTAGACTCGATTAAGTGTGAGTTTAGTGTATTGCGCAGTAAAACAAAGTGAAATGTATTTATTTATTTAACATAATTGTGTATATATATATATATATATATATATATATATTATATATATATTTCGCCTGTACTGCTATATTGATGGCTATACGTTTTGTATTTCTTATTTTTATTTTGTGGTAGAAGATAAAGTGTATGCATTTATTTATTTAACATAATTGTTTGTGTGTGTGTGTGTGTGTATTTCTGCTATATTGATGGTTATATTATTTCTTATTTTTTTTTTTATTTTGTTTTTTGATCATTCCAATGTGTATTTATTTTCTATATATTTCCATAATATAATTGTGTATATATATATTATATATATATATATATTATATTTCTCCTGTACTGTTATATTGACGGTTATATTTTTTGATTATATGCATATTCCTCGTTCATGTTTCTTACACTATTATTATTTTTAATTTTTTTGATCATTCCAATGTATATATATTTTCTATATATTTACAATATTTAATAAACAGAATGATGTAATGTTGTTTTATTTAATTCTTTTGGTTGTAAACAATTATACCAAATAGCTGGTTACGCCTTCTAAACCTACTGACGGATTTCTAAGCCAACTTTTAAGAATTAATTAAATAAATGGTACAATCTGGCAACTCAACCTGAACAAGCCATTTACGCCTTCTAAGCCAACTGGCGGATTAAGCCAACTGGCTGATTTACAACTAATAAAACAGCAGCAGGTCTGCTGAAGTGTTAATATGCACTTAGCTCCTGCCAGGTGAACACCTCTCTTCCTTTCTCTCCTTCTCCTGGCTTTCTCTTGGGGGATAACGCCGCCTCCAAGTTTCATGACCCCTTGTTGCACCTGCAACATTCCCCTCCCCCCTTTGCAGCATTGAGTTGTTGAATAACCCCCTTCGCAACATACCCACACCCCCTTTGCAACATACCACCCCCTTTCATTGCATACCCTCTCCCCCTTTGCAACATTGATCATTATATCTGCAACATTCTTGCACTCGTCCATTTTACGCCCATACTACTAAGGTTAGACCCTTTTTTCTACGTGAAGGTCAAAATATGATAATAAAAACCCACTCTAATAGTTTATTTCCACAACAGTTTCGATGCCCACTGGCATCCTCTTCGGGTGGATACAGAAAAACGAATGAACCAAAAACAAGAGGGAAAACAGTCCAGAGACCTTTAAGAAATTCGCACCTAGATTAGATCCCGTTATCCCGACACTGGAAGGGCATTTTTATTAAAGGGGCCCGCTTATAAGTACATTCGCATAAATTTAAAACTATCTTCTTGTTCTATTTATATAGATTCTATTATTTTACATAATTATTACATTTATTATTAAATTTGTTACATTTAATATTGTATTATTATTTATTACAGAAATTACAAATTTATTATTACATGGATTATTACATTGTTGTTTATTATACAAAAATTATAAACTGAAAAACGAATGAAAGATGGGCGAGGAAGAAACAATCAAGAGACCGTTACGAATAGATTAGGTCCTGTTAGGACCCGTTCACCCGACTCCGTAAGGGATTTTTTGACCAAGAATATCATTAAAGGATCTAACTTATAGGTACCCTCGCACAAATTAAAATTATCTTGCTTTATACACAGAGATTGTATTATTTTCCTTTTGACATAATTATTACATTTATAAAATACTTTACTTGATTCCCAATCTATAGCATGATTATTTTGGCTGGCGTGATAAAAAATAGCATTATTAGTATTACAACTTCTGAAGGCATATTTGTGTTCCTTAATACGGGTTGCAATATTTCTTCCAGTTTCTCCTACGTATACTAAATCACAACTTTTACAGGGAATGCTGTAGATACAGGCTTGTTCCTGTTTTGCAACGTTATTCCTAACCAATTTACTTTTCACGGTAGACGAATATTTGAACGCCAAAGCAAACTTAAAATCTTTCGTCTGGCTTTAAAATACGCCTTTCTGATAAACCACTCAGGATATTTTAAACCCTTAAAAATATTCCATATCTTTGAATTTTCCGGGTCTAACAAATGTGGGCTACAAATCCTGAGTGCTCTTAGAAACATGGAAGAAATAATTGAGCTTTTAACCCCTTCATCATGATATGAAAAATAATGAATGTACGAATTACAATGGGTAGATTTTCTACAGACCGTGAAATTGGGCTTTCCGCTTTCGTTAATGACCAAAACATCTAAAAAAGGTAATTGTTTGTCATTCTCCCATTCATATTTAAATTTAATAGAGGGAACCAGATTATTTAATGACTGAAAGAAAGTGTCAAAATTGTTCCAGTGGTCAGGCCCAAATGAGAAAATATCATCTACATAACGAAACCAAATTAGATTCCTGGGACATATTGTTTGCAACAATTCCGACTCATAATATTCCATATATAATGTGCTCAGTATTGGGGATAAAGGGAACCCCATTCCCATACCAAAACGTTGCAAATAAAATTCTTCTCCGAAGGAAAAGGCATTATTGGTGACACAGAGTTTTATCAGTTCTAAAAATACAGATGTGGGCATGCCCAGTTCTATGTTACATATTGGCAATTTTCTATCTAAAAAGCTAAGTACATCATCAATGGGAACTTTCGTAAGCAGGGACTCAACGTCAAAACTGATCATTCTTCCGCGTTTTAAATCTAAGGACATAACTTCGTTAATAAAGTCACAGGAATTAGTGATGTGCGAGCCTGAAAATTTACCAATTAATGGGGATAATTTATCTGTAAATTTACAATATTACAGTTACAATATTAAATGTAACAAATTTAATAATAAATGTAATAATTATGTAAAATAATAAAATCTATATGAATAGAACAAGAAGATAGTTTTAAATTTATGCGAATGTACTTATAAAAATGCCCTTCCATTGTCGGGATAACGGAATCTAATCTAGGTGCGAATTTCTTAAAGGTCTCTGGACTGTTTTCCCTTTTGCTTTTGGTTCATTCGTTTTTCTGTATCCACCCGAAGAGGATGCCAGTGGGCATCGAAACTGTTGTGGAAATAAACTTTGTCTATTAAAGTGGGTTTTTATTATCATAGTTAGACCCTTCATTATTGTGCATATTTCAAACAGTTTAACAGTCATACCAGCATTAGTCTATATATATATATATATATATATATATATATATATATATATATATATATATTATATATTATATATATATATATATGCGAAAATTAGCGATAATTAGTGAGAATTAAAAATGTAATTACAGTATGCATTAAATTAAAATCAAAGATGAAATGATATAAAGTATAGATATAAAGTATATCATAAAGTATATGATATAAAGTATATTCAGTATTCAACCAACCCTCAACGACTACAGTTCCGCTTTCAACCTAAACATCGCGAAATAAACTCTCATACTGAAAAGAAATCCACCATTACTCCGCTTGGCTCCATCCTTTCCAATATGGATTTTTCCAACAAGCAACCATTCCCAATCTTCTGTACAATTAGTCCCTCACTACGTTAACAATTTGGTAAGATCCTCCTCAAATTTTGATTCATTTTTTAACTATTTTATTTTTTGCTTAATGTCCACACTTCTATACTTTATATCATTTCATCTTTGATTTTAATTTAATGCATATTGTAATTACATTTTTAATTCTCGCTAATTATCGCTAATTTTCGCACGTTCATTTTAATATATTGTATGTTTTTGGTCATTATATTTATTTATTTTTAATTGATTTTAAACTTTTTAGCACTGATGATGGAAATTAAACCTTCCGAAATGTCTGTAAATAAACATGTACCATCTTTTCGTACTCCTATT